>JAXCLR010000073.1:41244055-41262990 GCA_035584095.1 Annona squamosa
GATAAGTAAGCATAAAGCAGAAGAGAGTCCGTCTCAAACAGTGCAAATCTAATTTTTAGTTGAACGGCCCACTTGATTCCCAGCAAAAAGGCAGTCGCTTCAAAAAAGTAAATATTAAAATAAAGAATTTACTACCCAAATAAAATAAAATAAAAGATTATACTGATGATAACATTTTTGAATTTTGACAATTGAGTTTTGTCGCGTCCATTGCTCCACATACACACAAACTTGCTATTCTTCTACAATAGCACCTGTTGCACGTGCAAATTCGCTTCGGATGAAATCACCATTGCGTGAAATCTGAAATTTGCAGCCGATGCATATCATACAGCTGATGGGTCAAGGGTAACTACAAGTAGTAAAAAAAATAAAGTTAAAATACAGTATTGAAAAATTTTATAGTAAATTAAACACACCACTAGTAAGATTAAAGCCCCTCAGACAGTAAACAAAGATTTAATCCAAGACTTGCAAGCAGAGATGCAACTTGAATCAAGTAGGCCTGGATGATGGCTGACCCTTCTCTTACCCTATTTTGCAAAGTTTCTACTTATCTTATATTAAGGGTGTGTTTGGTAACAACAAAAACTTGTCAATTTAAAACTTTTTAATCTAAAACTTTTTATTCTCCATAACAACTTTATTTTTTAATTATTTTTTCACATTTTTCTATACAACTATCCTACTTTTTAATCATTTCTATACAACTATCAACACAATAAACCTATCTATTTCAACTTTATCCTATTTATTCCTCATCATTACTCCTATCATATCACATCATTTTGACAACTTCTCATCTTTATAACTTTTCATTAAAAATTTTATTCATTTCCAAACACACGTTACGTCAAGTCGGTTTGTGGCGTACCCTGTAATATTTTCCAAAAGTTGGGCCGGTTCTGGTTCGAAATCAGTTCCCCTATTTGCAAAGTTGGAACGGAGGACTTTTTTTTTTTTTGATTGGAATGTACATACATCTCAACACATATTATATTGAAGGCTTTGAGACATTCTTACAAATTTGGAAACACTGCTCCACCAAATAATTAAGAGAACACAGCTTCCAACAACTAAACGGAAGACCACGGCTCCCACAACAACAAAACAGGAGACTAAAGCTCCCGAACACATTTTTTGCCCAAACGGGGATTCGAAACCCCGACCCACTGCCAGCCGCCGATTTTTCGGCAGCCGCGCAGATGGCTCGGTTGGTGGAACGGAGGACTTACCTAAAGCAGAATTTGAAACTGATGGAGTGGCAATTTTGAAACTTATGTCGATGACGGGTCAGCAACTGCGTAAGTCATCCTTGAAAGTTGAAACTGCGTTAAGTCTCTGGTGCCGATGACTCTGCCGCGGATCATGCACCGGTGCGATTGTGCCTTGCTGTAACTTTTTCCTCCTGAGCTTTAGGATTTAGTTCGTTCGCATTGAGAAGCCGCTGGAGCTGCTGCCGACCCGCCTGATTAACTTGCTGCCGTGGAGGCCGATTGTGCCACCCTTGCTACCGGTGACGCTGCAGCCAATGACCGATCCGATTGTTTTCGAGCTGAAACTTCTAATAGGGTTAGCCTTATTTGGAATCCCGGATTTATTGTGCGCGTCCCTCAACCTCCCCCACCCGACCCCTACCCCCCAAATTCATGCTTTATTTGAGGTATTTTTCTGTAGGGACATCTGCGTTTCTTAATGTTTGTATGATGGATGTTAATGATTTTGCTTAAGAGTTATACGATAAGTCATCTAAATGCTCGATTAGGTTTGACAATATTGTATAAGACTGCTATATTTTTATTATTTTAATACTCGACCTTTAGTATAGAATGTGGGATGTAATGTAAGACATATACAGTTTTATTGAATTGGTTTGACAATTTTGGATTCACGTTATGACACGGTGATAAAAAAAACCTTTTGAGTTGGTTCATGAGTACTTATGTTTATCGACTTGTTGTCACTAATTGTGATAATTTTTTTAATTTGTTTATCACTTGACCTGTTAATTCTTCAATACTTATTTTATCTCTGCACGTAACTGTCTAACTTCATTTCTTGTTTTATTCTTTTATTAATTTTCCCATGATCAACATGTTAATCATCTGTTTATTCTACCATGGTCAACACCAAAAACCAATCTGGTTATGTTAAATGGTTTAGGATTAGAATTAGGGTTAGGTTTTTTATAAATGGATTAAGGATGTAGTTTTCATCAATGAGTTCTAAATGCATTAGGTTGGGGTTTTTTTAAATGCGTTAAGATTAAGGTTAGGTCAAGGTTGGCCAAGTACTGCACTTAAAATTGAGTTAAAATTACATGCCAGTCTGTATAGACACTAATGGGTCAGGATGAGTGAGGCCAACATCTTCAGAACCAATTTCTTAGTACTTTGTACATTCGACTTTAGCTCTGATGAAAAGATCAGATTTCCTATATGAATCCTCGAAACTACTACTAGCATACATCCTCTCACCATAACTATTATGGTTCTCATTGTTCTTCCTCTCACCTTGCTATTATAAGGAAAACCAACATGAACATAAAGAGGATTACTTCTATCTTTCTTCCTCTAATTTTCTACTTTCTTTTCTGGATGCCATTAAATCCAGCTTAATATGTTATCCAGTTTGTTAGTTCAAAGAGTTGAAGAGAAAAATAACTTCAACATCAATCATACAGATCCTTTTGAGAAAATTTTCTGATTCGCTTTTTTCTTTTAACATCTTACGTGTTTTCAAAGACATTCAAAGTGGATCATAACATACTTTCTGTGGACCCATGTTAGTGATGATTTTTTTATTGATGCTTTTGTTGTGGGCATGGAAAATGATAGGTAGTATAGAATTGCAGACATTTGAGGTGGGATACCCATGTTGAAATGACTGGTGTGGAGAGGAGAACAGATTTGAATATTTGCAAGGCAAAAGAGAGATGATTCTTTCGGCAAAAATCACTGAAAGATTGCCACCTTCTTTCACTAAAACACACATACTTCAAGCTGTCATCTGCAGAAACAACCCTCTTGTCTCTTGTCGCTGTTTTCATGTTCACTTGTTCACATTTTGGTTTTAATTTCAGGACTGCCCAAGTTTGGGTTTTTCTTGTCTTTTTACTGGAGTAAGAGATTTGGAGGGATTTCTTTCCAGCAAATGGCACAAGATCTTAGCACAGGTGATTTGGGTCGGAGGCTAAAGGCAAGGGTTGTCCTTCCTGCATCTGAAACTAATGTGGAGGAGGCAATCACTGCAATCAGAGCTGGGAAAGTGATTGCTGTGCCAACTGATACTCTTTATGGCTTTGCTTGTGATGCCTGGTAGGGGAAGCTGGTACCTCTCTTAACTTGATGTTTTTCATTGTTGTGCTCTCATTTTTGGATCTTTGCTTTCGTTTTTCAAGAAAAAAATAAAATTTGTATTTGGTAAAGAGTAGCTTGGAGAGATGAAATTTTAGGATGCAATATTACGTTCCCTTCTCAAGAAGTTTATGCTGGGTGGCTCATGTTGGGAAATGTGGTTTTCTACCACTATTGGCCTACACCCAAATAGAATAGACAACTAGAAGAGGGGAAGAGGAGAGAGAAGATATGAGGGAAATTTTACATTATTTATTGCAACTTTACTTGGTTTTTAGACGTGATACTTGATACAAACCATAGAAGAAAGGCCCTATTCATTGTAATCATCATAAGCTGTTTCCCATATGGGCCCTATTTGTAATAGTAGAAAAATCATGAACTTTTGTGTGTGTGTGTGTATACTGGGCAGAAACATAAAAAAAAAAAAAAAAAAAAAAAACTAATATATGCAGACCTAAGAGCACACATATTCTAAAGCAAACCTAATAAGTAACAATTGCATATAGTCATGCAAGCTTACCTCCAAGTTGCTTCCTAACAGCTCAGTGTTCATGTGAAGCAGAATGTTAAATATTGGTATGGCACCCCGAAAAAAGAGGGGAAGAAAAGATGTGGGAATGGATTAAGCATAAGTTGGCACCATGGATTGGCTATGGCTAAAGCGTAAGTTAACACCACGAATATTCTATGGTAAAGCAGAAGTTGACTAAAAGCAATGTTTTGAAAACCGAATTGGGTTATGAACCGGTTTCATGACTGGTTCCCGGTTTTTCTGGTTTCAACTGGTGCAAACGGATGGTCGAACTGCTGTTGAACCAGAAAAACTAGTGAACCGTGACATGACTGGTTCACGGTTGGACTGTTTCGACCACCCGGTTTAGTCTGGTTCTTAAAAAATTGCAAAGGTCCAATTTGGTAGACTGGAAATCAGAATCCTGGAGTTAATGTTTTTTTTGAAATTTTTTATTTTTATTTTTAGAAAGGTATCCTGGAGTTAATGTTGTACAACAAAGTTCATTTTCAAATGCTTAGTTATACATATGGAAGTAGGATGCATCCACGCATGGTCTATCTTCTAAAATATGTCTTACATGGATCATGTAGCCTGGTTGAATGAAGTGATTTCAATTTAGCAGCCAGAGAAGAAGTGTAGAGAATTTTCGATGGGAGCTAGCTTGACCTGAGTTCAGGCCTTGTACATATGGTTGTCTGCTTTTATGTCAGCTAGTAATCAGGTGGAGCAGTTTGCGATCTGTCCTAGGCTCAAGTAACAGCTTGGACGGGTTACGTAGATTCAGGTCAAACTGGAACCCGACTCAACATGTCCAAGTGTCACCTCTTGTTATTGCCAATATGCCAAAACTATGCTAGCTTTAGCAGAATCCATTGTTTTGCTTCTACTACTAAAGGAGTAATTGGCATTAACAGAACAGAAGCACATTGAATCAGAACAAGCTGTTGGGTTTTGTTCTAGATCTCAAATTTCCATATTGACACTCATTGTTATAGCCTTTTGGCAGAGTGATGAGATGATTAATTGGAAAATGGCATGTTAATCTATCCTTTGATGTTGCATGTGCTGCACAAACTCAATGAAAAGAAAGCCCATGTTGCAAAGACTGCAAGAGTCCTGGGACACCCCATAATTTGTGTCATTTGATATTTCGACAGTGTTGAATCTTTTGAGTCTTTGTGAACTGGTTGAAGCCTTAATAATTTGTCCACGGTATTTACATTAGCCTGTCCATCTAATGAAGAAACATCAATGAACATCTGAATTTGTTGATGAATATGTCAATGATAAATGATTTTTTGTTACTGTGATTTAGCATTCCTCAGTTTCCAGTCTACTTCCCTGAGTATTTGATTTAATTTGTAATACTCTTCATGGATATGATGTCTGAAGGATGTTATGCTTCTGTATGTTGCTGGAATCAGCAATCATTAATACACTTATCTAGAATTCAAATGCAAGTGCAGACAGGTTTTTTTTTTTTTTTTTTTTTTCCCTCTCTCTCTTTAAAGGCTGCATGCTCATTTTCTTTTGACTTTTTTACTCTGTCAATCAGGGCACACGTACAAGTTGTCATTCTCTCTAGTCCCAATGAATGGTCCAACTTATTCTATGAGCCCGGCCTCACAGTACCTCCTAAGTGGTAGGCTTGATTTACAATTTATTATTATTCTAAGTGTGTTTAATTCATATAGCAAATTGATCATTTTTGGACGTGATGTATTTTTTAAATTTAAAAATCAACTGCTTTTAGGTATATTAAAGTCATTTTCGACTCAAAAAAAATTGGTGAGCTTTGAAATTCAATAAAAAATATATGTCTGTCTCCAAAAATTGGTTTGTCAACTCATAGTGGGGTCCTGTGATGCTGGCCTCACAAGATCCGTACCCATTTATAAAAGCCAAGAGGTTAATATCCATGCACATATTCGTAATTAGTTTCAAACGACAAACATAATTCAAAATAAACAAACAGATCAGTCATATACATATGCGTATGCAATTCATTCAAGAATATTCCAGTTGGAATATTGGAATGAGTGGGTCCATTTTGTAATCATAAATTAATTAGGCAATACTGGATTTATGTATGGATGGATCAACATCATGTAACTAATATCATGACTTATATTAAGCAGCAGGTGTTGAAATTTAGGAATTTTTAAGAGTGCTGATGCATGCATGTCTGAGTAGAAGGGAAAAAAGAAGAGATGATATTAATCTATCGAGCTTCCATGACAGACATGGTGAGCAGATTGAAAGAGCAAGTTGTGGTCAATGCCTTCGGAGGTGGTCCTAAAGTGAAGGCTGGGCGAGTGGGAGTTGGGATTTCCCTTTCAGATATGTTTTGATGCTTGAGAAGAAAAGCCACATCAGACATGGTGGGCCGATCCCTCGCAGACTCTTGCACACACAGGAGTCCCACATGGATGTATCTCGTAAATTCCCATTTACCACAATATTCAGGATCAGGATCAGGTGATGATGAATCTGGATCAAGCAGCAACGTTGGATCTACCAAGTCCATGCTCCTTCCATGCTTCCATAACTCCCATGCCTGTACGTATGCATACTTCAATTAGTTACCATGTATCACAATATTAATTAATCAAATTAAATCCTTCAACTATATGCCTCGACATAGCTATAGCCAGTGTTGTGATACTATAAAGCCTGGTGCATGAATGCAACCATGCATCTAACCCAAAATTGTATTTGTTTTTAATTTTTTTTTAATTTTTTCATAAAGCTATTATTCGAGGTATATTTAATTCATACAACAAATTTTTACCATTTTGGGACAGGTGCATATATATATTTGAATTTTAAATATAGGGGTATTTTAGTAACGCTTAAATTGCTAAAATAATCTCATGTTTGAAATTAAAAATAAAAAATAAAATCTCTGAAGATAGTACAACTTATTATGGGTGTGTTTGAGAATAAATAAAACTTTTGATAAAAAGTTTTAAAGAGTAAAATTTGTCAAATGATATAATATGATAGGAGTAATGTTGAGTAGTAAAGATAATAAAGTTAAAATAGATAGGTTAGTTATATGAGTAGTTGTGTAGAAATGATTGAAAAGTAGGGTAGTTATGTAGAAAAATGTGAAAAAATAATTAAAAAATATGATAGTTGTGGAGAGTGAAAAATTTTAGATTGAAAAGTTTTAACTTGACATTTTTAACTATTGCCAAACATACCCTATATTGGTTAAATATGCATAGAAGAACAATTTTATGAAAAAAATAAAAAAATTGAAAATGATGGATGCATGGTTGCTCTCATGCATCCGGTCTATAATATGCGTATGTAAAGGAAGAGCAATCATGAGATTTGCAGGGTTTCGTAGGATGCAAACCGTCTGGATGCCGTTGAAAACTCGAAAGTCAAAATCATGAGATGGGCGGTTGAGATGTAAAAGAGGAAAATTTTATTCTCCTATCAAGCCCATAATGGTGAGGGTAAAATCTCTACAAATTGGATTCAACAACTTTTCAACTTAGGTTCATAGTTCAAATGAAATGAATTTCAAATCTATTAAAAGCCCATTCAGATCTGATCACATCTGGTCTGGCGACACATGCCCATATGATTTTGGTGCTTTCAAATATCTGGAAGCGACATTCCCACATCCACCCAGTTGCGGAATTTCAGTTCTATTTATATTTTCAGTATAACTTCTATTAGAAGCTTGAAGAGTCTACGGGTGAACTGCTAGGTTGCAGGTGGCTGCAAATGGCCCTACCTCGATGATGTATTCAAAAGCCAACCAATCTTATTTCACTAAGATGAGTTGTTTTAACATCATTTCAATCAATGCCTTTGAAGGGTGTACCCGCTTTAACATTGCCCTATTCACTAATACTAAAACTAGAACTAATCTTAGTATGAATACTAAACTGATCTTAGTATAAACTATTCAAAATTTATAATCAAATTCAAATGTGCATGCTAAGAATTTGAGGACTCACATATCCTAGGAGGTTCAAAGATTCCTGGAAATGTTTGCAGCTGGTGTTCTTCTTGCCGCTGATAATCTCTAGCAGTAGCACACCAAAGCTAAACACATCAGACTTCTCAGAGTAGAGTCCTCCCATAGCATATTCCGGGGACATGTAACCCCTGGAATCAATCCACAACAACGACAAGGGTGAGAAGTAAGAGCACATAATATATGACGATTAATTGTATTCTTGTGTGGATGTATGCATGATGCGAGATTAGATACATTATTTCCAATATTTTCTTATAATTTATATATTTAAGAGGAAAAGTTAACATTTAAGTTGATACTTGCAGTGTCCCAACAATGCGATTTGTGTTTATTTCGGAGTCGTCCTGCCCAAATATTCTGGCCAGGCCAAAATCTGAGATCTTGGGGTTCATCTCAGAGTCGAGAAGAACATTGCTGGCTTTTAAGTCTCTGTGAATAATTCTCAATCTTGAGTACTTGTGGAGGTAAAGAAGCCCCTGGATGATCCCTTCAATTATGCGGACACGTTTTCCCCAATCTAACTGCTTCTTCTTCGCTGCATCTGCTGGTTCAATTCCACAATGTTGAAGAAAATTCAAATCAATCAAATAGGTGGATTACTGAATCATGTGTGAACAAATCCAATCCGATAAATAGCTATTGAAAGAGGGTAGTAGCAAACCGAAAAGGATGCAATCCAAGCTTTTGTTTGGTGTGTACTCGTAAACAAGTATCTTTTCTTCTCCTTCAGTGCAATAACCCAAAATCCTAACAAGATTGATGTGCTGGAGTCTGGCAAGGAGTAATATCTCATTTCTGAACTCATCTAATCCTTGACTGGACCGTCCTGATAATCTTTTGACTGCTATTTGCTGCCCTTTGCGCGAATTACCCTGAAGTTAATTTTCCCAGAATTTGAGATTGGTTGGTAAGTCAGCACAAATTTATATTTCCTTAACCAATTACCCTTGAGCATCAACATACATAGAGGAATTGTTAATTTTGGGCATAATAGGATCAACTTCTACAAATGTAAATATATTCCACAAAGTTTTTATTAACTTTGTGCACATCAGACTCGAAATTTACCTTGTAAACAGGACCGAAACCACCCTCTCCAAGCTTATTTGCTAAGGAGAAGTTGTTTGTAGCAGCTGAAATGGTGGCTAAATTGAATACTTGCAAGTCATTTCCATTCTTCCCACCTAGCGGAGGAACATCGAAGAAATTGAAGAATGATGCTTCCTCGCTTGTTTCTCTCTTGGCTGATTCTAGCAATCAGACAGAAATTTATTAAAGCTTTCCAAATCATGTGGAGAACAAAACAAATTAATATCCTATATATGTACCAGCTCTACCTTTATGTCTAAGACGTCTTCCACTTATATGCTTGGCAAGTGATTTTCTCTTTAGATAACAAATGGTAGCACCCATTACTAGGAATGAAGGCACAATAACAGGCGCCATTATCCATAGCTGCCGCTTTCTTCGATCTGGGAGGAACAAGAATCACATGGATGAAGTTCAAGTAATAGAAGTTTGAATTGGTGAAGAAAGAGAAGACTAGCTAATTAAGCAATATTAGATTTTATGTAGAATAAAAAACTTACTTGGTTCTGCAAAATATGAAAGGCGAACGTAAAGATCTTGCCCACTCTCACTGTTTTCCTGGATGCCAAACAACAGATCATCGTTTCCACTCCACTGATAGCATCGACTAGATCCATTTTCATCGACAGAAGCATAAGCCTTGCATGACCCACTCTTCTGGCACATGTTCCTGCAGTCTTTCTCATCGTGGTCCGAGACTCCGAAGCCCTCTGAAGGGGCTGGCAATCTCATGCTCCGAAGACGCTGGAATTCATCGCCAGCCCCATGCCCAAGTCGTATCTGCCTCTTGCATCCAGCCGACCACAGCTTAGAACTCCATTCTCTTGGTGAGCTTGGCTGAAACCCACGTAAACAACTGCAATGTTTTTCATCGTCGTTGGAACAAAAGCTATTGGGTCCGCAGCGGGCGTAAACATCACAGAATTCTTCTAGGTTTTGCCAAAGCAAGTTCCAGTCCTGCTCTTTCTCGGACCAGGAAAAGAGCTTCAGCTTTCCTGATGCATCCAGCACAAGCCTCGACAAAACAGAGGCATCAGAAGGAGAGTAGCTGAAATATGAGCCACTGTCATCAGATGAAAAGCGGAAATTGTAGTTCCCTGTTTCGGGAATCCAGCTGAATACCTGCCCGTTCCAAACACCACTTATCCAATACATCGAATTAATACCCTTCCCAATGTAGAGATGGCTCGTGCCGGCACCGTCGTTGGGATTCAATCCTAGTTTGAAAGCGCCGGGACTGGGATCATTGCCTTCATCTCTCCAAGACGTGAGTAGCTTGGCGCTTTCGTCCAACTTACTCACTCCAAGTTGCATGCCAGGCAAGTAAGTATCAGAGGGATGATCAAAGCTCTGCCACAAGACCCCATTTTCTTGATCAGTTAACACAAGATTGCCAGAATTCCTCAGGGTGAGGCACAGAGACGATGAATATGGTGATGATGATAGTATGGTGTTGATCCCGTCCCGGTCTTGTATGATCAAACGCCCATCCAAATCAATCATCAACCTCCCGTTTCCATCCCTTAGTGGTTTCTCTCTGTTGGCAACCCATACAACAGCTGATTTTCTGATCCGGCTCGTACTGTACCATATTCCAATGTAGCGATTGTTGGAATAGCCAGAGGAGGGGCTGAAGAAACCAAGTTGGAAGAGCCCATTGGCTGACACCAGGGCTTGTGCCGCTGGCCTCCACCCTCGTGCAGCAGTAGCTGGAGCGTCTCGAATAGTCGTGTTTCGTCCCAAACTGTCTCCCACTCCCCCATGGGAACAGCTAGCACTGGTGGAATCCAAACAGCACGCCAAGGCAGGGATCAGGAAGACCAAAGTTGGCCAACCCATCGATCAGCAGCAGCAATAATCTAGTGATGGAGCTAGGAATGTATATAATGTAGAGGTAAGTGAATTTAAACAGAGAGATCGATCCATGATCCATTTATTCCATTATTATTCCAAACGAGATCAGGCGTAGACCTGCATAGTAAACGCAAAAGTCAAGTCAACAACTATCCTCTGTTTCATACGCAAAAAACGATTGGTTGATGTGGTCCTGCTGGGTTTAATGCTAGTGTCCAATCATGACTTCCACCATTCCAAAACTTGCATTTTAAATCCTCTTACTTTAAGTATTTGTATTTTAAATTCTGAAATTTATGTATTAGCATTTTAAAAACCTAGTGAAGTTTTGTCTTTGCATTTTAGACCCTTGGCGCTACTGGTATTAAAAATCACCATTAAAATCTTATAAAATATGTAAAATGCCCTTCGCATTTTAAATCATATGAAGTTTGATTTAAACTCTCTACCCTCATGATGCTCACGACATTAAAAAACATTATTAAAAACTTGATTTCTGTAGTAGCATTTTAAACCATGTGAAATTTGGTTTAAAATGCAAAAGTGCATTTTAGATGTTTTACCAGATTTTAACAATGATTTTTAACGCTATTAGGGCTGAGAGTCTAAAATGCAAAGAACCAAATTTTATGTAGTTTTAAAATGCTAATATGCAAACTTCAGAATTTAAAATACAAATACGCAAAGTTAGAGGGTTTAAAACGTAAATTTCCAGCACGGTGCCTGGGGTTAATGATGAAAACTCTGCAGTGACCTCAAGTGCTAGTGAAGACATGGGCTTCCAATTCAATGAAAAATCAGGTCACCTTGTCTCCCCATTTAGGGCCATCATGAAGATAAATAAATAACACATGGATATTATTCGACATTACTTATGCAAGTCTTGCGTGGATTTATCGTATGTAAAATACAAAATTATTTCATCCTTTTCTTGTAGTGGCATCATTAAAACCTTAGACCTTGGTAAAAGGCGTGATTCTAGAAATTAATAAAAACTAAGGTTTTGACATTTGAATGATGTCATGTATTATTGTGGAAGGAAGAAATGATTTTGAAAATCTTTAAGGGGTTATGAAACCCCTCACACTTAAACTTGACTCAAAAGGGGTTGATTTGGAGAAGTCGACTTGGGAGTACTGTTTTAAGAACCAGACCGAACCGGGCGGTCGGACCGTGAACCGGTCATGTCCCGGTTCAACCGCGGTTCGACGGTCAATTTGTACCGGTTTAATCGGAAAAATTGGTAACCGGTCACAGAATTAGTTCATTGCCCGGCTCGGTTTTCAAAACATTGCTTGGGAGGGTTATCTAGTAGGAGTGTAGGAAACCTATAGTGGGGCAGTCGGGCTGGCTCCTACACCAGCCGTTCCTAGAGTCTTTCCTACGCAGCAAAGAACAACTATGTAGCATCCTCACTTAGCTCATCTGGGTTGCATGTGCCAAGGTTACTTGGAATTAGGAATAGAACCAGGGGTCATTTATGCCATTTCCCTTAAATTTGTGATGATATTTGCAAATATGGGTACAAATTGCATCCATTCTATTTACTCCACCGTTACTTCATTTGAGAGCGGTGATGAGGAGTATTTTCAAACATGATTCGATTAAACAAAAATTTTTGGAGCAGAATTATTTTTTTTTTCTTATTTTTTTTAAAGATTATATAATTAGAAATGTTTGAGATCTAAAAAAGGAGAGAGTGGCGTTCAAAGTTGCATGCAAAAAAAAAGAAGAAAAGAAAGAAAAAGAGGAATTAAAATGCTATACAACAGTAAAATAAAGAAAAAACAAATAGACATCCATACAAAAGTGGACAAAAAAGGGAGAGAAGAGAGATTGGACGTTTAAAAAAAAAACAGATGTAAAAAAAATGCAAGTCCATTTGCATGCAAAAATGGTCGTGAAAGTAAACGTCCAAATTGTGTGTCCGAAATTTTTTACACGCAAACTTCAAAAAAAAAAAAGAAAAGAAAAAAGAAGAAAGTTTGGAGGTCTAAAAAATAGAAGTCCAATTTATGACACATGCAAAAATAAAAAAAAGGTACAAACATGAAAACTGGACAAGTCCAATTACAAGCAAAAATGGACGTGAAAGTGAACATCCAATTTGTATTTTTTAAAAAAATGCAAAAAAAGAAGGAAGAAAAAGTGGACATGCAAAAAGTTATTGGATGTCTAATATGCATGCAAAAAAGCAATAGCAAGAAAGTGGACGTCCAATATGTGTGATGCACCAAAATAAGATACATGCATAATGGATGAAATCTAAAAACCAAAGCATGAAGACTTGATCATCTCTCTCCTCCCAAAAGTCCATCAAACACTTAATGCACGTCAGAAGCAAAGCACGGAATCATGCATGGTAACCTTCATTAAAAATCTCATATGATTAAAATATTACAAGAAGAAAAGCAAGATGGACAGCTTAAGTTTCCGAATAAAATTTATGAATGGCTTGGATCTCATCATCGTGACCGTTTGATATGGGATCAACAAAAAAAAATGATGTTTACACATGGGAGACAACATTGTTGACTCACACATGCGCACGGAGAAAATGAGTTCTGATCAGGCGCACTGGTAGCACTTAGTGTCAATGTTTCCAGGTGTATATACTTATTTTTAAATTTTTTTTTCAAAATTTTTTTTCAAAATTTTTTTATGAACTTGTTAATTTAAGTATATTTAACATACGCATCAATTTTTACTATTTTTAGAGATTTTTAAATATTTATTTTGAATTTTTAAAAATCAATAACATTTTAATTTAAATTACTAAAATATTACTGATTTTTAAAAACCTAAAATAAAACCAGAAGCACCGTGGCTCAATGCTTCCCGATGCACTTTTTCAGAACCTGAATAAAAAATGGCGTAAGAAACAGAGATTCAACTATAATGGGAAAGTGAAAGCATCGATGTGGCAGGAGCGCTTTCATCCAAAACCACTGCTAAGATGGTGACAAAAATATATTTAAAGAATACAAAGACAAGCCAATAAAAAGCCAAGAAACATGCAGAGTAGGGCGTAATAGCCACGGAACTCCTATTGCGTGATAGCAGTTGCTAGGCCCTTTTGGCTGCGGAATTACGTCTTTTGAAGCCCAAACCAAAATTCTTACACGGAATTTGAGAGGACCTTTGGTTAGTTTAAAAATTACGGGGTTGTTAGAAATGGTGGCAAATAAAAAAAAAAAAAAATTAGAAAGTGATGATTGATATGAAATGACAAGGATAAGGTTGGAATAAATGAGTTGTTGGAAGGAAAAATGATTGAAAAGTCTAGGTAAAAGTGAAAAAATAGAAATTTGTGATAGCAAAATCATACATTAAAAAATGTGCTACAAATACAATTACCATGGTTTCCCACACTTGCACATTAACAAATATGGCCTTACTAACAGTTTTGGGATGGCCAAGACAAGATTAATCATCCATAATTGCATGGCCAACCTCTTACAACTGCGGAACTACTGCATCAATGTCTATAAATAACTGCCTTTGGCCCTCACAGTGGACACAACTCCAACAACCAAAATTAACTCTTAGTGATTTCAAAATCTCCAAGAGCTCTTCTTGTTTTAAAAAAAAAATTTCTTAGCATTTTGAGCTCCCTTCATTTTAAAAAAATTATTTTCATCCTGCTAGCTTGAATTTAAAGGTAAAAAAAAAAATACTTTACCTCATGTAGATAATCTTTGGGTGATAGATGACTTGAAACTTGATGTTAAGTATTTTTCTCTTATTTTTAATAAAAATTATTTTTATTAGAAAAATTACTTTACTCTATATAGATAATCTCCGGGTGCTAGATTACTTGAAATGTGAGGTTAAGTATTTTCCTTCTATTTTTTTCATAAAAATCATTTTATTAGAAAAATTTTACTTTATCTCATATAGATACTCTCTGAGTGACAGAGGACTTGAAATATAGGATTAAGTATTTCTATTTTGTTTTCTAAAAAAATCATTTCTATTTCACACCCATCATTAGGTCTTTGCCCAATCCAAACCTTTGTATCCAAACAAAGGCATGATGTCAACTTGTTGTGCTGCTGGAATAGAATCATCAAACCTCACCCGATTTTCATGATTTGAGCAATTAGATCATGATGGATTTACATAGATCCTATTCTTGCTCTAGCAAGAGGCTTCTATAGTGGACTTAATGCTTATATTTTGCCCTTACATGAGGAATACACATGCTCTGGAGCACCTGCTAGGCAATAATGACCTATGGACATGCAAAATTCAAAAGAGGGTGAAGTCTTTTTTCATTAAAAATTATCAAAACTCTCTTCTTATACTAGAATTGGGAACATGTAGATCCAGTGTTGTGAAACCCATATTAGTTAAAACTTAGTGAATGTGATGTACACTAAAAGTGTGTACAGTGGGTATATTATTAGTGTAAAGTTGTAGAAAAGTGTGTATGTTTCAAAGAAGACTAAATTACAATTTTGGAAAAGTGAGATCAAATTGCAAATTTAGAAAAGAGGATTGATTGGTAAATTTGAAAGGAGTAGAGACAAAAAGGAGACTTAATTGGAATTCATAAAGGTAACATTTGAGATTTATAAAGAAAAAGAGGTAAATAATGATTTTATAAAGATTAGATATGAAAATGAATTTTAATAAATTTTTTGAAAAGAAATTTCAAAATTCTGAATTTTACCAATTGAAACTGTTTAATTTTACGGAACTTATGAAAAATAAAAATAAATAGAAAAATTTAAGCCAATTAGGGATCCTAATTAAGAGTTATATTCATTTACACTATTTTCATTATATCTTAAAATATATAACTCGAATCCACAAAAGAATTTAATAGGAAGTATTAAATTATGCGCTCTTTAATCTAGATGGATTAAATTATGAAAAATAATTGATTAAAGTACTTAACTTAAGTACATCAAAAAACGTGCCTAGAAGTAAAACCCATGCAAGCTTCCACCTACTGGAACCACTGATTACAAACTTTTATTTTTTGTTAATTATTCATTAAATTAATATCTTGATATATTTAAGGTTGTTTAAGATAAAATTTTTTGGGCAAGCCTATTTTAACATGCCCTACATAATGAACGGACTAGATCATTAAAATTATGTTTTAAAAATTTTTAAACATTTGGAATTGCATGAGTTTCATGAATCAATTATGAATGCTAATATCTTAACTTATACTAAACATTTTAATATGAAAACTGAGATAGATGGTTAAATTTATTTGCTTTATAATATGGATGGATTGGAGTATGAAAAATAACTTAATAATGCATTTATATAATTTTAAATTTTGCATTGGAAAATGTGCATAGATTCCATAAATGCATGGTGCGTCCTACCTTTGGGCACATTTTATTAATTAAATTATTATGTATATACGACTTCATTTCAGGTAAAATTTCACGGGTAAGCCTAAATTAATATACCATACTTAATGAACGGAGTAAATTATACAAAATATAATTACAAATTGGCAAAAAAATTAAAATTTGGATGAATTGCATTAGTTTATTTCAAATGATTATATATTAACCACTTCTAATTATTTTGATATGAAACTTGTTATGAGCAGCTAATTTGATGTGATTTAAAATATAGATGGGTAGATTATAAACAATTTCTTTAGAAAATTATTAAATAATATTTTAATTATTAATGCTCTACATAATGTGTACGTTCTTTTTTTTTAAAAAAGGGAATGATCGGTTTCACAAAGACTGATTTAATTCGCTTCTGCCACCTAGGTAAGAAGTAATTAATGTGACTTGCTATTAAAAAAATGAAAACGAAAATATGCTAGCGACAAAATGGGGCTGGGCGGTGCATAAAAGGGGTACCTATCAGTAGGGGTGTAAATTGGTCGGGTTCAACCCGAACCGATTTATACCATGGTTGGGTTGAGGTTTTGGAATTTTGGTTTGAGCTGGGTTAGGGGTCAGTCAACCGGACCCGACTTGCCCCGTTGAATCTCTTATTCGATTCAAACCTAAACCCCTGAACTGTTGAACGAAATAGCCCACCCTCTGCCGCCTGCCAATCGCGCCCGCTCTCTGCAGCCTGAGAATCGCGCCCCGGTAGGAGGAGGAGAAGGAATCGCGCCCTCTATCGAGTGCCGCCCTCAACGATCCCCACACCCTAGCATCTGCCGCCTGACAAATTGATTCGATTCCCATTCTCTCATCTTGAAGAAGGTCCTAATCGCCATCAGCCCCAGGATAGACGACTACCTCCCGCTCCTCAGACCCTTGTTTGGAAAGAAGAGGAAGGAGGTGCTGGAGGTCCGGAGGGAGGAGATCTGGATGCTGCTGCCGCTCATCCACCACCGTAGGTCGTTGCTCCAATAGCCGCAGCAGTGCGAGAAGTCCAACTCGTTCACCTACCTTGACATGCTCTTCAAACTCAAGATCGAGGGGTGCAACTCCACCCCCACCGAAGCCGAGCTCGTCACCCTCGTCGCTGAGTTCATCAATGGTGGAACGGACACTATGGCGACGAATCGCGCTATTGCAGCAACGTCATCCCCGTGCTGTTGCCTTGCAGCTTGCGCTACTCCGAGCTGCCCGTCTGTAGGCTATTCCTCTGCACAATCAGCGTCCGCCACGTTGTCGCCTTCCTCTGTCGGCTCGTCTTTCTTCTGGCTAGCGGTACTGCCGGCTCTGCTTTCCTCTGGTACCATCTTCTTCTTTGTGCTAATATGTACCAATCTACTCGAACTTTCTTGCCGTGGAAAGCATCTAACTCCAACTCTGACTTACCTGCTTCCAAACATTTTGAAAATAGACAAATAGCAATGTTTGGGGTATTTTATCAGCCTGTGCAGTTTTACTTGACCGCAAAATTGAGAAGAGAGAGGATTCCAAAATTAACTTGCAACATGATGACCATATATATTAAATTAACCCATTTGATCACATCTCAATGGGTTTTACTCATAAAGATCACATGACACTAAATTTTTCAATTTTTTTTCATTTTTACTTCTTTTCTAAAGTGTTATAGAATTTGTGCAGAAATTGGAATGGGAGAGGATGATGTTATAGAAGTGCATGCCAACACACCATCATCAACACCATCTATAACATTTGAAGCTACATCCAACAAACCACAAAAATGAAAATATAGAGCAACATCGAGTGTGTGGAATTTTTTGAAAAAGTTTATGCACCTAGAGCTTCAAAAGCACAAACTATGTATGTAAAAAATGCAAAACACAATATAGATGTGAGAGCAAGATTGACACAAGTACACTCAGAAGACATGCAGAAAAATGTTATAAAGGTGGTGATGGAACCTTACAACAAATCTTGCAATTCACTAGTTAAGAAAGTGGAGAGACTGCATTAGGTAATTGGAAATTTGATCAACTTTCTGTTAGAAATGCTATTGCCAGGATGATTGTGATTGATGAAATGCCTTTTAGCACTATTGAGCGTGTTGGCTTTCGATGATTAATATAAGTAGGCATGCCACAGTTTAACTTTGTTACTCATCAAACAATTACTCAAGATTGTCTAGAAGTTTATCAAACAAAGAAGAGAAAGTTAAAAAAATTATTGAGGGAAAATGTGCAAACTATTTGCTTGACTACTGATATGTAGACCTCAATTCAAAATGTTGGTTATCTTTGTCTCATAGCACATTTTATTGATGCAAGTTGATATTTGCATAAGAAAATTATTAGCTTTTCTCTTCTCCCTTGCACACACACTGGTGAAGCAATTGCATCTGCAATAGATTAAAGTTTAAAGGAATAAAAAATTTCAAGTGTTTGCACAATGACAGTTGATAATGCTAGTTCCAATGATGTTGCAATTCGCATTGCATTGGAAATAGAAATGGTTTGTTATTTGATAGAGAATTTTTTCATGTAAGATGTGCAGCTAATATTCTAAATCTGATTGTCAAAGATAGACTTAAAGAAATTGGTTATGCAATTGCTTGTATTAGAGCAGCTGTTTGGTATGTAAGATGCTCTCCTTCAAGGCTGAGATTGTTTAAGGAATATATTAAAAAATGTTTCATTAGAGATAAGGGTACATTGGTTTTGGATGTGCCCACTAGATGGAATTCTACATACCTTATGTTAGAAAGTGCTTTGAGATTCAGAAGAGCA
>JAXCLR010000073.1:41263090-41294839 GCA_035584095.1 Annona squamosa
CTGAAAGCGGGACACGCTGGTCTGCTGTGTAAATCCAGAAGCTAAGAGCGTACTTAGTTTGCTGTGTAGGGTCACTAATGTAGCCAACGGCCCCTCACTAATTCCCAAACCAAGTCATCGCTGGTCGACGGGCTAAGCGTAAACTCATATTTAAGTCATGGTGCGTGGCGTCACGTACCTCATATTCAAGTTATGGTGTATGGTGTCATATACCTCATATTTAAGTCATGACGCATGGCGTCATGTACTTCATATTCAAGTCATGGCGTGGCGTCATGTACCTCATATTCAAGTCATGGCGCGTGGCGTCATATACCTCACATTCGAGTCACGACGCGGGGCGAAGTGTACTCACTTTTTTTATATTTTTGTCAGACACAATCTTTCGTGCACTTGTAAAGACGTAGAAGGATCTTCTACGCACTTCATTATTATTAAGCATTTTTTTATGGACCATTGTATTCAGCTCTTTTAATCAAGGGTTTTCTCATTGGAGATGTAAAATCAGAATGTGGAACACAATGCAAGATATTTTTGTGATGTACTTTTTGGACTCGGTTAAAGAATTAAATGCTTTAGAATTTTGTCGGTAAAATTAATTAAGCATTTCTTTTCAAAAGCCGCAGGAAAACAATTTTACATTCAACCAAAAATCAAAATGAACGGATATTTTTCCACGAGGCCGGAACAGACATGTTTTACAAAAAAAATGTTAATACTTACTTGTAAAACAGCGAGACATCCTTGTAAAGGGTTAGACCCGTCTTGAAATTGAGTCAAGCCTTTGTGGATTCCAGCTAAAATAGCAGGAACAAGAGGCTTCCTTAAAATGGCCAAATGCACAAAAGAAAGAAGTGACAGTTTTAAAAATTCATCGGAAGGGAGAAGAATTTCAGCAAGGATCCCTAAAATTAAGGCATTCCTACAGGCAACACCCCTAGCAGTACCTGGATGTTCTCTACGAATAGAAAACTCCTCATAAAACAAGTCTAAAGAAATGGAAGGAGACTCATTAGGGGCAGACAAATCATAACGCCTAGGATCTGCATTAAATAAAAAGGTAAAAAGGTCTTCACCTATAGGCCCGGGAGGTAAAACTGAAACATCCCTAAAGAGTGGTAACCCGATAAGTCTAGAAACCTCCTCTAAGGAAGGAGACAGTTCCACATTCCCAAATCTTAATATTCCTAAAGAAGGGATCCAAATTTGGGCTGCAGTTTCTAAGAGAGGATAATTCAAAACTACCATAGACAGTTCCAGGCACTCTCCCATATGGAATGAAGCCAGGTCAGCTCTCTCAATAGCTGACAAAGTTGCTGTCCACCTAGACAGCCTTCGACCAACAAAAGGGATGCCCAAACTAGGACTACTCCCGGTAGAAGAAGAGGAGTTAGAAGGGATGGACTGAACACCATTCATGATGGAGGAAAAAGACAACGAAAGAAGAAAATAAAAGGGAACAGCAGTGAGAAAAGGAGCAGAACACGTGCAAGACAGAAGAGCAATAGGGGACAAAGACAGAATGATGATGTATAAATAGAAAATTTCTGCCCAAGCAATGATAATCAAACAGTATAGTCATATCAATGGCCAGGCTATTACAAGTCAGAAAATGAATATAAAAATTAGCCTGCTGTTACACACTTGGGCTAGAATATGTAGTATAATTATTATAGGGATGTTCACTACTACAGTCATCATACTAAAAGAAGTACTTGTACCATACTGCAACACTATTCATGATAGGGAAATCATGACTAAACAATGACATAATAAATCAAACAAGTTTAGTCATGTCAAAAGTCAAGTTAGCATGCTGAAATACAATCATTATAAAAATATTTACAATTACAGTCATCATGATAAAGAGTACTTGTGCCATACTTCAATACTGTTCATGATGTGCTATCATGATCAAGCAATCAAAACAAGTACAGTCATGTCAAAAGTCAGCTTGTTGTAAATCAAAATAGATGAAAATTGCAGTTATATATGTATACATATATAATAAAGCAAAACTGTATAAATATAAAGTGCCCATAACTGCAGAAACCATGTTAAAAGGTATCTGAACATTATATATAATATACTTGAGGAAGTGAAGGATGAACAAACCAAAATGTGTATAAATTGCAATCATACCACGACAGGATATTTATAAAACAAGACTGTATAGTGACAGGTAATCATTATACCCAAATCAGCAGCTGTCATACCAAGTACCAATGCATGATGTGATTATACAAAAAAAAAGAGAAGGATAATATAGGTTCAATCACATCAAGTCACTTCTCTACAATGCCAAGTCCTTTCATTCATCATAGGCTCCACACAAGTCATGTCCCATCAATATGACCTATAGGATCTCGTCAATACTCGTGCAATCATTGCCAAACCCAAAAGAAGAAAAAGAAAATATATACACTAAAAATGAATAACTTAAAAGACAAAGTTATCAGAATTTTAAAACCTATATATATATATATTCAAGCATCACACGATCAAATTTTAAAAGAGAGAACAATACTAATATGAAAATATTTTTTCTAAAACTGAAAAGAAACTTAAGCAGGAATGAATCATGTAAAACTTTAAGGGGTCATTAAATAATGAATCAAACCTTGTTAGAATTATACTTTATAGAACTGATTAAGCTAAAGTATGATAAACTGTATGAAAACTTTTCATATTTACAGATTAATAGATAAAATTCTCGAAAAGGAAAACTTAAACAAAAAATCAGGTTGCTTAATCATTAAGGACCGGCACTGCAAAACCAAAATAAAAGAGAAGAGAAAAGATACAAAAAATAAGGGTTTATAATTTAGAGATAAAGGATATACAATTGGCTATGTTATTAGGTTAAAAAGCTAAAGTGCAGAAATTCATAATAAACAAATCAATATGGGCAATTAAGAGGTGTAAAGGATAAAATTAAAACCCTAAAGTCTTAGATAATTAAAAGTCTCAAGAGTTAAGTATTGGCATAATTATAAATTAGAAACATCAAAGGACAAATGGAAGATTCAAGCATTAGTTAGGCAATAGCTAATGAAACCCAAGATAATTATTACAAGACGTAGATATCTACGTAAGAAAGGCCCATTAAAAAATATACTAATTAAATGAAATATATTCAAGATGGTCTCTATAATAAGGAGGAATCATGAGAAATCAGATTAGCTCAAATATTAGGTAAATAAGAAATAGGAAAGAGAGTAAAATCTAAGTTGCCTAGACAAATGAAAAATGATCAACCATTGTTAAAACTCATTAATTAGAAAAAATTTGCTATTGATTGGCCTATCAAAATTCAGAAATGGGTTATACCATGAGTCTACCAAAAGTACATCATAAGATGACACTATTAAAGTTAAACTTAGTGTTCCATCATAACCCAAGTATCGTTCCAAGTTAAGCCAAAATAACTAAATTTGATAAGGTCTATAGCAAAGCCTCGAACAAGTTCACCTTTATAATATACACACGAATACACTAGCTTTAAATTGTCTGGGATGATTAACACAAGAAATTACACATCTTGACTAATTAAGGGAGTACACAAAACTGTCAGGCATACATGGAATCAAGTTACCACTGGATCATACTTTATCTAGAAGTAGATATATTCATAAACAAACCTTGACATACATAATCGATAGAACTTAAAAGGGGGAGGTCATCCTCAGTAGAGATTCAAAAAAAAAAAAAAGGGAAGGGAGATCATTAAAAAAAAGGGAAAAGCGAATTTTGGTTTACAATTGATAACCTGTGAAACCAAGGTATAAATGGGTACCAAGAAAACAAAAAGGAAAGAAACAAAAAAAATTTAAAATAAATAAATAAAAAGAAGAAGATAGAAAACAAAACCAAGAAACAGGTGAGTGATTTCATCAGCCATAATAAACGCAACTAGAGGAAAAAACCCACTCCATTAATAATCAAGAATAACACCGTAAAATCCTAACAAAGAAAGGAGAAGACATTAGAAAAGGAAAATGCAAGTCAACAATTAAAATAACAAGAAGAAATATCATGTCAGAAAAAAAGGGGGCCATTTTCCATACTCGGGTTTTGAAAAGGCAGCAGCATCCACCATATCATCTCGGCCTCGTTGATCGAGATCCGGCAGTATCTCCTCTCCCGCCAACGTCAACAGCCATCTCAGATATAGCCTGTCAGAAACCAACCCCATCCATCACCTCCAAAAACTCAAAATAGATTTGAAGCCCTAAAAGAAAAAAAAGAGGAGGACAGTAATGCTAAGGGGCTTACTGGTGACGGATCGACAAAATGAGCAGCGGGAAGAAGGAGATCCCGGTGGCTGTCTTCTGGTGGCCGTCTAGGCCATCGAGCTTGTTGTAGCCGGAGAAGAGAAAATCACGCCTGTCAGCCCCTTCAACGTAGTCTCCTCACCAGCCAACGACATAGCAACGGCGGATCTCGTAGCGTCGCGTCCTCCCTGCCGACCAACGGCCAACGTCTTCTCACCCAAAGCTGTTGACCAGCAGCTATCAGGGCACTCGCTGCTTCAGACCTCGTTTGGGCTCTCGCCTCCTGGGTGGATGTCTCACTCTTACTCCGACTAACCTCAATGAGCTCTTCACTGCTGAGATTTCCTCGTCTCCCCGCTTTACTGATCAAGCTGCTGGGGCGATGTTCTCTCCATCACATAAATCGCCTGCTCTCAATCAGGTCCAACAGCAGCAAAGCATGCTATTGCCCATCAACACCGACGTTTTCTCCTTGGATGGCCGGCGATCGCTGCCTCGGCAGCTAGAAGAAGAGAGAGAGGCAGCGAGCAGCGAAAGAGAAAGGAAAATGGGAAAACCGGTTCAAACCCTAACCCTAAAAGCCTTTCCAGTTACGGTAGTCTACGGGACTATTGTTATCCTTCTGCCATCACAAGCAAGTGTTCATCCGAACCGTCCGTTAAAAAAAAAGGGAGGGAAAAGGTACTCTGTTCTGCACCCGTAGAAATATGCATACACCAAAATACTTTACATATAATAATTCTACGAAAAAATGATAATAAATAATAATGACACTAACATTAAAAGGCATTAGCAAAATACATAAACGTAATTTTGACAATATATTCCAAAAAGAAAAAAGAAAAAAAAAGAAAAAATAACGGAGAAGGAGCTTTACATACATATTATCTTTTCATATTTTAGTAAAAACACATATAAATTAGTCAAAAAAAGTACATATATATTTATAGAGCAAAAGAAAATTTCGAATGCCTAAAATTCAATAGCATAAGAAAAAATATATGTATACAATAAAAGGTAAATAAAAATTGGTACATGGAATAGTACAACATTTTCTCATTCAAAGAAACAACTACTAATATCACCATGAAGAGTAATAAATTTATGATATATCTAAAAAAAATTGAAAAAAGGAAAAAACCCTAGATACCCTGAAATATGGTGAGGGAAAAATTAAAAAAAAATCTCCAGATACCCTGAAATATAGTGAGGGGAAAATAAATAAATAAAAAAGAAAGAAAAGTTTCCAGATACCCTGAAATATAGTGAAGGGAAAATTGTTTAAAAAAAAGAAAGAAAAATCCTCAGATATCCTGAAATATGGTGAGGGAAAATTTTATAAAAAAAAAAGAAAAAGAAAGAGAAGAACATAATCATAATAGATAATAAACACCTCTAGGATGAGGCATAATAAACTACTATGTTAATATTGTAGTTAGCTTACTTGGATGGGTCAATGAAATTCCATGTATCTAAACATCTACCTGTGGATCGATTATATGCATATGCACCGTGTAATTTTGAACACCATTACCGGTACAAATCTAATGAAAATTACTTGTCTCCAAATATAATATTGAGAATTCTATACCTCTACCATTCATATGGTTAAAAGAAAAATTAAAAGTTATTAAGATAATAAATCTATAATAAAAGGTTGCAAGAAAATTACTAAAGGTACTTCAAACTGTATAAAATATAAGAAAACTACAAAGGTTAAGAAGATTACACTAAACAACGAATTTTAGGTGTCAACCATACCTTCTTTAATGACAATGTCCATTATCATCAAAGAAGGGGGGCAACTGTTGACACCCCATAAAAATGTAAAAGAAAAAAATAATATATAAAATAAAATTTTAAGATGGGCCTACTATTATACACATTTATGGATTTGTGGATTCATTTTTTTTTCCTAACTCATATATTTTGCAAGCCCAACATTGTGTAGGGTTCACGGGCCTTCAATACTTCAAGCTCATTAAGGAGGTAACGGTTACCAATCCATATGGCAGATCTCGAGCAATTCGCATTTAAGATGAAATGGAAGATACTTTTTCAAGACAATTGGAGCAGAATCAACAAGATGAGCAGCTTGGATTCAACAAACAATTAATATTTTAAGGGATTTTTGATGGTCAAAGTCTATTTGACCAAAGAAAGAGGGGAATTTGCAATATTTTCAAATGCTAAATAAATTCGATAAATCTAACTCATTAAGTAAAAATCTGAACTGTTAAAATAAACAAAGAACATTAATAAATGTGGGCTTTATCAAGAATTGAGGAAAAACATGTAATAATCAAGATATAAATAAAAGGTCAAAATACACAAAATCAATAGCCAAAAAAGATTTGACTTACTACCCAAACAAAACCATGGGCCCCATGGGTGGTTTTCAAAAACCACTCACAAAAATACTAAAAGGTCCATTTTTATTATATCTTTGCAAAAAGAGGAAACAGAGAATTGTGAAAAAAAAATCAAAAGAAATACCAAATTGCAATTTCTCAAACTTAAAAACTTATAAAAAGAGGACACTCTCCTCCTATTTCTTACGGTGAAGAGCTTCCAAAAAAAATCAGCCATCCTACTTTTCTTCTAAGCCTATCTTGAGATCCATTTCTTTTCCTTTCATCCCCACCCGTCCATTTAAAAAAAAAAAATGAAGAAAAGACACAATCTAAAGTTAGATCACGCATCACCTTTTTTCTGCATCGACCACCTAAAAAAAATGCACATCAGAGGATTGCATGCCGCTAGCCATCTTATTTAAAATATATATATACAGCACATTTTTCTCTTCTCGCCCAGATCATCGTTTTCCTTTAAAAAAAAAACAACGAAAACAAGAAGAGATCCAGTTCACCTATTACAGATTCAGCCCGTCCTCAACATTCAAAAAGAAAAAAAGGAAGAAACTTTTTAGTGCTCGGATTCCAGCACCTTTCTCTATAGATTTTGTTTTTTAAAAAAAAAACAGAAGAACGGAAGACCAGAGGTACCAGCCCGTTCTCTGTTTGTTATCCCCTTTCTCTTTTCCATTTTTCATTTTTTTAAAAAAAAAAACAAACCAGCACCAGCACATTTTCATTTTTCATTTTTTTAAAAAAAAAATCAACGAGAGCCAATAACCCATCTGCTCGCTATTATTTTTTCTCTTTTCCATTTTTTTTGTTTTTTTTTAAAAAATGGAAAACTAAAAGTACCTGCTTGTTCTCCGCTCGTTATCTTTCTTCTCATTTGCATTTTTCGTTTTTTAAAAAAAAAACCCACAAGCAATCTCCAGTTCGTCATTTCCATCCCTTTCTTTCATTTTTTCATTTTTTTAAAAAAAACACACCGCACATCCTTTCCCCTCCCTCTTTCATTTTTTGTTTTTTTTTTAAAAAAAAAACAAAAACCACTCTCCAACGCCATTGTCCTTTCTCTTCCCTCTTTTTTTTATTTTCATTTTTTTTAAAAAAAATAGCGCATCCAACATATTCATTCCCCTAGCATTATCACGCTAATTCGCCATTTTTCTTGCTCCAACGCATTATTTATCTTCTACATTCCCATTCCTTTTTTTTTAAAAAAAGAGAGATAAATAGAACTCTAAAAATATTCACCCATTCCTTGCATAATATCGTATTTATCATTCCTTTAAAATACTTATCCAACAGATAAATATCGTGTTATTCGCAAAAATAAATAAAAAAAAGATATAAAATCAAATCATTATAAAAAATTTTATTCTGCGCAACGGGAACAACTACCCACATCTAACTTCCAAGTTGAATTAGGGCCTCAAAAAAAAGCCTAGGGATTAAATTTCCACCTCCACCCTCCTGAGCTTTTACATAAAAAAAATATATATTAATTTTTCGCACTCCTAGGACCAATGTACTAGAAAAATTAAGTTGTATTTTTTTTTCTAGTTGTGAGTTCACCCAAAGAATCTCTGTGTTTTAGTGTCTTGTTGTACATGGACTAACCACCGTTATATGGTTAGTGGCGACTCCAAAAGTTAATATATTACGCATAGTACTAATTGCTAATTGCGTCTAATTGATATATATGTTTGCGTTTGACTAACTCGCATCATTTAAAAATTTCTAAAAAACTTGCATCATCTAAAAGTCTTAACGCTTGCATCTCCCTTCTTTAACCCCCATGTCTACACCTTTTATATTTTTTCTATTTCTGATCTTGAACCCCTTTTCTACACCGTTTATATTTTAATTTTTGATCGTTTAATTTCTGTATCTGATTTGCATCACGTCTAACCCGCTAACTCGTTAATTTGCATGTCATACTTATTCTCTCCTCTTATGTATGCATATTTTATTTTCTCATTTTAGTTCATGGTTATATGTATTTTTGAGCCTACTTTACACTTTTTAGGCCCATACGCCGGCCCATCGTAGCGCGCTAAAAACCACATGCTACACATAGCTCAAGATATTCTTGTCATTTATGCTTTTACAGTTGCTTCAAAGTCTGCCTTTAGTACAGGAGGTCGTGTGCTTGATCCTTTTAGAAGTTTTTTGCATTCTCATGTTGTTGAGGTTTTGATATGTGCTCAAGATTGGCTACGGTCTTCAGCGAATCTTCAAATGGAAGGAGAAGATTTGGTTGAAATTGGTGAGCTTGTTGAAGGTAATTTGAATATATAATTATGTATTTATAACTTAGCTACTTGCAATTAATACTATAACTGATTTCTTCTATTTTACAGCTATTCAAGGTGGTGTAGAATCTGGAACTTCTAACCATGCACGAATTTTCACTCAAATGATCTAGGTACTTGTATTTTTAATTTTTTTTTATAAAAATATAACTATATATTCATACTTACTTTGATAATTATTTATTTCAGGAGGAAAACCACACATATTAGTCGCAAAGAGGGCATAAGATTTTATTTGAAGAGAAAAGTTATGTTAGCTTTTTAAATGAGTTATGTTGTGGACATGTTATTTAAAACAGATTATTTGGATATGATTATGTTCCATAAGATATGTATTTAGATATGTTTATGAGAGTGTATTTCATTCATGTTATTTGAATATTTAAATACAATTGTGTGGAGTTTGAAAATATGTTTGACTATTTGGTTGTAAAATGTTGTTTGAATTTATTTGGTTTGGAAATATATTTGGTTAATTAGTTATGAAATTGTGTTTGGATTATTTAGTTATATTGCATTGATAATATGTGTAATCTATTAGCCCGATTTCTAGCCCGAACTAAACCGATTTGAGGTGGGTTGAAATAGGGTTGGGTTAAAGTGTGAAAAGTATGGTTGAAAGTAGGGTTAGGTTAGGATTTTACAATGTGGGTTAGGGTTGTATTTGTCCCAACCCGACCCGATTTACACCCCTACCTGTCAGCCTTATATTAATGCATGCCAAAGGACCGACCAAGCTTAGTATATAAGGCTGATGGCAAGCATCAGTAAAAAAAGAATTAGCAGCCCTGAAGGAGCAGGAAAAAAAAACAGTGAAGGACAGAAACGCAGTGGAAGTCCAGCAAGGTTGGTAACAAAGACAAAGTTCTTTTTTTCTCTCAAGTAAGAAGATTAAGGAGGTGTTTGGAAATGGATAAAACTTTTTATGCAAAGTTGTAGAGAGTAAAAGTTGTTAAATGATGTGATATGATAGGGATAATGATGAATAATAAATAGGATAAAGTTGAAATAGATAGATTAATTATGTAGAAATGATTGAAAAGTAGGGTAATTGTATAGAAAAATGTGAAAAATAATTAAAAATAAGATAGTTGTGGAGAGTGAAAAATTTTAGATTGAAAAGTTTTAACCTGACAACTTTTACTTACTACCAAACACACTCTAAAGTAAGTAGTCAACATCAACGGGTTTAAAAAAATTCTTTTTTTATTATTTCCTTCCTCTTATACAGTTCAAGTCAACGTCAACAGATTTTTAAAAATTTTCTTTTTTTTTATTATTTCCTTCCTCTTATACGATTCAAGCAGACATACTGCAAAAAAAATGTATATGTTAAATATATATACATACGTGTATATATATATAAAGAGGGGAGAGCATTGGATGCCCAAACTCCAAACAAAATATTTTACTCTCTTGTGCATAACTGACGTCCAAACACCCTATGGAATTTTCATCTTCCATTTGAATTCTAAAATTCCCTACGTACACGTAACCGGATTTTTGTTAATTTTAATTTTCCTACTTCACGTATATTATATGCGTCCCAAATGAGTTGATATCAGGAAATCCTTTCTTTTCCAACTTAACGTCCAAACAGATGTATTAGCTTTAAATACTTTTATCCATTTTATTAATTTTTGCTATAGGATCGAAAACAGAAGATTATATGTATATACGTGTATTAAGGTGGACACTAATTACAAAATAATAATAATAAAATTTTACAACCCACCAAATTTCTCCTCATAAGGTACATGGCTTATAAGTTATCGGGAATTTTAATTAAATAGAATTATTGCTAACATCCTCACAAATTTAAAACAAATGGAAGAATATATATATATATATGCACAAATGTATATATGTGTATTAATAAGAAGGTCATTAGGGGATATAAACGTTATATTTAGAATCTTTGGTTTGAATTTATTTTACTATAGATTATAAACTGGTACCTTATATGACTACACCAATTTAATATGCTTAATATAGGTGTTAGATGAGAGGTGTAGACTAAAATTAATTACAAAACAGTTAACGGTTGGATATATAAAGTGAAAATTTCTATTTTCCACCACTATTACCCGTATGAATAATATGATACGGATTGAGACCATATCACATTAATGATATATGTGATTTAATAAAAAGAATAGGCATGCAAATATAAAATTATAATAATGCAAATATATAAACTAGTCCGTTTTACTTATTTAGGAAAAGAAAAAGAAAAGGTTGAAGAAACGAACTGACATTCCGAGGTAAGCAAGTAATGATTTGAAATGATTTATTTTTAAAATGATTAAATGACTTGCAATTCATTTCTTATTGGCATTTTTTAATATTATTTAAGGATGACCATGCCCATAATGTGGTTTAAAAATGTATTCATTAATCTATTTTATACATGATTATGTCATTTTCTTAATTTGAAAAGATAGCAAAATGATAAATGTGATTTTTTTTGAAATTATGTTAGCATGTGTATGATGCATAGTGCACAAAGGTACAGGTCCATTTTAGATATGTAAGTGGACCAAAATTTTCCTCTAATATAATTGAGTCGCCAATATAAGCCCAAAGGCCGACGTGCACCCTCCCTAAAATAGAGAGTAGATGAATTGATGGTCGTCTGACTAGCTTACCATCTAATGAGGGTTTAAGGCATGAATATGAAATGTGCATTTGCATGTGCATTATTTATGAAACGCAAAATTTTGTTTTTCCCAACCGTAGACAAGTACAACAAGGTTTAAAAAAAAATCTCAATTTAAAAACTCTTAAAATTGTATTATTCTCATATACTTTGATGAATGGAGACATTGTGAGGGTACAATATTATTACGTTATAAAGATTGATGGTGTAAATGAATTTTAATGATTTGTAAATATTTTGTGATTTTAATTACTAGTGAATGATTTTTTGTAAATTGAAATGAGATTGAATTGAAAATCCCGCAACGTGAACAAGGCTACAATCTTGCTCACAATTTACTAACTAAACGATCCCAGAGTAAGGTGGGGCACCACAAAGAATAGTATCAGAGACAAGGTGTTGGTTAATAGGCATAAGAAATTGAACTCATAACACTTAGATATCATGAATTGTTATGTATATTTTGTAAGTTATGACGAATTTATTATGTTTCTAAAAGGTAGATGACATATAAAGGAAGTCTTGGACCCAAAAGGTAAGGTGGGAAATCAAGGTGGAGAGAAAAGACGAAGAGTTGAGGAGAATATAGATAGATTGTGGGTATTTCAGAAAGACAGATCATATACATCTCCAATTTCACCTCTTATTATTGACAGGATTAGTGATAAGGATTTAGCCAAGTTTTGGGTCAGGTACCTGCTCTTATCCCTTCATATTATGTCCCTTAGTATCGTTTTACAGAATAATATATCCAATTATACTATGGGGTAACATAAGCTATTATAGAATGAGAAGAAAGATAATTTGCTAAGGATAAGAAAGAATCTCGATGCACTTGGAAGGTAGGTATGGGAGAAACCCCCACCTCAATAACCAGATGAGTAATTTGTGATGAATCTGTAGAGAATGTGACTGAAAATAATGACAAAGACCACAGTGAAGGGTCTATAAAAATGAAAATGAGAAAACTGCAAAATGGTCAAGTACTAATACTATTACCTAGGAGCCTACACTCGTACACCCCAGACGTAGGCACTGTCTTATGAGATTAGAATTAATGGATCTAGCAGAAGTTTTCTTTTTATTTTTGATAATATGTATGGATGTGAGATGTGTGTTTGTATTACATTGTGATACTGAGGTACTCTTTGTTGTAAATTAAACTTGTTTACACTTGTACCTTGAATGTATATGAAAAAGAAATATTTACTATTGACATTTGTATTTGTTATGAATAGTTCTGTGTACCACCCATGTGCTAGTTGGAGATGCAAATGAATAGTGAGGAACTTTATTAGCCACTATGCAAGAACTTGAAGAAGTGACTTGATAAACTTTTATGGAAGAATTTAATAAAGAATATTTTCCAACAAGTCTCCAAAGTTGAAAAGTTATTGCGTTGAGTAACTTTAATGCCCGAGTAAGATATATATCTTGGATTGCAAATGTGCCTGAGAATATAGCTCAAAGATTTCAACAAGGGATAAGGCCACAGTTATGAAAGAGTCTTGCACCCTTTTTGATAAAAGATTATGCAGCAAGCTTAGAAAGAGCAAGAGCATTAAAAATGGAGGCACTGAGAACTCAAGAATTATGGCAAGGGCAAAGACAATTTATTCTTAACATCAAAGAAAATGATGCAGGGAAGGAGAAAAATAAGAGATTATTTGTGGAAAGAAAAACATCAAATTTCAAATAGAAAAGTCCTCTTGTTTGTAACAATTGTCAAAAAGCTACAATGGTGAATGTTTAAAGGGTTTAAACAAGTATTTCAAATGTGATCAAACAGGTCATACATCAAAAGATTGGGAATTGTTGAGGCAAGGATGATAAAGTGTTTTATTTGTGGTCAAGTAGGACATATTACTCCAAATTGTCCAAATAGAACACAAGGAGCACAAAGACGAGGAAGACCAGCCCAGTAGAGAATAATTGCAATTATCAATCGTTAGAAAACTTTTATAAATCCGGTGCAATAGTAAAATTAGTTATATTATTAATAAAAGAATTAGGATTAAGCCGTAACCCATTTAACCCAATTCGTTAACACCCCTAGGTATAACCACAGAAGTGCGAAAGTGAGAATAGGAAAGTTTTAGCGAAATAAAAAAGTGAAGTGATATGATAGAAGTAATGATTAAAAGTAAAAATAATAAAGTTAAACAAATAGAATAAATGTATAAATATATGAAAAATGATTTAAATTCAATGATAATAACAAAAAAGTAGAATAATTAAATAGCTAAGATGTCAAATTATGTTAAAAGGTGAGTGAAAAGAAGGAAATTTTTCTCTTTTATAGTTTCCCAAATAAATCCTTTTTATATATTGAGATGTCGGAAATTAAATTGAAAATAAAAAATTAATATTTAAAATTAAAAAGTAAGTTTGTTATGGATTGAAAATTTAAAAACTTAGTCGGGTACACAAATTGAACCTCAACGCCATCAACCAACACTTCACTATTTGTAGCAATCTTGCCGGACCTCTTTGTTTCTAATGGCCATCTTCCAATTGATGAGACTAGACTATCTGTAGCCACAGCCATCACATGTATTTCTTGTTAGGACAAATTAAGGAATCAAAAATGATTTGCTCAAGATCTTATAAGTTTCAATGACTGCGGATTTTTGGAATGCTGTAAACATTGGAGTTTGATGATTGGTGGACTTAGATGTGTGCTTAGATATGCTCCCATTCCATGATTTTCTTCAATCAGTTGCCCTCCTAAATTAATGGAAATGAAAACAATCCAGCATGTCTTTCTTGCAGGTATTAATTCTATGATCTAAAGAAGTAGAAGATTGATCAGTTCAGAACATGGGAAAGAATGAAGAAATCTCATGCCCTAAAATACAAAGAACACCACATATCGATCATGTAGTCTGGTCTTGTTCTCTGCCCACCACGCTTTTGCTGTTGCCTCATTGAATCTTTCTCGGCTGCAACATTGCTGTAACGATTAGCCAAAAGTATAAAGGGTCCCTTTCCTTTACTAGGCACTAGGCAGTCACCTATAAACCATGCGATTTGTGCAGTAATAAAATACTGTTAATAATTTTTATAGAAGTATGAGCCCCACCTAGATCACACTTCAATGAATTTGGTACTTCTAATTTTTTTTTTTACTTTTATAATTTTAAGTAAAAAGGCATGACACATGTGTCTATGACTTTTTCTTCAATCAAAAATAAAATATTGGAAAGTTCAAAATTTTCCTAAATTTCGCCGGAGTGCGTTTTAGGTGGAATTCACACTCCCATAAAAAATATTAACTGCCCATAAATTGGCAATTTATTGCTGACCATATATGATTAGCACTCAAGTGGAAAATACCCCAATTATCATCTAATCATCTCCGTGGAGGACTTAGAAAATGGTCACTAAATAAGCATAGATATCAACTATGTGTTTGGCATTTGAAAAAATTTTTAAAAGAAAATTTTTTGTTGTATAACTTTTAAAACAGGAGAAGCGATGTAATATGATAGGAATAATAATTAGAAATAAAGATAATAAAAATTGAAAATAAAAGAACAGCACTAAGGTATTTGTAGAGAAATGATTGAAAAAGTAGGATAACTATATAAAAAAAAGTAAAGAAATAATTAAAAATATATGATAGTTGTAGAAAGTAACAAGTTTTGTATTGACAAATTTTTGAGATTCCAAATACACCTACATGACTTGTCCATATTCAAGGTAGATAGTGTGGGCAGTGGAGACCTACCTGAGATTAACATGTTTGATCTCCCTGGTGCCGTTGGGGTAAGATCTAATGGTCACGGACACGCCCGGTTCATCTTGTTCTTCCCATTCATCAATTCCATCTCCCCTATTTGTGCTGGAACCAGAGACTTCCATAGTAGACAACAATGTGCCATCAGTCGCGCTGGACAGGTTCGTCATTGGGGTGTTTGTAGAATTGTCTGAGTCGCAATCATGCCCGTGGGGCATGCTTGAACTGGCGGCAGAACTTTTGCTACCCAAAAGGGTGGAACTCTAATGGAAGAACAACAAATACAAAGAGGTATCATCTTACGATTCATCATTTACCTGTTCATGGAATAATTTGTAGAAATAGTAGGTGCACAAATGTGTCTTTGTCTATACTACAATGTTGTATTTTTGCCAGAAATCATACCGAGAATGTGAAAAGAAAGTTGGGTTCACCAGATTGTTAGTGGCAGAGCATTGGATGTTGTAGAGTTCCATTAGCTTTTCTGAGTTTTGAGCCCACCATGTCTTGGCTTCCCTCGCGTTGAACATCTCTTTGCTGAAATTGTGACGTGTCATGTAAGACCAATCTAATTATCTTGTGTCGCCCCAAATAGACAAATGAGACCAAAAAGAAAAAACAGTGCTGTTCCTCCTCGCTGTTTAATTTTAAGGGGGGTTTTTGCAAAAGTATCTACATAGTTTAGGCAGAATTTCAAGTATGTCACTACTCTTCACAAAACTGCATCTATACTTAAATGGTATGATTGGAATTAAAAGCGTGCTACCTTCATTCGGAGTACGTTAACTTGTGTTAAAATTTTATTAAAAAGACAAAGAAGTCCCAATATTTAAATAATACAAATGGAAATAAAAATAAATGTAAATTTACAATCTTTCCTCTTTAATTAAATAAATATTTTGGGGCGGAAAAATTAAATAAGCTTAAAATGATTCAACGCATTCAGTGGAAACTACAAAACATATTTTATTTGGTGTAGATTAATAAAAAGGGACTACATGTGCATCAATAGACAAGACATCTATAGAGCAAGGAAACCTAACGAGGGGTGCATACGATCACAATCCATATAGTTCGGCCCAAGTGAAAATGATAAAAATTAATAATATTAGGTGTGTTTGGGAATAAATAAAACTTTTTGTGAAAAGTTTTGGAGAGTAAAAATTATCAAATAATGTGATATGATAGGGGTAATAATGAGGAGTAAAGAGAATAAAGTTAAAATAGATAAGTTAGTTATATATGTAATTATATATAAATGATTGAAAAGTAGGGTAGTTGTATAGGAAGATGTGAAAAAATAATTTAAAAATATAGTAGTTATGGAAAGTGAAAAGTTTTAGATTAAAAAGTTTTAAGATAACATTTTATACTCATTGTCAAACACACCCCTAGTACACTTGAGGTTGTTACTTTCTTGAGGTTGTTACTTTCCAAGGGTGGACAATCATTACCGTACATTTATGGTTCGCGCGTGTGGCTACCTACAGCTTGTAAGTTACTGCTATACTATACCCATTTTTAATTTTTTTGATTTTTTTTTTTTATAAAAGTGTAGGATTCAAGGTAAATTGATTAGAATACTAATTTCGTATTTGTTTAATTTCAAAATAAAAAGGTAATTTTTGGAATTAGAAATATAATTTCGCATGTTTGCCGATCTAAGCCCAAATTTCTATAAAAAGTTTAAAATTTTCAAAAAATGAACGTAGAAGATTTTTACAACTTAAGTCATCTTATCAGCACCTTACCTATAGCAATTTCTTTTTCTTTATTTTGGAATAAATTTAGTCAATAACCAATAATTTTAAGTTATACGTTGAATAAATTTTTAATACGGTGTGTGTTTAAAATGCAAATTGATTATTTGAAATATAGGAATAAAAATAGAAAATTGTAAGAAGTAAATAATTGAAATGACAAGTAGAGATTATAATTGAAAGAAGGCAATTCAAATATTTAATACTTGCCGTGAGTATAGAAGTTTCATTCTTACCCTTGATTTCTAAAATTTTAATATATTTTTTCAAAAATCTACTACTTATATGCTTATTCATGTGATTTATTTATCATTTTATATGGTCTTGTTTTTATGTAACTAATTAGGTTACATAAAAGCGGTTCTATAAAATCCCTTTTATTTTTACTATATTGATGATTAATGCAAAATTTAATTCATTTATTGTATTTAATATCATTTGTTTAGAAATGAGACCAAGTTTTATCCAAAATAAGTCATGTTTATTTTAAACTAGATATATTTATGTTTAAATTAGGAAAAATATTTAGATACGTTCACTTGTACTAAAATGTAATAATATTGTGTAAAACAATGTATCCACATAATAATGATATGTTAGATAGTTTCAATGTTGAAAATGTTACTTTAAAATTGATATTTGACATTAAACAATTTTATTATATTAATTTTATACATTTGTAGATAAAGGTCCTACACAATAATAAGAGACAAATGAAAGAATTTTTTTATAATATAAATAATCTTAAATACAATAAATGGAATTAATTTTCTGTCAATCAACAAAAAATTAAAAATAAAAGGGGTTACGTAGAAAAGAGATTTCATAAAATCATAACCTTATTTATACTAAAAATTTGAGTAACAATTCAAAACATACATGCCTTGAAACATCAATGTACATAGGTGATTTGAGCCCTTTTTATTTTTTAATTTTTTCTTTTTATTTTTTTGTGACCTTGTATGTATTCAAGTTATACAAAAATTTATTTTTAAAATTTTTTTGTAAATACAAAAATATAAAATGATAAATTTTTGTATATGTGGTCCTGCTTAGTGCTATGTAACGCTTTCTTTATTTTTAGTATCTTAACATTAAATAAGATACCCACATTATTAATTGTATTTGACTTTATTTGCTTAGCTTAACCAGTTTTCATCAAATTCAAATACGTAGGGCCAATTTTGATAAAAAGATATATATTGAACCATTACTCATACATTTCTATAATTTTTAATAAGTATATATCTTTTTGATGGAAAATAGTTTATATTTACCTTCACAAGATGCCTTTTTTTACAAAATAGAAATTAATTTTAAAGAAAATTATTTTTCATAGCATGAGAAAACAAGATGTGTTAAAAAAAAAAGGTAAATCATCAAATAATGGATCACAAAAAAGTTCCCACTCTTTTTTTTATTATTATTGTCTTTCTTTAAGGGTCTGTTGGTTCTTGGAATCTGAAAGGAATAAGCATTTGAAGAAATATGAATGTGGTGACAGGCAGTAATATGGAGTAGTAATATGGAAAATATGGTGAATGAAGAAGAAAAATATGCAATATATATTAGAAAATTAAATTTTACACAGAATGGGTGGAATTCAGAAAAATTTCAGAAAATAGCCTAACCAGCCCTTCTTTTTAACATAATCTGACCTTTAATAATATAACTTATTACTTTTATATTGATTTATATGCAAAAAATAAATAAAAAACAATCGAACGAATGTTGAAGGCGAGAATATCAATCGAATGCAACCTAAAACGTATGTTTCTGATGTGATTGGATCCACCAGGCTGTGAAAGGAAGGTGACGAAAACACCCTCATCCACTTCAACTTCCCACTGCATCGGTTTCTCTTCGCTGGCCCTCCCCACTGCATCATCAGCATCATCTCTACCGTCCATCTCTGTCACCCTGTTCGCCATCCGATCATCCACCACCACCACCTTCTGTCCAGCTGCTGTACTCGAACGGGAATTGAAGCAGCAATCCATCAAATGCTTTATAATCTATTCTTGCCACAAAACAAACAAAAGTTTTTTAAAAAAAAATTAGAAATAATACAAGTGATATTATAATAAATTTAAAAGACTGTAGCAATGCATGGATTGGACGAACCATGCACGTGACCATGCTTGCTTGCCTTCTCTTCACATGAGGATTCTTCTTCTCATTAAGCCGAGGAATTGCATCGGTCTTGATTAGATGTTGTCTACTTGTATTGAAATTCAAATGAGAGAGACATTTATTTATGGAAAGAACAATGAATTTCGGCAAGGCTTTAAGTTAATGCTAATTGTGATTTCGAAATTGGTGCTAATTAAAAACGCTTCCTTGATTGACGATATTATAAATTAGAATCCAATCAAAACGGTCTACGAATTTATTTCAATCTGTTGTCACCAATCCAATCTATTCTTCCGGACAAGCCAGCTTATATGCAGTAATTTGTGTGCACTCAAATGAAATTTACACTCCGACAAATGTCTTCAAACTATGCAGTAGCTTGTGGCTGCTTGTGACATAAAGCGATTTCTTTATAGAAGTTTTTAATATATAAACAGTTTAATAACACTCTAACAACTTCTAGCAATATAATTTGTCACCATATGCATTAATTTTTATATCATTATATGTCATCATAAATAAGCCACCGTAAGTTTGTCATAAAAGGCTTTACCAACGATTTTTTTTTTTCATTGCCTCTAAAAAATTACTTTTTTGCAGTATTCGATACATTATAGTCGTAAGAGTTAAATTTTAGTGACAATAATTATTTATGTCACTAAATAGTATTTTCTTAGAGAAAAATTGCTAAGCTTTATCAAAAATATATTGGTAGATCAAAATATTAGTTTTTGTAACATAAATCGATCACATATTTATGACAAAATTAATTATTATAATTTTATAAATAAAAAAATTTAAAATTCTCTTTCACTAGTGGTGTTCCCATTATTACATCCAAGACACGAATAAAAAAATACTTGTCCACTATTTGCAATACATGCTTTTAAAAAATTTTGAATAAAATAAAACAACTATTCTTCAAAAATCTTTAACCAAGTCAATCGCTAGTGTCCCACTCGATTTAGTACACTTGTGAAAATAATGGGGTAGTCCCAATATAACTAGTAAGTAGAAAATTATTTGAAAATGGATAATGACTAAAATAAAACTTAATTAAATTATAAAAATAATCATTTAATTTTATAACTTAAAAAGTTGGCTTCAAATACAAAATCAAACCTTTTCATTGAATCCATAGTGATAAAAAATATAGAAATCAACTATTTGATCATTTAAATCGAAGTTAAAACGATCAAATCATGGTAAAATAAAATAATGGCTTAAAAACCACCGCATCATCATCATTTTATTGCTAAATTTTATTTGAGATTATCTAGGTGTTGGGTTTGACCCAAGCAATAGCACAAGTTCACATATCATGGCCAAAAGTGTAATGCCTCCTAATAAGTGTACCTGCAATTTAAAAAGAACTATCCTTTTATTGCAAAATGTCCCAAGTGGACTTTTTTGCAAAATTTTCCAAGAGGACACAATGTTGAAGATGTCATATCATGGCAGAAAATTTCAACTACATATTACGTAACTTATAATGTCAATATTATATATAGTTATCTTACATCCATCACTCAAAAGCAACAATATACGAAGGTTGCTAATATAACATGTCAATCAAATCCCAAGACGTCAGACACCATGCCTTCAAGCATAAATGTCATGCCCACACCATGCCTAGTAAATCATCCTAAAAAGCATGCTCATGTATTATATATTATATATTCAATATACACACGATCAATTATCTTTTTAGTCTAGGCTAAGTAAATATCTCATTTAGCTCACTTCAAAAATCCTATTTAAAATAATTTTTTTCATTTTTTTCTTCATACACTTATTTATCTAAGTGTATTTAATATATAAATCAATTTTTACTATTTTTTTATATGTGTGTATATATATTTTTTATATTTTTAAAAATAAGAATATTTTAAATACATATATACACATGGATGTTTAAAAATCTCAAAAAAATAGATAAACATATTCAAAAATGGTAAATTTTGGTCTATATGTTAAATACACTCAGATAAACAAGTGCACGAAGAAAAGTAAAAAAAAAATTATTATAAACAAGTCTTTTAAGGTAGGCTAAGTGGGACATTTACCTAGCCCGAGCTAACAGGATCACTCCTCTATATATATACATAAATTCCGTTCCAAGGCACAAGCATATTAGGAATCCAACGTTCACATCTACATGGACTTTGTTCATGCTAAACTTGTTACCTCATTCTTATAAACAGAAAAATAAATTACCTACATTCTTATAAACAGAAAATTCGTTCATCTATTTACTCAAATATTTATTTTACGGAACCCCCCGCTTGAACCATAGACCTCTAAGACCATTAGACTACCCGTATGTCAACCGAACTATACAGGTTGCTGAAATAATATTCAAAAATAAAAAATAAAAATATAACCCGAAGCTAATAATAATTGGGCAAAGCTCATTATTAACCATTTAGCCTAGTTAGTCAAAGGATCAACTCTTGCTACATAGAATATCTTACATGGTCATTGACCACTCAACTTAAATTATTATTTTTTTCAATATTTTACAGTTTTCTTATAGTATTATTCATCTATGTTACTTTTCTTATAATACTTTGTGAAATATTAAAGACTTGACTAGAATAGAAGCCCTCGAGGAGTCATAATGTGTGATGGGAGGAGGTAAATTCACAAAAGAAGAGTGTAGAGCATAGCCACAACGACTAAAACGCATGGGCAATGATTGTCAAATTGTGGGTTCGAATCATGAATTGGTGATTTTATAACAAAATTTTATAATAGTCCCCTCGAGTTGTAAGAGTTTTACAATTCCCTCAGTGTGGAGTTTGTCGAAAAAATTTCCTCCATATTATAAGGCTTGTGAATATACTTATTTATAATGTTGATTGTCACATGATGTAAATCTCAATATAAAAAGAGTGTGGAGCATAATAATATTTAAAAAGGACAAATTCACATGAAGGAAGCTATGTTATTGTTTAAGGAGGGACAACCGTATGAAAATAACTATATTTTTAAATACTTCTTAAAATTTTGATAATTTGCAAATATACTTACATAGTTTTAAAAATTAAAAATGTCTCCTACATAGTTTAATCATAATTACAAATATATCTGTGTCATTGTGGTATCTTTACTTCATTGTCAAAACAATGAATATATTTGCAAAAATATCCAAATTATGTAGGGTATATTGGTAATTTTAAAAATTAAGTAGATAAATTTAATTTTTGCAAATATATCTGTTAGTTTATGTATTTTTGCAAATATACACGTACCATAACGGCACAATAACAAAGCCATAACTATATAAATATATTTGCAATTATGATCAAACTATGTGAAATCATTTATAATTTCTAAAATTATGTAGATATATTTGTACTTATGGTAAAATTATGTAGGTATATCTTTAAATTCAACATCAACAAGGTTATCTTTAAATTCAATATATAAAACTGTCACACAAGCATTTTACCAAACACATGATAGGTGACAAAAAAAGGAAACCTTCAATTCATACTCTCGTTTGAACTGAATCGACTAACGTCACATTTTAATAATATAAAAACTGCTAACGAGTCATTTCCTTCATAAAAATCTCACATTCATAGTAAATTCCCCATAAACCCTACTTACCCTAACTGCTACGAACCCTACACCCTATAATATGAAATTATTAGACAATACATATTTCCACCAGTCTTATATCATGTTTAACACGAAATTTCATCACGAAATCAAGAAGGGGTGACATTTACTTACCTTGATCGTGACTTCTCCCAAAAACAGCAACCTTAGAATTGAATTGCCGAGATTTTGAGCTTCTTTGATGGGAATTGATGATCTTAAAGGCAGTTGGTAGAGTTTTCTTAAAGAGATCTACAATTAGATTGAACTGAATAGAAGGGGAAAAAAAAGAATAAGCAAAGAACAGGAAGAGAAGAAGAGAACTAAATAACACAAGTTCACGGATCATGGCCAAAGTGTAATGCCTCCTAATAAGTATACCTGCAATTTAAAAAGAACTATCCTTTTATTGCAAAATGTCCCAAGTGGACCTTTTTGCAAAATTTTCCAAGAGGACACAATGTTGGAGACGTCAGTGTCATGGCTGAAAATTCAGCTACATGTTACGTAACTTATAATGTCAATATTATATACATTTATCTTACATCCACAACCAAAAGCAACAATATACAATGGTTGCTAATATGACATGTCAATCAAATCCTAAGGTGTCAGACATCATGTCTTCAAACATTTAATGTTATGCCCACACCCATGCCTAGTCAATTCTCCTCAAAAGCATGCTCAGGTATTGTATATTATATATTCAATATATACATACAAAAATTCCGTTACAAGGCACAAGCATATTAGCAATCTAACATTTACATCTACATGGATTTCTTGTTCATGCTAAACTTATTACCTCATGCTTATAAACAGAAAAACACATTACCTGCAATCTCATAAATAGAACATTCGTTCATCTATTTACTCAAATATTTATTTTACGGAACCCCTCACTCGAATCATAAACCTCTAAGACCGTTAGACCACCTGTATGCCAACTAAACTATAAAGGTTGCTAAAATAATATCTAAAAATAAAAAACAAAAATATAGCATGAAGCTAATAATAATTTGGCAAAGCTCATTATTAGCCATTTAGCCCAATTGGTCAAAGGGTCAACTCTTGCTACATAGAATATCCTACAAAGTCATTGACTAGTCAGCTTAAATTATTATTTTTTCAATATTTTATAGTTTTCTTGTAGTATTATTCATCTATGTTACTTTTCTGGTAATATTTTGCAAAATATTGAAGAGATGACAGGAACGGAAGCCCTCGAGGAGTCATAACCTGTTATGGGAGTGTGTAAATTCACAAAAGAAGAGTGTAGAGCATAGCCACAACGACTAAAACCCACAGGCAATGATTGGCAAATTGTGGGTTGGAATCACGAATTGGTGATTTTATAACAAAATTTTATAATAGTCCCCTCCAGTTGTAAGAGTTTTACAATTTCCTCAGTGTGGAGTTTGTCGAAAAAATTTCCTCCATATTGTGAGGCTTGTGAATATACTTATTTATAATATTGATTGTCACGTTATGTAAATCTCAATAAAAAAAAAAGAGTGTGGAGCATAATATTATTTAAAAAGGACAAATTCACATGAAGGAAGATATGTTATTGTTTAAAGAGGGACAACCATATGAAAATAACTATATTTTAAAATACTTTTTAAAAAATTAAAAATTTGCAAATATACTTCCATAGTTTTAAAAATTAAAAATATCTCTTACATAGTTTAACCATAATTACAAATATATTTGCTCCGTCGTGGTATCTTTACTGCATTGTCAAAACAATGAATATATTTGCAAAAATATCCAAATTATGTAGGGTATATTTGTAATTTTAAAAATTAAGTAGATAAATTTAATTTTTGCAAATATATCTTTTAATTTACATATCTTTGCAAATATACACGTACCATAATAACACAATAACAAAGTCATAACTACATAGGTATATTTGCAATTACAATTAAACTACGTGAAATCATTTATAATTTTTAAAATTATGTAGATATATTTGTACTTACATTAAAATTATGTAGGTATATTTACAAATTATCCTAAATTTTTTTAAAAAAAAATCTTAATTTGAAAAAATTCAAGGAGAGGCCTCCGCTTTATGGGAGCCACTGAAATATTTCCTGATCATATCATCTGCAACATGAGATTTCAGCGCTACCATCCTTATGAAATAATAAAATATCCAGCTCTTATCGGCATGCGTCCTTAGGAAATAATAAAATATCCGGCTCTTATCTGCATGACTGTCGGTGGGCCGTCTGAGCCTCCCCCTTGCCTTCCGAATGCGTGGGGCGTGTTGTCGTCACACCAAAGGACGATTGTTGTATTCTAGCTCCGTATCCATCCGCATGCCTTTCACGTGCTCAACTCTTCCATCGTTCGCGTATCACGCTGGTGTTGCATGTTCTTCACGGCTTATTTATTTTCAACCGTCCGTTTTCGGAAATTTTTTATGTATTTATATTCTTGGGCTCTCCAATTTGTATTTTCTACCTTAAAATTTTAAGTTGACGTACATACAATGACTTGAGATTTTTTTATTTTTCGATTTGACATAACATTGATTAGCATAAAAAGCACCTTTCCTTTGCATACGGTCGGGTAATGTAAAAAATATATATAGATAATATTGATAATTTTTTGCCATTTTACTTTAATATATGTATTGCGTCTAAAAATTATGTGAAAGGAGGTCCAATTATATCTAATTAATTGTATATGTGCGTAGCTTACTGTTTTTATTTTTTCTTCGTGAACATATTTTTCTAAATTATCTAATGCATATACCGACTTTTAACATTTTACAATATTTTATATATTTATTTTTAATTTTAAAAATTAAATTGTTTAAAGGGTGAAAAGTGACTAAACAATACGCTTGAGAGAGTGTGTGTGTGTGTCTGAATGCATTGTATGCTTCCGCATCGTATATTATAACCATATGTTGGTTAACATTTTTAAAATATTTATAAAAACGTTGATATACTTATCGTGCAAGTACTTTGAAATCATAAACTATTTTATAGGAAATTAAAATGGGCAATGATTCAATACTCATGCAGTCATTTTTTGTAAAAAAAATCTCTGTTTTTCAAATTTGAACCATTTATCGCATTTATTCCTATGCTTTATTTACGATTTCAAAAATTACACATATTGTACACTATAAATTTTTGAAATTTTTTAATAGCTAATATTCACTGTCGAAAGATACTGAATTTTTTATATATAAAAAAGCTTTCGATAGAAGTAATTTTTGATAATACGATAAAAATGGCGTTAACCAAAATAAATGGTTAAATTTGAAAAATACTTTAAAATAAGATATCATTGTATCGAATCCTTGTCCAATTAAAATTTGGACATATTTACATATCATAAATACTTGTTATGCAATCGGTACTATCAAAGTACTTGGTGTTATTATCCCACTTGACCCATTTTTTGATTAAATCAAAATTCAATTCACTCATTCTGTTTCAAATCGTTTATTTCATCAGAGTATAAAAACACCAAGTAGATCTGAGTTTTTGATGTAAAACATGAAAAATATGTATGTCTAATCACAGAATTTTTGGAATATTATGCTATACAATTATTTATCTATAGAAGAAGAATATTTTAGAAATGATAGATATTGAATTAATAATTTCAAAATAGAAATATAAATTAATATTTTTAAGGGTAGAAAATGTTAGTTATTGTGCCTTTGGTTAGGTATATGTACAGATATAGTGTAACTGTATAAGAGCCAAAAAAAAGAAAGACTGCAGTCGGAGTTCTCGACGTGGAAGAAAAAATATCTTATTATACGACGCCTTGGTAAAAAATTTTGAGAAGATAAGAATTTTACTACGCAAGAAAAGATAATGTACAAACAGAAAGGGAGCCACATAGAGAGTATTTGACAAACAAAAATATTTTCCAACAAAAAATTTTCAATATTTATAACTATCATATTTTTTAATTATTTTTTATATCTTTTTATATAATTACTCTACTTTTCAATTATATCTAAACTACTATCCGTACAACTAGCATATTTATTTTAACTTTACTCTATTTACTTCTCATGATTACTACTATCATATCACATCATTTCTATAAATTCAAAAACTTTTACATATAAAACTTTTTATCAAAACTTTTACCAATTCCAAAACTAAGTAATTAACCTAACTTCATCAAAACTTTTACCAATTCCCAAACTAAGTAATTAACCTAACTTCTTTTTGCTTGGTCTCCGCCTCTAATAGTTTTCTTGGTGATAACTTTGTGTGTTTCGCTGTTAATATAGTTATAATTGCAAGATTAGATTTGATATAAGCTTTGTGTGTTTCATTAAAACTTTTACCAATTCTCAAACTAAGTAATTAACCAATTCCCAAACTCTAACTTTGTGTGTTTCATCAAAACTTTTACTAATTCCCAAACTAAGTAATTAACCTAACTTCTTTTTGTTTCGTCTTTGCCTCTAATAGTTTTCTTAGTGATAACTTTGTGTGTTTCGCTGTTAATATAGTTATAATTACAATATTAGATTTGATATAAGCTTTTAAGTAGTTCTATCCAGAAGTGAGTGAATTTTGCCCAACTTGTCAAGTGGTATCCAAATAGACAAATTAGATTTTAATTCTACCATGTCGAATTTGGCAAAAACACTAAAATATTCAATAGCATTGACACTACATACTTGTTTGGTTTTTCAAAATGGAGCTTGTATACTTCATTTTATTATTTTGGACTAATCATAAATTTTTATGAAAGATACTTTCCAACAAATTGACCTAATTTTACTTCACGCCATAAATTATCCATGATTCAATCAATCTTTCTTGAGTAAAATGCAGAATATCTCGATTAAAGGAGAGGATGAGGAAATCCATATAACCTAATATATTTGACAAGTTGCACTATAGGTTGATCCAACTTGCTTTTTTATTTCTTGAAAGACAAAAGAACATTTTTAGAATACCAATGGGCATCAAATTAAAGATTTCGTGTACATATAGATACTTGAATTTTTTTTCATAAGGATACTTGCATCTTTTTAGTTTTATCTACAAAGTATATTTTTAATATCTTAAAATATTTACAAAATTACATTATTTGATTAAAATATTTACAATATGGAAGTGTTCTTTATGCAATTACATGTAGTGAGTATTTTCTAAAATAACTATTTTACTTTAAAAGGTTAAAGGATGTGTTGGGTAAGGAAAAGACACAGAAAAGGCTTTTCCACTATATATCACATTTTCATAAGTTTCTTAATATGATTTAATATCTAAACCACTTAACCATCATAGCTTTTTTTTATTATTGATGATATTTTTAAGCAATATTTTTGTTTATAGAAGAATTATAATTGTATAAAAATAAAAAAATACTTAAAATATAGATAACAATAAGAAAATTATAAAATAATTAAAATGTAGAATCATATCAAAAGGTGAAGATATGAGTAAATTTTTTTTCTAATGCCAAACACACCCTTACACATGCTCTTGTAAATTATCAATTTACATGGAATATTGTTTTTGACCTAATAGATGTTGAATTAAGGGTTTGAAATTAGAACATAAATTATAATTAATTTTGTATTAGAATGATTTATACTTGCATTAGATGGGAATCATGGGACTAATGCACACATTTGATAAAGTTTCTTAGCTAAAGAAAATTAATAATTTGAAGTATAATTACTGGAATGGAGTATAACATATGCCCCGAATAGAAAAAAAAAATACAAATTTCTATCTTTATTTACGTTATTATTACATATATTAATACAACCGAGTGACGTCATAAGAATTTTATTATTTAAAAATAAAAATAAAAATATTTTTAGAAACGTTGAGAAAAGTATGAGTATGGATAAGACGTCCGTAAATCTCGTCAAAGTTGGGTTGAAACTTGAAACTTTTTTTTGATTGGTAGAAACTTGAAACTTGAAAGTGCAAATTTGCGAAATTACAATGAATATGCGACCCTTTCTCACTAATCAACCGTGATTAGCAATTAGTCGTCTGAAACCGGCCGGTTTGGCATGTCCCGTGGAATGTGAAGAAAAATTCTATTTTTAAGATGTTTTATTCTAATATATAAAAATCTATTTTCACAATTTCCGCACTAGAAAGGACCTATTTAAAAAATAAAATAGAAATTTGTATGTATATTTCTAAAACGAATTTTCAATTTTTAATATCAGTTTCTATAATTTTTTTTAATATAATTTCTCTATTCATAATGTTTCCTTTTTGGGATAATTTCAAATATACCAACAACTTTGCGCTTAATTTCAAATATACCCACCGATTATCCAATATTTCACATATATCTATGCCTTTAATGTCATATATACCTTAAATTTGATGGTCCGTCAAAGAAGAGATTTGATTGTATGCGCCCGTGAGCATGCATTTATAAAACTATTAATATAAATATATTTAATATGTGTATAAATTTTTATCAATTCAAAAATAAAAAATAAATATCTAAAATACTCTAAAAATAGTAAAAATTTATATATATATATTAAATAGATATAAATTAATAATATTATAAAAAAAAATCTGAAAAAAAAAGAAAAGAAGGTATACGCAGGAGCATATCCCGGGCGCAGGCAATCGGGGTCCGTTAAAGGAGCGGGTAACGAAATGGGTTGGGCTGGAAAAACATTTCTAAATGACCAAGTTACCCATGTTCTCTGTAGCACAGCGTTTTCAGTAGCTTCAGTGCCTCCTCCATGACGGCACCTCCGATGCTCCGCTCAGCAGCAAAATTTTCCGAGGACCGAAACGATCCCAAATTGCACCATTAATGATCTCATCTTCCACCTCCTAGCGATGACGACGAGGCACGACAACTCAAACTCGATCACTCTGGAATCCCCTTCCGCGCACATCAACCAGAACAATCTGGAAATCCCGTCCTCCCTCAAGGAGATGAGTTTGAAGCACATCTGGATGCTAGAGAAGTCGTAGGTGACGCCGGTGCAAAGGCTGACCGGCGATTTTATCACGTCCAAGGAGATTGGGCTTCTAGAGATTGGGATTCCAATTTCTATAGGAAGAGACGGATGCGAATGGAAGTTAATTTCTGCTTAGGTTAGTGAGAGAGAGATGGGGAGATTTGGGACTAGGATTGGAGGTGCATTCAATCGACACCCTGAGTTGCTGTTACTGAAGAAGTGAACTGCTGCAATAAGATCCAGAATGGCAAATCGATTTCAGGACTTCTAGATTCGATTGTTGCTCAAACTGTTGAAATAGATGAACAATGTGTGGTAAGGGAGGAGATTTTAAAAAGGAGCATTGAGAGAGAAATCACATGCCATAAACCCGGCAGCCATGAAAATCGACGTTGAAGAAGAAATCAGGATGCCGTCGTTCACAGCTCTCATGGGTACTTTCGTCATTTCCACTCTCTCTATTGACACCGTGTGCAAGGACAGTGATTGTCTGGGCATATTTGATATTTGAAGTTTACTTTAATAGATATATATGAAATATTTAATACTTAGCGTGAGTTTGTCAATAGCTAAAAAATATCAAGTTAAAACTTTTCAATTTATAACTTTTTATTCTCTACAATTAGCTTTATTTTTAATTAATTTTTTACGTTTCCTGTACAATAATTCTATTTTTCAATATTTCTATATAAGTACCTACAACTAATCTATCTATTTAAACTTTATCCTATTTACTTATCACATTACTCATATCATATCATATCATTTGACCATTTTTATTTTCTACTTTTTATCAAAAGTTTTATTCATTCTCGAACACAATTTTAGTAAATATATTTAAAATTAATAACAAAAATATTGAAATTAACTCTTCCTTTTTTCTACGGAAGCTAACACTTCCTGTAAGCAACTTGTACTTAGCGTAATGCGACGGGCAGTCCAACCCAACACACAAAAGTTGCCATTTGGGAGCCGCAGAAACCGCAAATCTCTTTTGCAAGGTCTGATTTTCCGTCGCATTTGCGTGGAATATTCGCTTATTCCGACGCTACGTGGACATCACTCAGCCAAAGATGTGGATATTGTTTTTTATTTTTATTATTGTCCAAAGATATTAAAGAAAAAAAAACCTCAAAATAAAATAATCTTCACCATCCAATCTCCCTCGCGCATGGAATTGCTGCTGTCATCGAACGGATTGTAGCCGTCCTTTTAGGGAGACCCAATGCAATTGCCGCAGCAGCGTATTTGCCAATTCGTCCTCTTCTAGCCATCGATGTTTTGAATCTTCGCTTCAATGGTAGTTGTCTGCAGGTATATTGTAAGAATATCTCAAGGGATTTTGTGGTAATAGACGTTTGAGATAAGTGTATATAAATACATTAAAAAAATATATGTATATAACTGTTTTCTCGAATTTCAAAAACCAACTATTTTAATGATAAAAATGACTTAGATACCTCCCAAGGCCAAGACAGTTGATTTTTTAGAATTTAGAAAAAAAATATTCATCCTAAAAACGCTAATCTCTGCATGTGAACAAAAGTCATGTAAATTAAATACATTCGAACTAATATTTTATAAAAAAAATATATGTAAATTAGATCGAGTTAAGCTAATAAAATCATTACGTTGCGGTCCTAGTCTATTGCCGTATCAAATAACACTGCGCCATCTAAGAAAATCCATTTTGGGAAGAAAATCACCCTCAATTCAACTAAATTGAAAGAATACCGGCCATACAAGCTATAGGGCCTTGTGGCCATCTAAGCCCTTTATGGGGGTGTTTGGCAATCCAAAAAACTTTTCACCTAAAACTTTTCAATCTAAAATTTTTCAATATCTACAACTATTCTATTTTTTAATTATTTTTTTTCATTTTCCAATACAAACTACCCTACTTTTCAATTATTTCTACACAATTACCTATACAACTAACCTATCTATTTTAACT
>JAXCLR010000073.1:41294939-41332459 GCA_035584095.1 Annona squamosa
TTACCTATACAACTAACCTATCTATTTTAACTTTATCCTCTTTACTCCTCATCATCACCCCTATCATATCACATCATATGACAACTTTTATTTTTCAAAATTTTTCACCAAAAATTTTATTCATTCCCAAACCCACTCTGTAGCTCTTACCTCTATGACCGACTACTCCGGTTGCCGTCTGCTTGCTACACCGAAAACCCACACGTGATTAGTATTTTCCCCGTGATAACAAATTATTTTTTAATTCCGCGTGCCATCTTTCATGACTCTCATAACTTTCTAACTTTTAAACTTTAAAAAAATATATAAATAGATTTTTTCCCTTCATCGTCCCCTTCCGAACGCGCGTCGGTGGAAGCTTGTCCATCTTCCCATCAGAAGCCAACGCGCGCGTCTCAACTCTCAACTTTCGGACCTCTTCGACCTTCGCGAGATCCTGTTGCTGATGGTAGGTGGACCTTATCGCCTTAACCATATCCCAACGTAGCAACTGAGGAGAGATCAGAGCCGTCCAACATATAGGGTTATTGATGTAACCCTTTTTGTATATCACATCTGCAGGTTTTTTTATTTCGATTTTACCATAAAAAATTGCAGATGTAAGTTTTTCATGCCTATAAATTAAAATTTTTGTTGCAGTAAGGTTGCAAATCCTGCTGCGATGCTGATGGAATTTCGAAGTTGCAAAAGAATTCACACGCGCAAGTGCGCTCATAAAAAAATAGTCGCCGAAATATCAGCCACAAGCTTGTACATCCTGTCCGCCACCCATCACGTGCGAGTCCTATGTATAAATCCTCGATATTTTTATCTTTAATTTCACTCGTGACTACTTTTAAAGGGTGTGTTTGGCAACGACAAAAAATTGTTCATTTAAAACTTTTCAATTTAAAACTTTTAACTTTCTACAATTATTTTATTTTTTAATTATTTTTTCACATTTTTCTATACAACTACCATACTTTTCAATCATTTCTACACAACTACCAACACAACAAACCTATTTATTTCAACTTTATCTTATTTATTCCTCATTATTACCCCTATCATATCACATCATTTGACAACTTTTCATCTCTACAACTTTTCATCAAAAGTTTTATCCATTCCCAATCACACCCAAAAATTCTAAATATATTTATGTACTTTCTCGAATAGTTCATTTATATCTATGTCATTAAAGATCCTTTAATAAATTATCAACTGCGTTGTAAAATAATAAATATGCTAAAGTTATGGTATAATTTGGCTTAATTTACTCGAAGCTAAAATTTTTAATTTTAAATAATATATGATTTTGTAGTTATAAAAATGCTAAAAATCCATTAGGATGTAAACTTTTTTTTTGAGAAAAAGAAGCACCCTATCCCAAGTCGCTAATCATCTGAAAGAGAGGGAGGATAGGATGATCCAAGAGAATTCATTGCCAAAAAATTGTCAATACAAATTTTTTCCTGTATAGCCTGTGGGGGGTATCCCACCAAACTTGTTGATCAACAGAGGAGACAGAAAAGGCGTCGGCAAGGGCATGTGCAACTTCATTCCCTTGCCTAAGGATATGATGAACAGTGATAAGGTTAAAAGAAGAGAGAATAGAGATGAGGTTATAAATTATAATTAGAGCCGAGGATATTCGTCGTTTCATGAAGGTCTAACAAACTTTTTAATAGATCCATGAACCCATGGGTAAAAGTAAATTTTAGGCAAATTATGTATAAATATTTGGAAGTGTAAGTGAAATGGGAGTAAAATTTGTGGTTACATGTAAAATTTTTCTTTATTTAATTAGTATTTATATATCATAACAACTAATATTATAAGTAAATTCATTCACAACCTATACTATAGAGACAAATTTTTTATAAACATTTTTAATATTGGAGGAAACTTGTAAAAATCCCCTACAATAGTGAGAAATTGTTAAAACCCCATTTTAACCAAAGGGAAAAATCGAATTCATGTAGGTGGCAAATATACCTTCAGATATTAATACTAAGTTAAGTCCTAGTGGCTAAATTTTTGTGTATTTATATTTCAATTATTTTTCAAATCTTTATATATAATTATCCATTCTATTTTTATTTTATTCATATTTTTATCACTCTTAATTGTCACCCTAGTCATATTATATCACTATTATATTTACAAACGTTTTCTACTCATTTTTACACTTTTACTTTGCTATGTTCCCAAACACGACTATTTAGAAGGATTTAAGGGGTTTGAATAAAATAAAAAAATATGATGAAAATGTAATGATGCATATTAAAATGAAAATTTTGTATTAAAAATATAAATAATTCTATTTAAAATTGAAAAAATTGTTTTGAAAATGAGAAATTTTGTATTGTCTCTAAGAATTTTTGATTCCTTGCGAAATCTCCTGCAACAAAAATTTTCAATCCTAATTTCAACTCAAGTTTTAACATAAATTCAGTTTATATACATAAAGTTAGAGCCGTGTTCGGACCTTCCATTGAATGTAGAAGTGTTCGTATATTGCATTGGAGCTCATAATCTCCATTAATAAATAGGTGAGAGCTTGTAGTTTTCTCACATAGTAGATGAAAGCTGGTTGTCTTCCTTGGACTTAATTATAATATTAAGATGAATTGTTGTAATATATATACAATAAAAAAAATTACAAAATTAAATCGGTATGAGAATACTTGCATTACGGTGCAGGCACCCGTGAGTTTTATGAAACGGAGTAGCAGTCGCGTCTCCAACTCCCCCTCGTAATAAAAAGCAAGCTCGAGCATTGGGTGGTCGGATACGCGGTCGAGGATCCTCAGCTCATCTGCCTGACAACTTTCGCACTAACGTCTCTCTCCTCTCGTTGTTTTTCCCTGAAGAGCTTCCCTCGTTTTCTTCAAAGAAGAAATATTCGCCCCGTAATATGACCGATTCCTCCAGCAATACTCCATTTCGATCAATACCCACGCAGCAGAGACACTGAAATCGAAACCCCACATACGAAACCCTTGTTCCGACGCTGAGAAATGCGCTCACATTATGTCCTGAAGTGGATGTCTGTGGTGGCAATGCTCTGTAACCTCTGTTCCGTTGCTTTCGTTGTTTCTCGCTAGAATCCTAGCTTGCTCCGAAAAATCGATGAATCCTAGGTTGGTTTTCTTGTCCTACAGCTTGGCTGGATTGCTAAGTTCCTGCTGAGATTGAGCATCAGGAATGAAATGGTGCAGATGTCTGGAGTCTTCATTGGGAAATTATTTATAGAGATGGGAGATTGAGATTGGATTGGCTGTGAGCTTTTGTTCTGAGTGTTGTTGATTGGCATTTGTTGACTATGGAGTTGAAACTGGTGGACTTAATTGCGGCGTCGGAGGTAGCGGGTTTGTGTGGACAGAAAAGGTGGCCGAATTCCAACTATGAGACTAGCCGGCAGAGAATCTTGGCCTGTTCTTGTACAGGTAGTCAAATTCGTTTATGGGGACTTTGAAGAACAAAAGAAAAAACATTTCTTTTGGATTTGTTCGTGGATTTTCTTTGATAGACGAATGTGATCCTGTCTTGAGATGTTTCATTAAATTTTGATGAAATTGAATGGTTTCTCAGCTGCTGGGATATTTTTGCTGCCCAGCAATGAATGTTGCTTGTAGAAATTAGAACGACTAGCTAATGCGGAGTTCCCTACTTTCCGTCTTTCCTTATTTGGATTTATAGGTCATTATGCAAATCTTCTCTCTCTCTCTCTCTCTCTCTCTCGTCTCCATTGTCAAGAACATTACAAGAAAACCTCAAGAACTAGCTGAAAAACCATCAATATGATCTCTGGCTGGTCTTGATGAATTTTTTTCGCATTAATCTTCCCAGCTGCCATGATTGTAGCTTGTATTTTCTTGCTGCTGCTGCTTAATAACTAAGAAGATTTCAAAATTTAGCAAAAACGTACTACTGATAAAGATTCTGGTCACCTGTCATTAGTAAAGCTATCGTCGCTGCTAATCGATTTAGTGGTTTAGTTTGTTTCATTAATTGAAAGGATCTGATGTCTAAACCTATTTAATATAACTCCACAGTAGCAATTGGAATCGTACAGTTTTGTTCTGCTTGTGAAAAGACATTGTTTTCAGCAGATCAACCATGATGATTATATACCGAGCCATTTTTGCGTCTATCTTTACCTAAATAATGATCCGATTTAGCTTGTACTTCTTTTCAGGAATTTCAGTGAAGGCTTCTTACTCAGCACCCAGAACCTCCTGTGAAAATGTTAATTCAGCGGGCCAAAATGGCTATTTATCAGGAACCAAGAATCCTAAGCTTAATGGAACAAATGGCACTTGTTCAGTTCTATCGTCTGTGGAAAGCTATGTCCTTCCTTCCTATGAAGATCACTATGAAGGGATTGTGATTGATTCTGAAAGGCTACCATTTGATGCCAACGTTTTTGCTTCTAGTCTTCAAGTCTCTCTTGCTCATTGGAAGTCAAAAGTGAGCTTTTCTACTTTCTCCCATGCATAAATAAATTGTTATGTGTGCCTTCTGTTCCATGGTCTATTGAGGGTAGTTCCAGCTACTTATTCTTTAGCTCTTAAAATTGCTTTTCAGGGAAAGAAAGGTGTTTGGCTCAAGTTGCCACTGGAGCGTTCTGAACTTGTACCTATTGCTGTGGAGGTGAAACATTTCTCTCCTGTGTAATCTGCTTTCTGTTTCTCCAATGGTATGGTGTGTTATTACCCTATGAGGATTGCTTTTTTATCTGTGGTCTTTGACGCTTCTCTGTAATCTGCTCTCTGTTTCTTCAATAGTATAGTGTGTTATTAACCATGTAAAATGATTAGAACATGTCCATATGCACACCTATCATTTAGAAAATGCTCTGCATATTCATCTGAAAAATTGTTGGATGGGTTGCAGGACGGCTTCGTTTATCACCATGCTGAGAAAGAGTATGTAATGCTCACATATTGGATTCCTGATGGACCTAGCATGCTTCCTGGTAATGCTTCACATCAAGTGGGGGTTGGAGCATTTGTAATCAATAATAAAAATGAGGTATGCTTGTCGATCGCGTCAGAGAGATGATGAAAGTGTATGCATAGTTGCATACATGGGGATATCTCTAGGTTCATGCTGTCCTTTTTCAATCTCTTTAAATATCCAGTTTGGTCTATGCATAACTAATCCAATACCTTACTGGCATCCTTTCTGGAGCAGGTGTCTCAATACAAACTTTTTTTTTTATGGGTTTCTTAATACAAACTTTGATACCAAGCTTGTTTAACATCAGTAATCACATGTCCCGCTGTAATATATGAGGTAGTGAAAACGAGTAGTAGAGGTGCCTGACATGAATACTGTGGATATGCTTGACAGTCAGGTCAAAAAAAAAGGGATAAATACATGAGAAGTCTCTTGGTTGCACCATCTGAAATCTTTTTGGGATTACAAGGATAACATGTTTACTGTTGCAAAATATTTTGTGCAGCCAAGAACACTGTGATCCTGCCAATGAACTTGGTGTTCATTTGAATTATAAACATTAACAAGAATTATTCTGGCACACCTTTGCAGGTGCTTGTTGTGCAAGAAAAGCATTCACCTTCAATGTTTTCTGGCATCTGGAAAATACCAACAGGTTTTATTCATGAGGTATGGGCCAAGTAGGTGCCATCAAATGTTTCCGTTTGCAGTGCTAGGACTACTTATACATGTCCTTCAAATTTTTGTGCCTTGTTTTGCAGTCTGAGGAGATCTATACAGGAGTTGTAAGAGAAGTGAAGGAGGAAACAGGGGTAAGAAAATAGACCATATTTATGAATTTGCGTCATGTTATTTTCTCCAACCACTGGTAATTTTCCTTTCAAAAATCCTGTTCATGAAATTGATTGAATTATTGTGTTCATTGCAGATTGATACAGAATTTGTGGAAGTGATAGCTTTTAGGTAAATGATATGGGTACTTAAGCTTTTGGAAATGTTTCAATTATGTTCAAGGAATAAAACAGCAACTCAAGCTCCAATCCTTGTCTAAATTCAACTGCAGGCATGCTCTTCAGGTGGCATTTGAAAAATCAGATCTGTTTTTCATCTGCATGCTGAAGCCACTATCTACACAGATTACAGTGGATAACATGGAAATTCAATCTGCAAAGGTAAATTTCAACTCGGTAAACTCAGACTTATGGATTATGCTGAATTTAATAAGCTATTGCAACGACAGTGCTTTCTATTTGGATTTTAATGAGCAAGTCAAAATAGATAATGTATTAGTTTAGTTGGTCAATTTAAAACTTAACGCCATTTCCGGGGATAAGTCACCTGCGTGACAGGTGGGAATACTTACCACTATACTACAATGACTTCAATAAGCATAATTTTTTTTTTCATTAATATTGTTTTATTTTTTTCTTTTGTATTGTTGCTTGAAATCTTTAGCATCTAAAACATGAATGGAGTTAATACTATTTCTCTATAATTAATATAAAACTAGACCTAGTTAAGCTATTTTCATGAATAAGTAGCAACTAAAGCATCTATTAGGGTATTTTTTTTTGTTTATTGAAATTTATTTTTCCTAAAACATTGCTCTAATGATTAGGTAATTTGAAGCATGCATGTCACAATAAGTCAAAAAAACAAAGACTACAATTTTATGTAATTAGCTTACACTAAAGTTTTCGTTGTAACCTCACCTGTTTTGGTTCATATTGATGGTGACATTTTTATTACATCATTACAATGGCACCATCAATGGGGTTACATGAAAGGGAGATTTTTCAATGCACCCAGGTGAACTTAGCTTCAGTGCACCCAGGTGTATTTAAATCATTTTTCTTTATTTTCTTGAAATTTTTTTAATAAAACTATTAATCTATGTGTATTTGACATGTATATTATTTTTTACCAATTTTGAAGATTTTTAGATTTTTTTTGAATTTCTAAAATATTGGTAGTTTCGTAATTTGTGAATTATGAAACTACTGTTGATTTTAAAAAATCCAAAAAATATTTATAAATATCCAAAATTGATAAAAAAAAATTGATATATATGCTAAATAAACCTAGATTAACACATATATAAAAAAGTTTTCAAAAAAAATATAAAAAATGGGTTTTTGCACCCGGGTGACTAGATTTGTACTCTACATGAAAATGGTGATTTTGGGAAAAATAAAAAAATGTTCTTACAAGCATCTATTTCACAAGATACTACTCTAATAATTAGATTATACCTAGCAAGCATTTCTAACTAGTATGAATATAAGCTAGTCCTACTAAGCTATTTCAATGAAAATGTAAAATAAATAATATATTAGTTGAGTTGGTTAATTTAAAAATGAAAAAAACGCCATTGTTGGGGATTGAACCCAGGTCATCCGCATGACAGGCGGGAATACCCACCACTATACTACAACGACTTGGATGAGCATAAAAAACAATTTTCATGAATATTTTTTTATTTTTTCTTTTGTATTGTTGTTAGAACTCTTTGACATCTAAAACATGAATAGAGATAATACTAGTTCTCTATAATTAATATAAAACTAGACCTAATTAAGCTATTTTCATGAATAACTCACAACCAAAGCATCTATTAGAGTGATTTTTGTTTATTGAAATTTATTTTCCTAAAATACTGTTCTAATGATTAGGCCACGCGAAGCATGCATTTCTTGTTTGTCCATAATGAATGAGGACTTCAATTCTTTGTAGTAACCTCATCTTTTTGGTCCATATTGATGATGATGTTTTTTATTCCATCATTAAAATTGTTCATCAATGGGGTCAAATAAAAATGTAATTAGAAAAAAATGTAGCCCCCAAACATGCCACATGCCACATGCTTCAATCTTATTTTAGATCTCCCCTTGAGTAAGTTAAAGCAATGAGCCTTCATTGCAATCAATAGTTTCCTTCATGTAGCCTTTACTCAAATTCAAACTCAGGAAATGTATCCTACTTGGATACTCACTTTTAAGAATTTTGATTAGTATTGCAAATGCCTGTGTTTTGAAGAACATGCAAGGTTAAATGTGGTATGTCTCCTCTTGGATCCTAACAGAATGGTGCGGACCAACTTTTAGGGAACACAGCTTAATTAGGATTGGCTGGTTAGGACGTCCAACTTGCGCAATCCCTGCAGTTTATTACATCTCTACTGCTGCTTTCATGACAAAGAACATTTAGCTTGTTGCGTTTATGTTTTCGAGAAGTAATTTTTGTAGAAAACAATCATGTGTGGCTCTTCATAAAATTATAATAATTTTTCATATTCACAATATTGTACGCCATATCTTGTCCAGTGGATGCCCTTATCTGAGTTCATTGAGCAACCATCAATTCAAGGAGATGCCATGTTCAAGAAGACCATCGAAATCTGCAAGAAGCGGCTGGGAATGTGTTACTGTGGATTACACCCTCATACATTGATCTCAAGATTCTTTGATGGGAAGCCTTCCTCCCTCTATTATCACATTCTCGAGGATGAATATACCTGCCAAGGAGAATGAGGGCTTCCATGCCCTAACTTCGTGTAATATACTCTTCTGTCTCTTACATTCATGTCCTGTATGGTGGGATAAACTGGCTATATAAACTGACAAAAGTAATGTAATTCAGGGAGCTCTTTGTATGTACATTTATCTATAAATATTTTATTAGCTAATATGGATGAAGATAGGCTGAAATGTTGCAACGGATTCATACTGCTGACACAACATTATGTCTTGAAAAAATTAAAAAAAATATATTTGAAAAAAAAAGGGGGGCCTTTACCTGGAAACCAATTTATGGGTGGTCATGTATGATTGTGGCTACATATAGGGTTATATGTCCCAATTGAGCCATACTTTTTCTTGCTGCTGAAGCATCTATTCCAAGACACAGTCTTCTTAAGAAATTTCAGCCAATTCAAGATGGCAAGTCTCCATTTTGGGTTGCTCAAAGGCTACAGAGCAATATTTAGAAACTTTGTCAGAAGACAAAAACCATTTTCTCATTCATTCCTGCACCTGAGAACCAGTTTTAGGACAGCAAACAAAGAACAAATATATATGGTCTGGTCTATATGTCAGCTCTTTGCTCACACACCAAATAGTATTATGTTCCAAATCAAAATCAGTCGAAGGAAAAAATGAGGGCGAAAAGAAAATTAAAATAAAATTGAACAATCGCCGTTGCCGGGGATCGAACCCGGGTCACCCGCGTGACAGGCGGGAATACTCACCACTATACTACAACGACACTGGTGTTAACATTTTACTTTTATAAATATATGTCGCAATATTTTCTTTCATATTATTTCTTTGATCAATTTTTCATATTATTTTCAAAGGCAAAGTTCCCGCATGAAAGAAACATTTTTAATGGTTCTATATTAAATTAATGTAAATTTTGATCTATTTTCGTTTACACTTAAAAGATTCGAATTGTATGGCTCTTGTAGGTATATTAGTGACGATAAGGGTAGTAGTTGGATTGGATCTAAATTCAAACTTGATTTTAAATTTATTTTTCTATTTCTTAAGCTCGAGTGCTCAACAATAGGACACGAATGCTCTCCAAAGGTCAAGAACATGAAAAAACTAAGCGCCTAATTCCCATACCCAATTAATTTTATATATAGTGGTTTAGTTCATTTTTTTATATATAGAAATGTGAACCCATCTAAATTAAATCTCCTATGAAACTTAATAATTTTTAAAATTTATATCCTAAAAGTAAAAAAACCTGGATACATGAGCCTACAAATGTACATTTATGCCCATTTTTTTTATTTTTAAAATTAAGAAAGCGTAAAATCAAGAAATTTTTAAATTTCAAAGCAGTGTGACCTGGAAAGAATCCACAGTTATAATAATAAATAAATAATATTTTTGACCGCCATAAACCGATCATATGTGATGGGCACCCATTTATCCCAGGGTAATGTTTTTAAAAACCCACCCTATCTAAAACTGGGTGAGTTCAACTCATACGCTAATTAAGTTGCACCCTTAAAAGAAATCATTACAACTTTCGCACATAGATACAGTAATAATTTCCATAAAAAGATTATAAAATATATACTTGAGTTGAGTTATAAATAACACCAATACAAAAAAAGAAAAGGGAATCTTTAATCGTTTTCTACTTAAAAGCGTGAGATTTCAGGCAATTAGTTTCATTTCTAAAGTATAAATATACCTTAATAAAAAAAATTACATAAAAAAGTTTAAATGTACCAAAGTCAAGGCCTATTTGGCCTGGCACTATAAATAATGCAACTTAAACTTTATCTAAACAGCATCGATTCCTGGCTTAAGAACTCCGTGCTTATTAGAATTTTTTAATACAAATTTATCAACTTAATAGATTATCTCTGTGAAATGACTTTAAAAAGCAGAGGACTTCTGCTCTTTTTATGCATAATAAGCGGGGCTAAACAAGCATTAAAACTGGTATACTAAAAGCATGGAATCCAAGAATACGATATGGGTTTATTATATGTGAGGTTCCACTCTAGACATGCCGCCTTGTTAATGGGGCTACTTTAGTGACGAATAAAAAAAAAATTAATTATGTATATTAGTTTTTCCAAAAAACTTAGAACATCTAACATAACTAATATATCTCTAAAAGCTAGAATTAAAAATGGATTAGTAATATCTAAAATTAAATACCTTTTATGTAAAACAAAAATAAGATTCTTGAGATCTACATAGATGTAAGGAATAATATCTCCAGTTTAAAGATTAATTAAATTTGCAAATAAATTTACTGATGAAATAAAAGATAAAACACAACTGCAAAGTTTTTAAATTAAACTACATATTATACCAATATCTTAATTTTAAAAATCATTAAGGGAAATGTTCAAATATACCCATAAGTTTCAACTTTGACGAATGATCTTGTTTGCTCGGGCACCTCAAAAAATCTATTTATAATATTTTTTTACTTTTTCTTCGTATACTTATTTATTTAAGTGTATTTAACATATAACTTAGGTTATACTATGTTTGGATCTATGGTAAAACTTGGTTTATATGTTAAATATAAAATAATTTGCATATATACCCACATAGTTTGACTAAAATTGTAAATATGCCATATAATTTTACGAATTACATATTACCCCACGTACTTTCACAGAAATTGCTGATAACCCCCACTAGTCCACTTTCCCGTTAGCTAGTTCGTGTATTTAAAAATTGACAGAAATAACCCTATTGTTTCTTCCTCTATAGTAGTCCTCCACGCTTCGTTGTAGAGATGAGAATCTAGTTGATATTGGAAAGAAATCAAATGCTTCCAAGAATAACCACCACCCATGCAATCACCATTGGCAGAACTTTCTACCCACCACCCCCAATGATTCCTTAGAAAAGCTCCTCTCCGATACAGGCCTCCACCTTTCCACCGAAGACGTAGAAAAATAGCCTCAAGCCCTCTCACTCCTTCCCTAATGCTGCTATTAGGATCTTTCGAATGGGTTGGCTCTCATGTCTCCAATAACAACTCTCCCTACTCCTAGAACCTCGTCATCGATCTCCTCGGCAAGAACTACCACTTTGAGGCCATGTGGAACACCATCAAGTCATTGGAGTTGTATTTATCTGCTGAGAGCGAATGTTCAGAATCAATTGCAACAAACAAGCCATCCACTGAAGACACCATATGAGACACCATATGAGAAGTCTGGCACTCTCTCGAAAGCTTGGAAAAACAGGTCTGTCTTTTTGTTTATTTGTTCTTCATTTTTGGATAACTAAATACTCTGCTTTTTTGTGAATAATTGAAGTAAATATTTTTGAGAAGAAAATAGTCTCAAATTGCTATTAAATATTTCTTTCAAGTAAAATATTGTATTCTTGTTGTAGCATAGACGTAATCTACAGCCCTGGAATCAAATTACAATTTCTAGGCCTTTAAGGGGTTTTCGGCTTGGCTATTTTTAGATCACTCTAAGAACCTCCTCTCCCTCGCTGCATTTACCTCTGCATTCAATAGATACGTCGCCACTGGCCACGTCGATGAGGCCATCTTGGCTTTCAAAATGATGGACCAGTATGGTTGCCCTCGTGATGTTGTCACCCTCAATTCACTTCTCAGCACCATCTGCTAGGGTGACAAGACCGCTAAGGCATAGGAACTCTTGCAACTAGTTGCGGTAAGATTCGCCCGTACGTGAACACTTAACGCCATTTTGCTGGAAGATTAGAAGAATGAACAAGACGTGCAGAGTGTGAGGCGAACTATTGGATCGATGTTAGTCGTTATTGGGCGAGACCCTATGGATGTTCCGGCGTATGATTGGGTCTTGAACAGGCTGCTCTAATATCTGGCAAACCTCACAATGCCCTGAATTTCATCCTGATCATGAAGGAGAACCAGTGCTAACCAGGCAAGAGCACTTAAAGCACACATTTGAGGAGTGCTTTAAGTGCAGTGACGCTGACAGTGCTCTTAAGCTCTGGAAGGAGATTGAGGGTGTGGAAGGCTGCTTTCCTGAGACCCAGATGTACAATTATATGATTGCGCTAGAATCATACAGGAATCCTCTAAAGATGGTGAGCCGTCTCTTTGATGAGATAGCCTTCGGTGGCGCATTACCTAATAGAGTCACAGAAAATGTTCTACTGCAGTTCCCTATCAAGAACAAAAAACTACATTCGCTAATTTTTGGTGAAATAGTGAAGAATGAATGCCTTCTGAACCTAGTGAACTCCGAAGCGGCTCTAAAGGCCTTCTAGGACGTGCGAGATCCTAACAAGGCGATTAAAATCTAGAAGTGCATCATTGCAAATGAAATTGGCCCATTAGAGAGTGTTGGAAACATCCTAATGGGTGAACTCTTATTCTGGATCAGGCTTCTTGAGGCAACCAAGTACGCAGAGGACACTAGCCTTCATGGGGCAACCGTCATCACCAAAATCATCGGCATTTTGGTAGCGATGTTCTTCCTAGATAGGGTGGGAAGGAAGCCACCGCTGCTAAGCAGCTCCTTCTACATGCTGTTGTCGCTGTTAGCCTCTCCATCACAATCGTGTTGATGTTCATCGTTCCTTCTCAATCAAGTCTTATGGTTGAGCTTAGGGGTGGCGACGAGGAGGACGGTAGGGGGCATGGAAGAAGGGTATTTTTGGAAACTAGATAATTCACTAACCTCTCACATCCTTACATTTGACGGAAACTGTTACAGTGGGGGTTATTTGTAATTTTTGTGAAACTATGTAGGGGTAATATGTAATTCATGAAACTATATGAGTATATTTACAATTTTGGCCAAACTATGTGAGTATATATGCAAATTACCTTTAAATATACTTAGATAAATGAGTATGTGAAAAAAACAAAAAAAATGTTGTAAAAGGATTTTTTTAAAGTGCACTAGGAAAAATATTTGCTTAACCCAGATGAACAAGATCACTCTTTTTTGACTTTAATTCCTCGTATACCTATGACTTTCTAGTAACTCCTCTCATGTCGATCACTTTTGCTTAGAGCACTTGGCTCATACTTATCTTGTCAGCCACGTCATCAACTACTATTAGCAGTGAAAGCAAATGACTAAAGAGGTATAATTATATACAAGAAGAGTAATCTTGTTAGCCCAAGCTAAACACGCTTAGCCCACTTAAAAATCTAGTTTATAATAATTTTTTTATTTTTTTTTTGTACACTTGTTTATTATAAGTATACTTAATATATAAACCTAATTTTACTGTTTTTATAAATGAGTATATATTTTTTTAGATTTTTGAAGATAAAGGTATTATAAATATATATACATATAGATGTTTAAAAATCTTGAAAGTATATATACACATATCTAAAAATAGTAAAATTTGATTATATGTTAAATACACGAAGATAAATAAGTGCACGAAAAAAAAAAGCAAAAAAACAAAAGTCGTTGTAAATAAATTTTTTGAGGTAGGTCAAGCAGGGCGTTTGTTTAGCCTGGGCTTATAGGATCATTCATCTAAATATAATATATTATTTATATGCTTAAGTTACGATATTTATTTTTAATTTTGATTTTATCTATTGATTGCTTTTCTTCATAAATATGTTTTTGGTCCATAACTAGGTTCTAACATTTTACAATATTTTTATATTTTTATTTTTTATTTTTAAAAATCATCAATTTTAGGGAAATGTAAGTCATTTTCACCCCTTAAAAACTTAATTTTCCAAAAACCTATCCAACCCTACTTGCTTACGATGTCGATTCCTACTATACCTTATCTTATCAATTACCCATAGAGTCAATAATGGTTCCAAATTAGTTCCTACAATAAACAATGACAACACGTGAAAAAATATTTTCTCCGTTATTTTAAATCATATAAAGTAATACTCATTTACATTTTGGTCTTTACAGTTTATAATTAGTTTTATTTTATTGTTGTTTATATCTATTTCCACCTTCTTTATAACCTCATTATCAATATTAACAATCATATTAACATCATCGTCCACATTCATGTTATGATGAATTAAATACACATAGAAAAATATATTTACAAAAAAAATTAAAAATAAAAAAAATGAATTGTAACTTAAGCATATATATACAGTATATTGTATACAATCATGCTTCATAACTAAATTGCCAATGAGTGCATAGGACTCGGTGCATCAGCAGTGCCTCGGGAACCAATTTTGGTGATCCATCCATTGTCCTTTTAACAGACGATAATGGCTGCCGCCGGAATCTATAAAATTTTAAAGCAGACGCAACTTGTTGCTACCTGATGTTCTGCTGCATATGGTTGGCCTTGATATATGCTGTTGGCATTCTGTTTTCGCCATTAGCTTCCGACATCCATTTTGTCGACGACAATGGGTAGCGGTGGTGATTTTGAAGATAGAAAAGAAATTGCAACTGGGTTTTCTCTCTGCAACAGCTGGATCTGATGCGTTTAATGGCTGCCAGTAGTTGGAGAGAGATGGCAAGCTTTAGGCCTTCGGACAGGAAGGCAACTGCTGGATTAGGTGGTTGGCAAATCTAGAGGGGTGGATTTTCAACAACAACAAACAGCATTGAGATTGATATTTGTCAGGGTTGAGAACATAATGCAAGAACTCGTAGAACATAAAGTAAATGTCTATCTATAGCTCTTACATACATGCACAATCCCCGACTCATTATGTAATAACTAATAATTCAACCTAACCATATTGATTTTACGTGGCATAATGAATTTTTTATTGTTGTATTATTGACCATCTGATATGTTAGTTAGATTACTTGATGTAGCTAGTGGACTTGTTGAATAGGGTGGGTTATTGTAATTTTAAAAAATTATGAGCTATTTATTTGTAATTTGAACTAATAAATTGTTGAAATGTTTAGATGGTTAAAATTTGTGGCATGTTGTTTGGAAGTAGCGGGTTGGAATTACATCTTGGTAAAAATTAAATAATATTTTTTAGTAATTAAATCCTATGAGGCCTACGAAAAAATGAGATTTGATTTTTTAATTTTAAAGTTAAAAATTAACAATTGAAGAGCAATTCTTGGAAGATGTGACATGCAAGATTGGGATTATGGTGGATTTTATATTTATAAAAAGGGAGTTAGATGAGAAGAATAGTTGATATACAATTGTGCAGATTGCCGGAGGAAGAGAATAGATATAAAAAAAAATCTCTTTGTGAATCGTGAGTTTGACAAATTAGTAAGTAAAGGAATAATTAAAACTTAGAGCTATGTTTATTACGTGAAGAAGATTATCTCAAAGATTTATCATAATTAATTATTGAAGAATTTATTTTTGCAAGAAATAAATTATTTCAATGATTTGTTCATTGTGGATTTATTAGATATGTAATTATATTAATGAAAATTCCTAAGTGAGTTTGATAATTACCATGCTAATTACAATAAACTTGTGAAATCTAATAAATTTTGTGCATTGAAGAAAGATTGAATATTAATAACACATATCACAAAGTCATGGACAAAAATGAAACGCAAGTTGCTGATGTATGGAAGTGAAATCCACACCAAATCAATTTCATATCAATTTGGATATGAAGTCGAAGTTGAAATTGACTTCACATCAACTTCAAACCTTAAGCAAAGAAGATATGGATTCTGTAGCATGCAGAAAATAAAATTGCAGTTGAAATCAATTTCAACATTGGATTCATTGGTGAAGTCGATCCCAAATCGATTTCACATCAACTTCAAAACCGTATTAAATCATTAATGAATGTATCATTACCATAAATGAGTTTTTCTTAACCTAAATAATTATACACATGCAGGAAACCAAAACCTTCCTCGAGGCATATCATCCATGGCGTTTATCCTGGTCTTGATCCCTTGTTTGAGAATTTCATCTTCGTACAAGTCGACCTGCCATGTATAGGTCGATGCTGCCCCAATCCCATACTTGTTGCCAGTGATGATCACTTGCCCAAATGTCCAATATACAGCCACTCACCAATGGCCTACACACTCAACTCGAGAGGGTTCGCACACTCCCACCCAAGGTTGGGACTCAACTTCCATAGCATTGCAATAACACGCATACCATTATCCATATCACATCTCGAATGCTCATATTATGTCAAATATTATGCAATATATCATCATCTATCTATATAAAATATACTATTATTCAAAAGAAGTTTTCATAAAATAGTTTGTCATTCGAAGTAACAAATCAAGTGTAATGTTAAACAATATTAAATAATCATAAATACACCAAAATTTTTGTGAAAATCAACCCACCATGAAAACCTTATAACCATGTCTCAAACCAAAATCGTCCCAAACCATCCCAACTTAATAGACCATCACTTCCATCTCATCCTGTACAAGCATTATATAAAAATTTAAAATTTTTGCAAAAATGCCTACAAAGTTTGACTAATATTATATTCATATTCCTAAGTCTGTTAATATTGCAAATTACCCATAAAGTTTGCATGAAATTGCAAACGTGCCCCTTCCATCACGACACCATTAGAATTTTCTGTAAAATGATAATAATGTCCTTTAAGCTAAGTGATACATTTGCAATTTTTTGAATATTATAGATATATTTGCTATTTCATTATTTTATATTTTTTACATATATGATAATTTTAGATTTTTTGCAAGTAGACCATCACTTCCATCTCATCGTATACAAGCATTATATAAAAATTTAAAATTTTTGCAAATACCCCTACAAAGTTTGACTAATATTGCATTTGTATCCCTAAATCTGTTAATATAGCAAATTGCCCATAAATTTTGCATAAAATTGCAAACGCACCCCTTCCGTCGGGACACCGTTAGAATTTTATGTAAAATGACGATAAGTCCTTTAAGCCAAGTGATACGCTTGCAATTTTTCAAATATTGTAGATATATTTGCTATTTCATTATTTTATATTTTTTGCTAATTATTTATAACATTTATAAAAATTGTAAGTGTATCACTTTTCTTAAATGTATATTATCGTCATTTTATAAAAAAATTTAGCAACATCATAACAGAAGGGATATGCTTGCAATTTCAAATAAATTTTATGGATAGATTTGTAATATTGGAAAATTTAGAGACACAGATGTAATATTGGTCAAATATTGCAGACATATTTGCACAAATCCCTAAAATTTGTTGAGCTCTATGTCATATTGTATTCAAATATTCTCTTAGTATTCTTATCTCATTTTATCTAACACTTATAAGTAGCATAAATAAAAAAAGAAATACCAAAGTCATATAGTGTTCATGGATTTCCACCCTATATAAGTTAAACCTATGAAAAATCACCTTTATTAACTTTTAATACATTATTTATATAAGTTTTCACAACTGTCTTCAATTCCAACTCAACCCCAAATTCTTTACACAATCACAATTCCCATTCCATTTTAAAATCATTCAAGTAAAAGTAGTGCCCATAAATAATAGTTGAACAATTCATTTGCAAGTAAAATCTATGTTTTATCTAAAAAGAAAATCTTCTACTTACATAAAATAAGGATTCTTCCTAATTTCTTCAAATCCAAGCTTGGACTCTTGATTCTCTCTTGATGCTTCAAGCAGCTTGATGCCCAGTAATGGTTTTTTAAAAACCTTAAAAAATACAAGTCATTCCCTTTAAATGTTTTCCCCGTATCCCCTCTTTTCTCCTTCTTAGTTACTTCTACCCTCGTCTCTTCTTTTTTCTTCTTTCCTCTCCTCTTTAAATTTTTCTAACTCATGCTACGGGTTTGGTTCGTTCATGGGTTCAAGAGAGAAGATAAAATAAAGGACTTGAATGTTGGAAGAAATTGCAATATGTCATTCCACTAATTGCATCTCACAATTTTGTTAATATCTTTTGTTATTAAATAATGATGATAAATTGTTTGTTAAGTTGGATTCTAGACTCCAAAATGAATCTAATTACATATGGAATGACTCATAAATGCAAAAATATAAATTTTAGTTCTACTTTAAAGTTGGTAAAGCATAGACTTTCTTATAAAAATTTTAACTTTTCTCACACCAAAATTTGTTTGAAATTTTAATAATATATGTCAATTATTTAGGGATTACATTCATGCACCAAATCTACTAATTTCGTTTCGTTTCCTAAAATTCATTTTTAATCTATTTTAATCCAATATATAATTCGAAAAATTAATATCTTAGTCCTATACTTTACGACTATCTAATTTGGCTAAAGACTTATCACAAAATCTTTAATTAAACTCAATCTCCTTCGTAAAATCATCCAAAAAATATTCCAAAGGATGTATGTAGTATATGCTAATTTGCTATGTATCTCTAAAAATTGAATGCAAAATACATTGATTTATTGTGTATCTCTAGATGTCAAATGCGAAATGCAATGATTTACTGCGTATCTCCAGAAGCCAAATGCGAAATGCGTCAATTTATTGTTTATCTCCTGAAGTCAAATGCAAAATATATCAATTTATTGTGTACCTCCGGACATCATATGTGAAGTGCGTCATTTAGTTGTGTATCTCTAAGATTTGTGCATATTATGTGCGAAATGTATTAACAAGCTATACAGGATCATTAGTATAGTTTACAAGCCTCTTATTAATCCTAAATTGAGTCATTGCTAATTGACTAACTAAGCATAATCTCACTTCAATCATGACACGTGACGACATATACTCTTTCTATTTCGTGCCACGATGTATGACAATATATGCTTTATCTATTTTCGTTAGTCATGACGCATAATCAATATGTAACCTATTTAACTCATAGTTGTGGTGACATGTAATTAATTCTTTTTCAGGTCATGATGTATGGTTATGTGTACTCTATCCATTTTGTATATCTCTTGTCAGATACAGCTACTCCCATGCACTTGTAAAGTTATAAAAATATATATCTCATTATTATTTCAATAAAAAAATATTAGAAGCAATTAACTTTAAATATTCAGCTTTTTTGATCAAGAATTTTCTCTTCAAAGATATGAAATCAGAGCATAGAATACAACGCAAAATTCTTCTATGATATTCTTTTTAAACTCAGTTAAAAGAATTAGATATTTTTTCAGTCTAAAGTTTGTGGGAGGCTAAAAAAAATTCAATAATCAAACATTTACTTTTAGAAGCTACAAATTAGAATTGATCCAAAAGAGTTTAAAATATTAGATAGTTAAGATATTAAATCATTCATTGAACGCTTTATGAGACAGATGATAATTATCATGTAAGTTAATTATGAAATGTAAATTCAATAGAATTATCATTTGTCTAGTAACTTAAAAACTATCAAAATAGAAAAGTTTGTGTGGGCATAAAACTTTGATGGTTTTAGGATTAAGATCAGCCCATCAAGGTTATTTGAAGAGATATTATTATTATTATTATTGGTGAAACAAGCCTTCCAACTCACACAATCAGCTCATGTTACAATGAAGAGTGAGGAGGAAGCCCTAAATGAAAGAGATTCTCTCTCATTATTGCTCTTAATATATGTTCTTTTAAAAATATTTTTCATAAAAAATAATTGATAATTTATAAATATACACATATAGTTGACCATAATTAGAGACATAGTCGATTGCAAATTATCCCACATACTTTAGATTTATTTGTTTACACTAAAAACTTTTGAGATTAAAATTTTCTATTCTAAAAATTTTTACTCTCAATATTTATTCCCCAATTTTCACATCTTTTTATACAAGTACCTTATTTTCAATTATTTCTACATAACTACTCATATAACTAATCTATCTATTTAACTTTGTTCTCTTTACTCCTCATTATTACTTTTATAATACACATCATTTTCTCCTATTTCAAAAATTTTTCTACTAAAAATATTTTTCATTCAAAAATTTTGTCACTTTCAAAATACACCATCTGTTTATAATTGCAAATATAGTCACGTGGTCTTAGAAATTACAAATAAACTTACATAATTTGACTATAATTGCAAATATACTTATGTCATCGTAAGATTGTTGCAACATGAGTATATTTACAAATATACGCAAACTATATAAATACATTTTAGAAATTGTAAAAAGATAAATTGTAAATACAACAATATAGTTTGTATATATTTACAAACATATATGTGCCGTGACATGCCATAGCAGTATCATAAGGACATGGGTATATCTGCCCTTATCATTGTGTGGAGTTATCTATAGTTTTTAAAAAGAAGTAGGTATATTTGCAATTATGATTAAATTATATAAGTATATTTGCAAATTACTCAAAACAATGTTACAAATTTGTGTTTTATTAAATGGATCTTATTAATAAATTAAATAAGAGCATGATCAAGTAAAATATTGTATGCTCTACCAAAAAAAGGTAAAATATTTTATGAATAAAGTGCCGTGATGAACAAAGTTGAAAGAGACTTCAGGAGTCAAAACATTGACACGGACCAATATTCAATAAAAAACGAAAAAGCGTAGTTGAATAGACTTTTGTCTCAACTCTGGCGGCACATGTGAACATGGTTGGCGCAGTGAATGATATAAAAATAAACGGGTTTGGGTTTTTACAAAATAGATTCGGTATTGTATATTTGCATGTATGTATGCATACATGTATTTTAGCAGGGAAATTTGCACCAAAAACCCTTTAAATTTGTATATTAATATTTTGAATTTCGAAGTTTGCGTATTAGCATATTAGACATTGTGAAGTTTTGATCTTTGCATTTTAAACTCTCATCCCTAATGGCGTTAAAAAACATCGTTAAACCAATATGTAATGTAAAAAAAACTCTTATATCTTCATGAAAAGTAAAGTAGTCATGGCAAAAATCCAACAATATATGCTCCATTACGCAAATGATTTTAGCTTTTGGTAATAGTTGTCTTACTTTTCATATAGATATATGGATATTTTTGATATTATATAATGATTTAACGGTTTTTTAATGTCGTTAGCGACAGGAGTTTAAAATAGAAAAACTGAAATTTTGTAAAGTTTAATATGCTAATAAACAAACTTCGGTGTCTGAAATACTAATACACAAAGTTAGAGGATTTATAACACAAATTCCTCTATTTTAGAGTGGATATTTTACAAAATAGAATTTCGAAATCTAAATTTAATATTGTCAAGTAACATAAGATAAAATTTCATGAACCGTGCTCTTAGAACAACTTAATGGTATGTTTGGGAAGTGGTAAACCTTTTGGATGAAAAAATTTTAATATAAAATTTTTTAAAATAAAAGAAAATATATAATATAATAGAAGTAATGATGAGAAATAAAAAATAAAGTTAAAATAAATAGATTAGTTATATGAGTAATCATATGAAAATAATTAAAAAATATGATAATTGCGTAGAAAAATGTAAAGAAATCATTAAAAAAGGCAGTCAAGGAGAGAAAAAAAGTTTTAAGGTACATTTGGAAAGAGATAAAATTTGTTAGATAAAAAATTTTTAGTGTAAATTTTTTAAACCTAAAGAAATCATGTGAGATGTTAGGGGTAATGATAAAGAGTAAAGAGAATAAAATTAAAACAGATAAGTTAGTTGTATGAGTAGTTGTGTAGAAATAATTAGAAAGTAGAATATTGTATAGAAAAATGTGAAAAAATAGTTAAAAAATAAAATAGCTATAGAGTGAAAAGTTTTAATTAGACATTTTTTCTTATTGGACATTTTTTTCTTAATGCTTAAGGGTTTGTTTGTTTAACCCGGAAATTTTTCAAACTAAAACTTTATACTCTTCACAATTATCCTATTTTTCAATCTATTTTCACATTTTCTTATACAATTATCCTACTTTTTCCATTATTTTTATATAACTATACATGCAATTAATCTTTCTATTTTAACTTTATTATCTTTACTCTTTATCATTACTCTTATCATATTATATCGTTTTCTATTATTTTAAAAGCTTTTACACAAAAAAAAAGTCATTAAAGATTTTATCACTTTCCAAATGCACCTTAAAAATGCAACTTAAGTTTAAGTTGATGAAAACAAAAATATATGATCAAGTGGTTGTCGTAAGTGTATGTAGAGTGTATATGGATTGAAAGTCTAGGGTTTAGAGTTGGGTTGAAACATTTGCGCTACTTATCCCTTAGAGTATTCATTCATCAGTTTTCTAGTCATCAAATGAAGGTAACATAACAAAAAAGAATAAAATAGATAAGATAATTATGTAAAACATGTAAAAAATAGTTAGAATGTTAACTTAATATCATAAAAGTATGTTTATAGTTAAGATGTCAATTATATAAAATTTGTGCAGTAATGAATATTTTATTAAATGGATTTGATTACTAAACAAGACACAGCCGAGCCCAGTTGATCCTGGACGTGTCGCTAATGCCAAGGTCACAAGTTTAATCCTTCGCGTAGTTGTATTTGTGGTGGGAGTTTTTTATCTCCAATATCCTATAAATAGATGGGAATTTGTTAATTTTTCTGTAAATTATTAAGCTTCATAGTAATATGAAATGAGATGAATTTGATTATTTAATTATACAACCGTATGATCCAAGTAATATATGTTTTTGAATTATAATGGAGAGTGCCAACCAACTCGAGAGAGACTATTATATCTTTTAAAAATAATAATAATAATAAGTCGAGAGAGACTTGGGAGTTTGTTGACAGTCCGACATTCAGTTCAGAAAGAAAAGAGGTGATACCGGTCCACGTTGTCGGCTTGTCGCGTGGGTGAGTTGACGCCTGACTTCTGCAGAGAATATGGTTTTTTTAAAAAAAAAAATAAAAATAAATTACGTTCATGACTATGAATGTGTTTGAGAAATGATAGAAAATATTAAGTTAAAACTTTTTAATCTAAATTTTTTTACTCTCCATAATTATCATATTTTTTAATCATTTTTTACACTTTCTTATATAACTACTCTACTTTTCAATCATTTTCTACACAACTATCTATATAACTAACCTATCAATTTTAATTTTATTCTCTTTACTTTTCATCGTTATTTCTATTATATCACATCGTTTGACAACTTCTATTTTTCAAAATTTTTCATTAAAAGTTTTATCTACTCCAAAATACACCCTATATTTTAAAATTTATTGCAAATATGACAATATTTATGGATAAGTCTGTTACAAGTACGAATCTCTTAGTTGTTTTAGGCATTATTGGCAACATTGGTACATGAGAAACCATTTTACTTCCGCAGTGTTTGATTTAAAATCTTAAACTATTTAATTATTTCATTTTTACTCATTCTGTCTATATATTTTAATTATTTTCTTACACAATTATTTTATTTTTTAAGAATATTTCAACTCACCCTGATATATTGAATGGGTAAAACATGATTTTTTTAATATTTTTTTGAAATTTTTTTTATAAGATTATTAATTATGTGTATTTAATCTATAAGTCAAATTTTATCATATTTGGATACGTGTGTATATTTTTTAATTTTTAAATACAAAGGTACTTTAGCCATTTTTAAGTGATTAAAATATCTATATTTTTAAAAAATCAAAAATATATATATTTATATATCTTCAAAAATAATAAAACTTAATACATGAGTTAAATATATCTAAATTAACAATCTTATAAAAAATTTTAAAAAATATATAAAAAAGGAATTTTGCATCTTGACGTATTAAAAAAATTTCAACATCGAAACATTTACCTTTTTGTTTCCACTTTTATCCATAACCTTGATTTAATGCGCCCTTGCACGTTGAAATTTTAATGCGCTGCCGCGCATCTCCCGTCCAGCTGGACAATTCCTTGTCTGCCCCCGCATATTCAAACTGCTATAGTTTTGCAATTTAACCCAACTGTATTTTTTACAGTTCGCCCCCCCATTCACTTTTTTTTTATTATTATTATGAACCTAAGATCAATGTTTTAAAAACCGAACCGGGTACTGAACCATTTTTATGTCCGGTTCAGGTCCACCCGGTTCAACCGTGGTTCAAACAGTTTTGAACCGTGACGTCAGCATGACATAATTATGACGTAATAATATATTTAATTTATTTTAATTATTTCAAAATTAAATTAAATATATAAATTCTATGTAATATAAAAATTACACTTGGCATCAATATGCAAATCAAGAAAAAATAAAAGTGCACTGACCTGAAATAGGTGCAATTTTTTCATCTTGTTTTGTTCCTATATGGTTGATTAGAATATCTGCAATAAAATTTCAAATATTAATAGAAAGATATAAGATATTTAGAAAAAAATTAAATTTACTTTACTTGAAGAAATTAACCACCTAAAAATAAGAAAAAATATTTAAAATTGTCTGCAAAGGTCTGCCGTCTGCAAAGGTCGTGCAACCGGGAATCCATGTGCCATGTGGGCAGCATAGGGTCCCGCAGTGGCTGTCGGCCTCCTCTGTAATTTTATTTCCATCCACTTCGAAAAAAATGCAAAACTTACGAGGATGCTATGGATTTAAGCTCGGAAATCGAACCTTGCTAGCTTACTGCTGGAAGCTCACAATTGATGGTCGCCGGACCTTGTTGCCTGCCGCCAGCTCGAATTTTATGGCCGGAAGCGTGGATGCGCCAGAAGCACGGAATCGATCGCCGGATGCTATGCTAGGGTCGACGGAAACAGATCACAAAGCTGCTGTTCAAAATGGAAGCTCCGTGCTGGTTGCCGGAACTGAAGAGGATGACGGAGAAGAAATGGCAGAAGCTCCAATCGACGCCGGCGGTTGCTGAAACCGGAAGTCCAGCCGGAGCCTGAAACTGTGGCGAAGGCGCAAAACTTGTTGTGAGGAGTTGTCGGAGAAATAGGCGATAACGGACTCTGGATACTGTTGCCGGACGTCGATTCCGGCCAACTGAACAACCTGGATCCGTTGCCGCAGTTGGCGATGGTGGAGCCGCAGCAAACCCTAGCCCCTGGCAAAGCCGCGAAGACGATGAACAGGGGAAGCATCTGCAGCGGGGCCCGCAAGAAAGCTGTTTTTATATTTTTCATTTATTATATATATTTTTTAAAATAACGAACGAACCGAACCGCGGTCGGACCTGTTTTTACGGTTCAACCGCCCGGTTCGAAGGGTTTTCATCAGAAATGGAAAACCGGTGCCAAACCGAACCGTTCCACTGGCGGTTCGCGGTCGAACCGGGCGGCTCGGTCCGGCTTTTAAAACACTGCCTAAGATATGCCCCAGATAGAAAGACTAGGACGGAAGCAGAAATTGACGATAAAATCATATCTTTGACTTGAAGATTTTATTTGCACTCGAGAGAGAAGAAAATTAATGTCGTATTCTCTTTATTTTGAAAGAGAAAAAAGAGTTGCAGATTTGGATCCATCGCTCTTCCCTCTCTCAAATTATAGTCAAAGAATTACAAAAAGCATAATCAATAACTATATTTGGCATTCAATAGAGATAAAAAATGATCAATTGACACAATTGGAGTAGGCGTGGTGATTTTGTTGCTCTGGATTTCTTGAGTATTTTTTACAAACAAGAAATTGCTGCTATAGTATATTAGAAAAAGGGTGTGTTTGACAATTGACAAAAAATGTCAATTAAAATTTTTTAATATAATACTTTTCACTTTCCACAACTATCATATTTTTTTTAATCATTTTTCACATTTTTCTATACGACTATCCTAATTTTCAATCATTTACACACAACTATCCACATAACTAACTTATCTATTTTAATTTTATCTTTTTTACTACTCATCATTACCCTTATCATATTACATCATTTGACAATTTTTACTCTTCGGAACTTTTCATCAAAAGTTTTATTCATTACCTAACACACCAAAAAATAAAATAAAAAAATTCTACTGCAAATTCGAGAAGAGCTTGATTAATCGATCACCATCTTCTGCATGCTTTACAGATGCTTTAAATCTCCCAACCCAGCATGCATTCTACCACCCCTAATGGCTTCTCGACTCACCAACACTGCTCCTAGATTTGCGATCACTGCTAGATCTAATGGAGAGGAACGACAGCAGAAATTGGGATTCCGCCGGCGATTTGGGGTAATTGTGGTTGCCGTGCCGAATGTCGATGTCCATGGTGGGATTTTGTTGCTGCCGTCCATGATGGGCAAACGCCACTCTTCCTCCATTGGCGTTTCATGAATTTTTCGGTTGGATCTAGGAAATGACGATGGCTGCTTTAGTAATGGAATCTCTCTGTGCTCGTATTTCAGGTTTTCTCTGCTAAGGGGGTGAATGTGTAAAAAATGCAGTGGGGTTAAACTGTAAAACTACAGCAGTTTGAACGGAGGAATGAGATAAGAAATTGTCCAGCTGTACGCGAAATGTGCGGTGGCGCATTAAAATTTCAATGCGCAGGATGCATGAATCAGGGCTCCTTTATTGATATCATATCCTATCATATTACTTTCAAATTTTAAAAAATATTTCTTTGTCCACATTCTCACTTCTCTCCTTATATTACCAAATGCAGCCTTACAAGCTATGTTGCTTTTTGATAAATCTAAATCTCTATTATGTTTATTAATATGAATTTGGTTGGTTAGTATATTAAAAAACACCTTTCTTTGATATTTTAATGGGTTATAATGATTTTAAAATAATTTATATTTATTAGAGCCTACTTATTTATCCAGCCAAGGTGATTTTTAGTAGATTAGGAGTGTGTTAATGTAAAATTTTTTACTCTCCGCAATTATTTTATTTGAATTATTTCTTCATATTTTCATATATAATTACTTTACTTTTCGATTATTACACCATAACTACCCTAGTCAAGCTTAATGTTTAATTCTTATAACATTGTTCTTACATATTCATCAAATAAGATTTATGCACATCTTTAATTGAGATAAAATTAAGTTTTTGTGTTAAATAAATCATTTTAATAGCAATAGAGTACATGAATTTCACATTATTATAAGAGGATCTAGTTCAACCCGAAGTGGAACCCAAACCCCCCTCTCCAATTAATTAGTTATTGAAGATGAAAATTAAACTTGAATTAAAGAGAATTAAATAAAAATAGATAAGATAATTGTATAAAAAAGATGTTAAAAAGATTAAGATATTCACTAAATATCATGAAATCCGATTATATATATCATTATGTATTTTAAGCTAAAATACATCGTTTATTTCATTTTTTACTTTTTGATTTTTTTTTTTCAAAAATATATTTTTAATTGTATTTTATCAATATACTAAATTTTATCATTTTAAAATACATATATATATCTCTCATCAATTTTAGGGACATTTAGGGTGTGTTTAGAAAGTGATAAAATTTTTAGATAAAAATTTTTTGTGTTAGAGTTTTTGAAATGATATAAAATGATGTGATATAATAAGGATAATGATGAGGAGTGAAAAGAAAATAATTAAAATAGATAGGTTAGTTGTATAAGTAGTTGTATAAAAATGATTGAAAAGTAAGATAGTTGCACCAAAAAAATGTGAATAAATAATTAAAAATAAGATTGGTGTGAAAAGTGAAAAGTTTATATTTTATCCAAACACACCCTTAAATTATTTTCATTATTTAAAAATTTTGATTTTAAAAATAAAAATGACAAAATTTAATATATGAATTAAATACAGTTAGGAAAACATGTTTATCAAAAAAATAAAAAATAAAATTAATTCTAAGAATAAATGAATAATGTAAATTAACTTAAAACAATCTATGATATATATAATTGTGTCCCTGATAGCTTAAAAGTATGTTTATAGTTTTTTTTTTTTTGATGAAAGTATGTTTATAGTTAAGATGTAAATAATATAAAATGTATGCAGTAATAGTAGGAATTTTCTACAACCTAACCAATGGACACATAATGAGTTTTATCTCTCTTAGAGAAGTATATGTTATTTTTAAAATATTTTTCATCAAAACAGTTTGTTTTGAATTAGAATTGAGGGAGAGTTGGGAATTAGTTGACGGTCCAATATCCAATTCAACGAAAAGTGGTCACGCGCGTTGTCGCGCCGGTCGGTTATCTCTTGTCTCAGCGCTGGTGGCGCATGTGAAGGCCGTTGGTGGATATTTGCGCTCCTGGGCTTTTTAAATAAATTGTATTTATGCCTGTATTTTAAAATTTATTGCAAATATGCCTATTGATTTTTAGGATATTTACGGTTATGTTCATAACAAATGTCAACTTCTTACTTTCGTTATAAAGAAAAAAGAAGAAGAATAAAAATGAACTTCTTAGTTGTCTACTTGTTGTAAGCATAATTGGTAACAATGGCAGATGAGATACCTTATCATTTTCATACTTTTTTTAGAAGTAATTTGACATTTTAAACTACCTAACTACTCTTTTTCTTCCATGTTTATTCTTGCGTTTTAATTATTTTCTTAAGTAACTACCTTGTTTCTTTTATTTATCCACATCACACCAACACCAAATTATTGTCATGCTTCAATAAAATATTTATTTTTCTACCTCCTTGCTCCCCTTCTTACATTCTTTTTGATAAATTCAAACACTCTATTGTATTTATTAATATTAATTTGGTTAATACATTCAAAAACACCTTGAGTGAATATTTTATTGACCTATAATCAAATTTAAAGTAAATTTTACTTATTAAGGCCCCCATCAGTTATTCTCCAAGGTGATTTTTGGTATATTAATTAAATTCACATTGATACACACGATCGATGGTTTAGATTCATTAAAAAGTCTTTTAATTTTTAAAAATCAAGAGATTGATACTTTTTATGGGCAAAACTACAAATAGTTCAAAATTGATCGACATATTGACAAAAAAATTTCAAATTATAAACATCAATGCAATTTGTATAGAAAAGGAAGAATTTCTTTTATACTCATGACAATTGCACCTAATTCTTTATATACCCACAATGTTTTACACATTTCTCTTATGCCCATAACATTTTACTCTAAATTCCTATTACACTATTAACATAACCGCTATCTACTTTATTGAAAAGACGATTCTGTCATTTTTAAAATTTTTATTTAAAATAATTTAATTTTAATATAACTCTTAAATTATTTAATATTATGTATTAATGACTCACCATCATCAGTTGAGTCATGTCAAGGTTAAACTATCTCAATTAAGAAATTTTCAGTAGGCAAATCGTCTTTTTTTTTTAATAGGATATATAATGGTTGTATTGATGATATAATTATGAAAGAAATTTAAAATGAGACATTATAAGTGCAGAAGAAATTTATGAGAAATTATGAGTATATAAGGAACTAATGGCAAATGTTACGAATATCAGAGAAATCTTACCTGTACAAAACACAGGCATGAGCAAAAATACATACAGAAATAAGGGTGGGGTTCTTACTCTGAATGAAAGTGTGAGTAATTGTATTTTATCACGTGCAATTTATGAAAAAATAGAACCTGCGCATCCAACATGTTATGATTTGCGCTTTAAGGTGTGCCCTGTTGCACAATGCAGTTGGTAAGGCGAGAAAGAGCGGCGGCGTATCAACTTCAGCTGGCGAGAGCGGGCGGAGTAAGAAAGGCGGGCATCACGGATTTCAGGAGGAGGGGCAGTTTCGTGAATATTGGCATCTCTGAGGTGAGTTTCTGATTACGTCGTCTCATCTCTTCCAACGGCGAAAATCGCTCTCCCTCTCTCTCTGCCTTTTGAGGGCCGCATCTCATCTCCACTTTCCAAAACACGCGATAGAAAAATTCCGCTCTCAACCGTCACCGATCCGCCGACGCTTCTTCTTCTTCTTCTTCTCTCTCTCTCTCTCTCTCTCTATATATATATATATATGTTCCCATATTCCGTTTCGAGATCGAATTTGGAATCTCATCTTGATTGATTCCGGAAGGCGGGAAATGGGATCTCATTTCCTAGGGTTTTAGATCTCTTGGAATGCTCGCGCTTGGATTTTAGGGTTTTTCTCCCTCCTCTCTTTTGTAATCCCGCCATGCCGTGCATTGCTCCGGCGCCGGGCGGGCCAAAGAGCCGGACCAACGTCTACCTAAATGTCTACGATCTCACACCTGTAAATAACTACCTTTATTGGTTTGGGCTTGGAATTTTCCACACCGGCATCGAAGGTCAGGAATTCTCTTGCAACTCCAAAGCGAACTGCTGTGTTTTTTGTTTTGTTTTTGGTGGGGGGGGGGGGGATTTCTTGATTCCATGTTTGGCGATCGAGCGTTAGGAATTATTGTCTCTCGCTTATGGTCTTGATCTGTCTGGAATTGTGGTTTGGAATGAGATGCTTGTTGAATGTTGGTTGCGCTGTTTGATTTGAACAATGTCTGAAGAATGCGGGGGAATTCATCTTATGTATAGTTTTTTTTTTGGACGAATGCTATTTTGGAATTTGGGTTTTCTGTTTCTTCTCTGGAAATTACCGAACGTCAAATGATTGCCTAGCGTGTTTTAGATTCCGTGATTGTGCTGCTTCAGGATTTTATGATGATGCATGGAGCGGCAAGTTATGATATAGGTTCCCTTCGTGCAATATTCAGAAACGCAAAACAGATTTTAAAAAAAAAATTATTATTGCTTCTCCCAAAATTTAGAGATGCTTGTTATATCTCCTTGTTTGCTACATTTTCTTCATCTGGACTCTTATTTTGGGCAGAACTTACTGGGGAACTCCTTATCCTATATATATATATATATTTTTTTTTTTTTAAAATTTTTTTTTTTTTTTTTTTTCAGGCAATGTGTTTGTTCTAGTCTGGACCCATACACCTGCAAAAACTGTTTTTTTAACCTTAAGGAGGACCGTAACCCCCCATATCTCTAAAGACGGAGCTTTTAGGCTTGTTAATGTCATGTTTTCTTTCTTGACAATATGTGATCTATGGATTTTGTAAAGGAATGCATAGTCTAGACTCCGAAGCAAAAGCCACCACCTGTTTCAAAATATTGTTTGAACGAGTTATGAGGCAAACAAGTTTCTATAGTTTGTGGGAAAAAAAAAAAAAGAATCAATTTTCTGTTATTTAATGTGGGATGAGATATTTTGAGTAGTTCCCATGTGAAAAGGCCCCATGTTATAGGGAACTTTCGTAGCAACCTAGACATCTTCTTTCTTTCTTCGTTTTCTTCTTCTTCTTTTTTCACATGGTTCAATTTTACTCTATATTAACAGAATGTGTAAATTTTTGGTTTGACGAATAGTGCATGGCGTTGAGTATGCATTTGGAGCGCATGAATTCCCAACCAGTGGTGTGTTTGAGGTGGAGCCAAAAAGCTGCCCTGGTTTCATTTTCAGACGTTCTGTGTGGTTGGGCAGCACTGATATGTCCAGGGCAGAGTTAAAGTTATTTATTGAGCACCTCTCTGGAAATTATCATGGTGACAGTTATCATCTGATTGCAAAGAACTGCAATCATTTTACTCATGATCTTTGCTTGCATCTGACTGGAAAACCTATTCCTGGATGGGTAAATCGGCTAGCCAGATTTGGTAAGTCTCATTTATGTAAACATGTTGGCTTTCTCCACACTCATTGTTCCTTTATATAATATGTATATTTGGAAATTTCAGGTTCTTACTGCAATTGTTTACTACCAGAAAGTATTGAGGCTACAACAGTCAGACATTTACCAGATCATGAACCTATTTCTGGTGAGTTTATTCTATTGTTTTCCCTTGTTACTGATGTTCTCTCAAATGGTTAAATAGTTTACTTGTCTTTGCTGGATCTACTGGGGTTATTCTCCCTTCATACTTAAATAGATGAATCTATTTTGTCAGTACCTACATAAACAAGGGCCATTTTTACATTTTTTATAGAAATTTTTTTAAAAATACAGTTATTGAATATAGATTATTTTATTTTTTAAGCAGATCCTTACATGTTGCCTTGTCTAAATTTACAGCTTCTGCATAAAGGTTAACCTAAATAATTTACTAGTCATTCTGGATGAACACAAAATAATAAAATTGATGATTAGGTCCATGCTGGACTTTTTCCTACTTGTATTCTATGTAACTGTCTAGGTTCAAGTTGTAGCCTGCAGGTTGCATCAAATTTTCAAATAGTTGACTTGAATCTTTGAATGTTACCCCAATAAAAAAGAATCCTGAGTTCCTGACTCAGTGCAGAATATGGAGGACCTCATATAGACTCTGTCCTCCAAACCTTGGAAGTTATGGACCTCATGACTGAGCATAAAAAATCCAAGCATTCTTAATCCAGTGTCCAACAACATGTGGTTTGAACTTTGAAGTGCATAAGAGCAAATCATTCTATAAGACTGCCTACATTAGCATTCACGATCATCATTTACATGATTATTTTATATACTACCAGAAAATTTAAATTTTGCGTAAACAATTAATTTTCATTATAGTTTATGGGTCCATTGGATCTAACGACATTGGTAAACAACACTCACAAAAGCTAGAGAACATTGATCTGCAGCTGGCAGAAATCTATCTCATGCATATCTAGAAGTTCTTATATCTGAAGTTTGTGTTTAAATTTCTATTCATTTGTGATTTTAAAAGTGTGTATTGGGGGTGAAGGAGAGGCATTTAACTTGAAACTTGGATTATGCATTTTGCCAAAAAGCGCATATTTGAAAATTTTTTCCATCTAATGTTGTTCACTTTGTAATGCTGTAATAGTATTCTTACACATTTTCGAAGTTCTATGGCTGGTCACGTAATGCCCTGATATTATTTTTTAGGTTTCCTCTTCAAAGTTCTTGCTTGGACGGTCAAACATAGGATCTAAAGGTTGTATTGGTTTTCAACGGCTCATATCACTAGTTTGGTCGGTGATAGACATGGTTAAAAAACTAACCAACTTTTGAGAGAGGGTTTGACTTTCAGTATGAACATTGCCAAATGGGAACCAAAGAAGACAAGATTAAAGATCTTCTGGGATTGACCTTGCAGCCTAAAAAAATGTCTAGAACCACAGGAGGATCCACCAAATTTAGTTAGGCATCCTAACACATATCTGCACCTCCGACAGAATGCTGCTAACAATTTAAGGTAGACAAACTTCTGGCATGCATCAACATAAAAAAGACTGTTCTTCTAAGAGTTGGCTTACTGTTAATTGGATAAAGCACGAACAGTTCTTATATGCATTGACAAATCCTATCGGGATAATTCCTAACTATTGACACGTGCAATTATGAGCAGCACACAAGTTAACACAAGTTAAAGGGTTATGAAGGGGATGTTGAACCCAAGGATATGGACACGGGTGGTGATGCTGACCCAAAGTGTAAGCATAAAAACACTTGATGGGAGAGTTGGAACTATGAAGTGGTGCAATAGAAGCATATTAGTGGGATAAGAGATACCTCATCATGTTCTTTATGGTTTATTTGGCATTTTGGCTGCATTGTGCATGAAGCATTGAGATGCAATTGAAAGCCACACAAAGAATATGCATTTAAAACATTCTAACCTAGTAGTTTTTTCATTTGACTTCTGGATTTTAGTCAACTCCTGACTGGATTTGAACTGTGTAATAGTCTGCTATTAAAGCATTGATTATTGTGGTGAAGAGAGTGAATCATGACTTGGTAACAATTGGGGTCTTGTTGTCATTTGCTGATCTTGAGTTTTGATGAAGAAGTAGATTCCATCATTTTGTTTTTAGTTGTAATTATTTCATTATTATATAAATTTTAAATTATTTAGTTCAGCATCTATGCCTTCAGTAATGTTCTATTACTGATTTTATAAACTTTTTTTGTAGCATTTAAGGAACTACAACTTACAGTGTGTTACTTAGGTTAATGATACTGTAAATTTTGTTGAATTTTAATACAGGAGTATGGATCCAAGTGATTTTCATATTCACACATGAAGCCTGATCCCATGACAAGTTTTTAAAATGTGGCCCACACAAGACTGATTGTATTGATTTGTGATATCATGGTTAAATAAGGTTTTATTTCAGTGGAACCGGTGCCAACTATGGAAAGCACACCATACCATTTGATATTGATCCAAATGATCCAATACATTTATTAAGATTTATTTAGTTAAGGTACCAAAATACTCATTATGATTGGATACTCAGTGTATAACAATATTTCATGCAATTCTTTATGAATTTGTATTTGTTATGGCCCACTTAAACATCTAATCATGATTTTTTTTTTGGTATCTTAAGTGAATAAATATTCATAGACATAAGTGGGTTGCTCGGATCTATATGAAACAGCTTGGTGTGCAAAAATAAAGAGGTTCCACACTTGGAGCCAGTCCACTGAATTTAAACCCATTAAACAAAAGATTCCATTTAATCATCAAGGTGTGCCTAAAAAAGTGTAGTGGTTTATGAAAGCACTTCAGTGGAATTGGTCTGATGCTATATTCATCGAGGTTCCCAAGCAGAAGGAAGGGGTTTATGGGAGCCATATGAGTAGAAATTGGTTCCCCATGATGGGAAGCCCTTATTATTATTATTATTTTGATTGGTAACCCCTTATTATTTTAATCTTCTATATTTTGAATAAAAATTTATGTTAGCACAATTGCTGATTTGGTTTTTCAAAACAATTATAACTTGTACAAAGAAAAAAGGGTGCGTGGTGTACCCAGGTAGAATAAATAATTACCCTATCTACAGTGCTAACAATAGAAAAATGGAATGTAAAAAATTAGGATGATAAAGTGGATTCACATTCATGAGCTGGTTATATATCTTAAATTGTCGAGTCCTTGTCATACCTGACAGACTGAATACTAGTCAACCGTTCATCTGATTCTGGCGAAATTGTGATGCAGATCTTGATGGTTCGGAATCTGATGGATCATTTGGCATAATGGACAGTGATGAAGAATCAGATCATCACCTGCTAAGAACTCCTAACAGTGATATGTCATTTGTTAGAGAAAAACCAATGGTCCTTGCGCGAGATCTCATGTGAGTTTTCCTTGGGTCCATATACTATAGCATGTATTGGGTGGAATTGTATAAAAAAACAAAGTGTAAAAGCAAATGCTCTTGCAGCCCTGCCAAGATTTCATGTGTCCGCATTGTTTTTCAAGATATTCTGCTAGCTTCTCAAATGCAAGTTATATTGTTCCAGATTCCCAACATCTCCATGAAGCAAACTTAACTCCCTCCCTCGTCAAGTGGGCTGCCAATGTGAAAAGATCAAGGTGTTAGTTACCCAACCAATGTAGTTGTCATGTGGATGGGTTCATTAACTAAAGGCTTGACCACTATACCTTACCCAATTGAAGGACCAGCTGAATGGCTGATCATCAGGAATTATTTGTTCTGGTATTTTAATGTAGAAAAACCCTAAGCTTGGGAACTTGCACTTTCTTCATTATTGTATCACAGGAGGATGCAAACCTGGGCAGGAAAGAGCTGTTTACATTTCAGAAACTTTGTCAAGAGGTACCCTGGCCGAATGCCCTCGCACTTTTCTTGGTGTAAATAGTTGGTCCAATTCGTTTTCTTTCAAGCTCGACAGCCGGATCCTTCTGTTTCTGGACACGAGGCAATGTTGCAGCGGATTCCCAAAGGTGTGTTGAAGGAATGCACATGTTTTTGGAGTTCAGAGCAGGATCCAGGTACCCAAGGGGTGTAACCGTGCGGTGCTTGTTAAAATGGCTGTTGCTGGGAGGGAGAGTTTACCTCTTCCTATCTTTCACTAACTTGATAATTGATATTATCGCATTATATACTGCTATGAAAGTTGCATTGAAGCAGCAGACCATAGCTTCCAAAATATAACCATCGATCATTGTTGTCTTGGTTTTTTCCCAAAAAAATGGGATATTATCATCGATCAGAGAGAGAGAGAGAAGGGGCCATAGCCCATGAGAACCGAGTTATGTCAGCTCAATGCAAGCTCTATGATGTGAGTTCCACTCTGACCTTCATTAGGACTGTAAATGTGAAGTGAAAGACCAGCCTCTTAAGCATTGTACAAAAACCGGGCCCATCATTATCTGTTCATCAAACCGCATCTGATGAAATGGAAGAAGAAACGAAGTGTCCTCTTAACTTCTTTTTTTATTATTATTTTTATTTAGCAGAAATATCCTCGTGCTGGTGGAAATCGAAACGTTAAGACCATTTAGCTTTCAACAAATTCTGAAAATAATCACAGGCTACGTCACGCTGATGATGTTATGCATCGGGAATCATAGATCCATCAGAAGTGTAACCAATCCGCCATATGGTCAGGTCCCATACATATCCACCAAAAAAAAAAAAAAAAAAAAGATTAGGTCCTAGAGCGGCAGAGCACCATCGCCTCTATTAAATATTAACTTAATTATTTTATCACACAAAAGTTCACAAATGGAGCGTTGTGACAAAATTACAAATTTCCCAAAATCACAAAAACATGCGTAGGTAATCGTAAAAAGCAAAAAGAAAAAAATAATAATAAAAAAGGGAGAGCAACTTGGCGAGAGCTGATCCTTTACTGCTGGCAGCCGTTCGATTGTGCGGAATTAACGTGTATCGTTGGATCATAATTTTCTAATATTTCGTCTTGAGTCCCTGCTTAAGGACGATTTTAGAAAAAACGGAGCAACTAACGCCTTTCCCTTCCCGCTTGCCTCTCCCCTTCCTTTTCCTTTTTGTGTAAAGCAGAGATGCCTGAGACTACCGTTGATCCGTCACTGCCATTAAAACTAGTCCAGCATCCCATTGCTAATGGGAAGAAATGGAGCTGTCTTGTAATAAATTACTTCTTCTGGTTGGAACCAATTCGAGTTCTATCTCCATGGCTGCTGGCATTGTTGGTTTTGCGCATCAATGGTCGATGGTTGGCAGAAAGTAGGGCCATCACAGGATCCAAAGAAAGTTATATGTTATGCATCGATGGTTGTCAGGTTGTGCAAATTCCACGGCTACTGGCACTATTGATTTTGATGTTATGCATCGTTTAGTAGACGGAAGACGATAGCTGGATTTTTGGCTTTAAATGCAATTCAAGCTGGAGGCCATCAATCACCGATGGGTTTGAGTTCGCAGAGAGGGTTACCAAAAAAAATTGCTTGGTTCACTGCTGAATTTAATGAAGCTGGTGTTGGGTTCCACAGTCGGCGATACAAGAGACCTGCTCGCTATAGGTGGAATGGGTGATTTGCCTAAATTTCTTAATACCGGAATTGCAAATGGCGATGCCATTAGATGAGGAAGATTAGAGATGGCTGCCATTTTAATAGGGCACTAGTGTTAGAGTA
>JAXCLR010000073.1:41342238-41357431 GCA_035584095.1 Annona squamosa
ATGAAAATGCAAGTATATGAATAGGATTGAATGTCACAGATTGAAATGTTTATGAATATCAGGTCATGTATTCCATACTATCTTTGTATGTTATGGGGAGATGCTGCCGAATTTTTCTTAAAGTTTGTAGCCTCCATTGATTAGTTGTTGAGTATTTCTATGAATGGGGCGTTACAACTGATCATGTGACACGACTTCAATTTAGACCTCTAAATTCAATTGGTAGTGAGGGAAGACTAAGAATTTTCTACGTACCTTGCTTAGTAGAAGCAAAAGCAAAAACAGAAGTAGAATGAGAAAGTTGTGTCTCAAACTTCACTGCTTGGTCAAATTAGAATTATAAAATTAGAAACCAACCACACTAACATAACCTAATGCTGCTAATTTTGAAAGGTTTTAAAGGAATTCTCTAAGAATTTCTCTCATATGCTTTGATGTGTGTTTCTCTCATAAATCTCAAACATGTTTATAACTGGACTGAGAGAAATACACAGGAACTATCCCACTATAAGTATGTTTTTATAAGCTGTATATCCAAGTGACACTGCTATTTCTAGTACAACTAAGAGTACCGCTATTTTTAGTACAACTAAGAGTAGGAAACCCATCATGGACACACAATAATCTTAATCCTAGTAGAATCCCAAAATCTCCCACTCTTACATGACAGGTTCCTTAACCAATCTCCCTTTCAAGATTATTCTTATTGGCAAATAGGTTGTGCAACCTCTGAGTACTTGAAATACATAGCAGCTACAACCCAAAATAGAATTGCGTATACATACACACATATATGTCAACTATGCCCTAAACTCATTTTATTTATATCAGTCCAAGTACACCTGAATTCCAATGCTCTACCATCTTCCTGCTGTCCAGATTGGTTAAGAGGAGCATGTCAAGGGCATGCAAGAATATTTGCATTGAATTCAGTGCCCTAGCGATGCCCTATAGTTGGTACACATGCAAGAACATTAGTCTCTTTTTAATTGATCAACAACATTAAAATTTATTATAATTTTATTAAAATCATTCTAACGAGCCGTAAATATTTTCAAGTTAATTTTAAGCCTATTTTGACTTCAATATAACATGCGGTTAGTGTTTAGCAATCGATGGAGTCTAATATAAATTCGAATATGATTATTTTTGTGACTTTTCAAAATTTTAAACCCTATATTAAGTTATTAACCGTAGTTGAAAGGAAAGTGTAGTTAAACTACGTGGAGGTTGTCTTAAGTTTGTGAAACCGTGTGAGCATATCGCGTGCTGTTACGCAGACTTAGCAGGGTGATGGTTTCGATGGCAAGATACGGGGCTGAGTATTGCAAAATATTCGGCCGAGTAGCGTAAAACGCAACGGACGACGGAGATGTAAAGAAACGGAAAGCGTTGAATTTTGATTGGTTTGAAGCGTGGAAGGATCGATTTCGGTTGGTAGGTAGGTAGTTAAGTTCAACATTAAATTCCCTTTTAATTAATTAGCGTCGTTGTCCGACCTCGTTTCTCTCGACTTTTTTATAATTGCAGGCTGCTTGCGTCGGGGATGAATCGGCTGCCCCGTACATCGCAGCCTGCTAAGTGCAAAACTGGGCCGTTGATGGGGATATCTCGATCGTTGGTTAGATGGGTCATGTTATTTATAGATCACAGGTTGGAAAAGGAAAAGAACCGTTGGATGGAATTGGAAATTAAGATTATTAAGTTCTTAAATCAAATCATTCGATGGATAACATCTATACAATTATTTTCCATCCCACCTCATTCCGCTTTGTCCCCAGACGAACATTGGCACTTTAGACTCCAGCTTACACTTTTAAGCCCCACTTGAAGTTCGCAGATGTACGATGTCGTGGTCACTTCAGCAGCGCACCAAAATTATTAAGTTTTAATATGGGCTGAAATGTATGTAAAATATATACTAATAAAAAAAATTATTAAGTTCTGGGCATGTTAGACGGTTTTTTTTTTCCATTTTAAACCATTTAATTTTGTTCATTTGCATTTTAAACTTAGAAGTTTGGCTGTTTATATTTAAAATTTTAAAAACTTTAGCTTCTTTGCATTTTAAACCCTAATTCCTAACTGTTTTAAAAGTTAACGTTACTTCATACAAAAAATATAAACACCTTTCCTTAATTAATTTTTTTTTTTTACATTTTAAACTTAACTATTAAATTTTTTTCATTTTGTTCTTGGAGACTCTAACAACATTTTCTCCTTTAATATAAATCTAGATTTTTTCTTAAAAAAATTTGAGGATATTCATATTATTTGTATGAATTAACTGTAGTTTTTAACGCCATTATAGATTAATGTTTAAAATACAAAAGAACTAAAGTTTACAAGTTTTAAAATACAAACAGCTGAACTTCGAGGCTTAAAATGCAAATAAATAAAGTTAGAGGGTTTAAAATACTAGAACTCACGTCTGATTATAAAATTCTTGCCATTGACCGGCCAGGTTGTGCTTGAAGTTCGCTAGTTTGGACAACCTTATCCAGTAATCCAACCACACGTGGACGGCTTCAGTGATTACCATTTCAGGTCAACACACAAGTTAGCTTCCTTAAGTTTGCGAAACTTGAATTTTTTAAGAACTTTAAGTTTAAAACTTGCAGCAGATGACTTAAAGTGTCAAAAATATATGCTTTGGTCCGTTCAGTAAGACAAAACCTTGGTGCCGTTAATTTTTTTATATAAAATAGCCAAAGCTTTCTCCAAATATACCCCATATATTTGACTTTATTCTCACGTAGACTTATAACATTTCTAAAATTCTAAATATACTTACTATATTTGCATTTAATTTCAAAAATACTCATTGTGTAAAAAATAGTTAGTTAAATTTTTATAAATACTCAAAATATCTTTGTTACAAAATAATAAAAGATGACATAAAATAAAAAAATGAAATTAGGATTTTGTAAATTTATAGCTCACCTGGAATTAAGGCATTAGCAAGTTATAACATTCAATTTTTTAATCCCATTCTAAATTAATAATTTCAAATATTAACTAATAGCGTTAACTCATGCAATGAACATTTTTTAGATTAAATGCAAATATAGTAAGTGTATATTTAGAATTTTGGAAATGTCATGAGTATTTGGAGTTAAGGTTTTTCCAAAATATACATATTATATTTTACCCTGATTCTAAATATACTAACAACATTTTTAAAAATTCTAAATATACTTATTATGTTTGTATTTAATCCTAAAAGTGTCCATTCCGTAAAAAATCATTAGTTAAATTTTATAAATGCCCAAAATACCCCTATTTTAAAATAATAAAAGATAAAATAAAACATAAAGAAAATGAAATTAGGATTATAAATTTAGAGCTATGTTCCTAAGACGTCAGTGAGTTACAATATCCAATTTTCTCAATTCTATCCTAAATTTGATGGGATTATTAATAATTTTACAAATAAACGAATCGTGTTAACTAATGGAATGAATATTTTTAGGATTAAATCCAAACATAATGAGTATATTTTAGGATTTTATAAACGTTATATTTGGAACAAGGGCTAAATGTAGGGATATATTTAAGAAAACCTTTACAATTAAAGTTAAACATGATGAGTATATTTGGAAAAAATGCCCTTTAAATATTTTTTTAGGAAAAAATCTATAGAAAATGTCCCAAAAAGTTCAACCAAATAAAGCGGTCAATTTAAGGTTTAAATAAAATTATAATGCACTTAGGTGCACTTAAGTACACTTAGGTGCAAAACTCATTTTTTTGAATTTTTTGTAAAGTTTTTTGTAAAGCTATTAATTTAGGTTTATTTAATTTGTAAGCGAAGTTTTAATATCTTTGGAGATATATATTTTTATTTTTAAAATAAGGGGGTTTTAGTCATTTGAAAAATGACTAAAACCTTCTTATTTTTAAAAATCAAAGAAATATATATACACACCATCATCAAAAATGGCAAAACTCAATACAAATATTCAATATATCTAGATAAACAATTTCATAAAAAAATTCAAAAAAATAAATTTTGTACTAATGTGAAAGTTGCACTTTCCCATGATCTTTTGGCATTTGATTCAATGTACTTAAGTGTACTAAGTTTTGATGCACACGAAGTGCGAAACCCTAGGTTTTAAATTTTGTTGAAAATTTAAAAATTGAAAATTTTAAAAATAAAACCATTAAATTAAATGTATTTAACATATTAGTTCAAAAAAATAATATTTAACATATGTATTAAATTTTATCATTTTTGAAGATTTGTATCTATTTTTAAATTTTTTAAAGATAGAGTTATGTTATGAAAAGATGACAATAATTAAGAATATAAATAAGAACAATCAATATCGTCTTTTGTTAATCTCTATCAATATCATCTTTTGTTATCCAACTCATAGTTTTTTTTTTTTTTTTTTGTTTGATGCATAAAGACTTCGCATATTGGTTGGTAGAAAAGAAAGATAACTTCACAGCCTCAGATGCCCTTGAGTTCAACATTAAAATTCTATACTAAGTAATTTGATGTAAGCACACTCAATATACTTGAACTTCTAAAAATCTCACCTTTATAATTTGGTGTTTCAGAACCTCTCAACTCTTGTCTTTACCTCCAAAAGAAAAATTGCACTATCAATAGCTATAGTTTTGTATTTGGTGCCAGTCACGATGATTGGATGCCCATAAAGCATATCTTCATGGAGCCTGTGTTAAACTATATGTACTTTTTTATTACATTACAATGTGACAACACTCCCTTCTGAATTGGATATTAGGATTTCACACTCACACACCTAATGTCATACAAGTAGATTCTAACTTAATTCGCATAAATAACACATACTTAATGGATCGCGATCCTGTGCACCCGGGTGCATTAACCGATTTTTTTATTTTTTTAAAATTTTTTTTATACAAATGTTAATCTAAGTTTACTTAACATGTGTATTAATGTTTACCTTTTTAGAGTTTTTTAAATATTTATTTTTAATTTTTGAAAATCAGTGGCAGTTTAGATAATTTAAAATTACTAAAATGCCACTGATTTTCAAAAATAAAAAATAAATATCTAAAATACTCCGAAAATGGTAAAAATTTATACGCATATTAAGTACACTTAGATTAACACTTGTATAAAAATTTTCAAACAAAATAAAAAATAGATTAAAATAAGTTTAATACACCCATGTGCTGGATTGCAATCCATACTTAATATAAAAAAATATAAGGTACATCACATACTCTCTGGTTCTGAATTTCAATACAACTAGATAGCAATATTATTGTTGTTACTAATCAAATTGTTTTGGGCAAAAACTTATTACTACAATAGACCAAGTTCATTATCCATAATTTTAGTCGCGCTAATGTAATATCTGTAAAGCATCTCCATGTAATCTTCAATATTATTACACACCCCTTTGACAAATGAATGTGTTCAATTAGACAGTATAATATAAATTTCGAACTCTTTAGTCTTTGGATTGAATATAACTCGAGTAATAATATTATTGTCACTGTTAATCAGATTGATTTGGGGCAATAACATTATTATTCCAATCAAGAACTTTCACAATCTATAGTCATGATTCCATAAAATATGTTAATCATTTTGACTGAATGCTTATAGTGCATCTCTATGTAGCCATCAATATAGTTGCACGATCCTCTGCTAAATGGTACACGCTCAAAGTAGATAAATATAATATAACTTTTGAACTTCCTGATCATTAGTTTTGTTTTTTTCGAAGAAGAGACGACGTTTGTATTATACCTGTTACTTAGAGTTTAAAAAGTCCATATTTATAAGAAAGTCTGGTGGGTTTTCCCTCCATTTCACTTGAGCTCCTCTGCGCTCAATTACAAAAAAATCTGCGATAAAATGGGCACACCAATTCCCTGTTCTCATTACATGTAAGACCTCAGTTGTTGCAAAATCTGTAATTTTTTTTTTTTTTTTTGGTTCTCTTGAATCACCACTCCAAAAATAGAGAGAATGGGACAACTCTCGTTAATTATTTCACCACAATTATGGAGGAGATTTTCATTTCTACAGTCCATTGAAAAGCTCTCACCACCCCTATGGCTTCCATGTTTAAAGTGTCACTGCTCCTTCTGCCAACCACCCTTGTGCTGCTAGGAAGTTCCCATTTGAGTTCCAAATTATGGCACTGAGACCCACGGTTTTCCCATCCTAATGCCTTCTCCCCTGGACATTTATCTCCACGCAGCCTGCGGGAGGTCTAGACCATCTTACTTGTAGATTTTTGTGTACGGAGTTCCAAATTTCCAGCATCCTGGCAGCCTTGAGACTATCCCAAAAGGTCGTGCACCATTCAGTAATATTGTTGAAATTAGGGGATGAGTCTGGCACCCATGCCTTTCTTCTTAGATACTAGACACGCCAACAGAAGATTAGGAACTTTGTTGATTTTTGTTTTCCCTCCCGACTGGATTAATTGATTCAAAATACACTTCATTGCTTCCAGTGGTTTCCAGATATTGCGATTAGCCACCAGAAGCCCTCTAGCTAGGAAATTTTTTTTCACAAAAATCAGCAAGTGGTTTACATCTTCCCTGCGTTTTTTGCACACCACACATAATGGGTTTACTGCCATAGCTCTAAAGTTTAGGTTGGCTATCGTGGGCAGAGCATTCCTCATTAATCTCCATCCGAATATTTTGATTTTGCTTGGCGTATTCACTTTTCCGATTTGCCTTGGTGTCTTTTGCTCCTAGGTGTTGCGTCTAATATGCCTTCCTCTTTGCTGGCCTGCATAGTTTTGATGGATAGCTTTTAGCATTCTATATGCTGACTTCATAGTGAAAATGTCATTTGGCTCATGAGTTTAAAACCACCCATCAGGTATAGCTGTTTGTGAGATTAGAATGAGCCTAATTTTGTTCCATCCTTGTTCTCTCGTCACTGCTAAGATCTTCTCTTTTATCCATACTTTGTTTGATCCATCAATGAAATTCTTCACTTTTACTTCACCTGGCACATTGAAGGGAAGGGGGCCTACTTTGTCATGACTTCTTCCCCTCATCTGTCCTTGAAGAACCTGATCTCCTTGCCTTTCCTTACTCTCTATCTTCCTTCTTACCTGATAACTCTTCCAGGCTTTAGGATACTTTTCCATGTAAACGAGTCAAATGCCTTCTCTTGGCAGTCCCATATGTTCCTTACTTCGGAAATATTTCCCTTTCAAAATCTTGAAGCAAAAGGGAGTCCTTACTCTGCACTAACAGCCAGAACTGTTTTACCAAAATAGTTGAGTTGAAAACTACTAACTCTCTAAATCCTATTCCACCAGTTACCTTAGGATCGAACATCTCTTTCCATGCTACCTAGCTCATTTCCTCTTTCCTTCATTTCCACCCACTAAAATTTGCTCACCATCCAACTTATTTCTTGAGGGAAAAACTTTTGGGGAGAAGAAATATGCTTCTTCTGTATGTAAGAATTCCTTGGACTACTACTTTTATTAGAGCCTCCTTTCCCCCCACTGGCAAGAGTCTTTCCTTCCATCATTGGAACTTTATCAAAATAATTAAATTATTATTAATGTCAATCAGATGAGTTTAGGAGTATCAACATGGTTATTTTAACCGAAGAAATTTGAGGCCTGATCCCGGACGCACGGCCTTCTCTGTGTGTCTGGCCCAAAAATGTATTTTTTTATTTTTTCATAGGCAAGTAAGTCTATAAAACAAGTTTTACCATTTTTGAATATTTTAAAGTATTTTTTTGAATTTTTAAACGCAGCAGCATTTCTGTAATTTTCTAAAATTCAAAAATTACGGAAATGTCACTGTGTTTATAAATAAAAAATACTTAAAAAATCTAAAAATGGTAAATTTTAGTTTAAAATTTAATACACTTAGATTTACTTGCCCATGAAAAAAATAAAAAAAAATGCATTTTTGGGCTTGAAAAGATTAGGCGGCAAGAAATTTACTCTTTGAAGTTCGATTACATAAAATATGTCAATTATGTCGATTAGATTGTATAAAATATCTCCATGCAGTCTTTGATACTGTTACACAATGCTTTTATCGTTGATACATGCTCAATATAGACAAACATAAGACGGCCCTCACATTACAAGATAAATTAGGGGCAGCATTGTAGGCATAAATTGCAGTCACATCGTGGGTGTAGAAATATATTTTTTAATAAGTTGTTATACAATGAAAGTATAGAATTCAACAAGTTATTATAAAAAGAAATGCATAAAAAAGTTCCCATTCATTATAATTCGTGCCACCTATAAAAATGAAATACGTAGAAATAGTTCACAACCATTATAGTTTATGTTACAGGTGAGATTAAAACTATCTTGATGCTATGTGAATATCGCCTTCTTAATTTGGAATTTTAGTAGCTCCCAAACTCGATTCTCCATTTGTAAAAGAGGAAGTTCACTCTCCGTGTCTTCAGTATCGTAGAATATGTTCGCTTCCTCAATTAAACTCTATAAAGCTTTATCATTTGGTCTAGACCACAATTATTCAATGTTTAATAGACTGATTGCTTGGATGAATACAATTGGATCAACAACATTATTATCTTTGTTAATAATATGGATCCGAGGGTGAGTACGAGGGTGGTATATGTAATTATAGCATATACAAAAGAAAAAAAAGCAATGATAAAAAGGAAATAATAAACAACCACCAAAACAATAATAGAAACTACAATTATAATGTAATAATAGATACTTATAACATATTCATTGATCTCTACCGTCCATTTTCCATCATTAGGTTGTGATAATCGAGGCCGGGAGTTTGAGAAAATAAAACCTCTGCATCTTGAATCCATAATTAATAGAGATTTGAATTCAAACTTATTATGTTTTAAAAAGAATTTAATAAAAATTATATACATGTAATAAATTTGTAGCACCCGCCGGGAGCGCTACGATGGGCTCGGAATGGGTTTCTTGGGCCTTAGAGATATGGATCGTGTTGAATGACAACGTGGGCTTAAATTTCCTACATCCACATGGGGTAAAATGAGTTGGGCCTCATAATTTTTAGAAAAACAGGCATATGTGCGCTTTATCAGGATTTTGGCGGCATGATAGCTGAGACAAGGCGTTAGCTCAAACACGCACACAAGAAAACAAAGTAAATGGAGTCGCCACCGATCTTTAAAGGGAGATCGACCCCTATTTAAAGAAATAAGACACTAGTAATACAGAATCTGGATTCCGGCCTTCAAGTTGAAGCAAATATGGAGAAATTTGCTAACCCGAGGCGGTTTACACGGCGTGCAAGGGGGAAAATAAGAAGATTTGAGAGAACGGGAGAGATGGAAAGGGGGAGCGTGGGAAGAGAGGCGTGGAGCGCGTAGAGCGGGAAAACCGGGATGCCGAGGCGTTGCTGCAGACTCCCGTCCTCCCCTTGGGATGCCTCTCTTCAAGTATGCCCAAATGAGAAGGGAGCTCCTCCTTTTATAGATGGTGGAGTGAGCTTTGGGCTCCCTTGAGGTCATGGACTTGGTCCATGGGCTTGGGCTTGAGTGGGATCATGGACTTGGTCTTGAGTTGGAGTCATGGGCTTTGGGCCTTTTGAGTGGTTTTGGACTTGGTCCATAAGCTTGGCTTAGCCCATGGCTTTTGGGTGGGCTGTTGTAGGGGCCCAAAATAGCAGAGAAGCATGCTTCTGAGGCTTGGTGGGCTAGAGCTTAGCTAAGCCCGTTTGTTTTGTCTGGTGAGCTACTTTGTGGAGCCCGCTGAAGTGACCTGTAGAAGCTTGGCTCTGGTGGGCCGAGTTTGGTTGTTGAAGAAGCCTACTTCAAGGCTTAGTGGAGTTTCGCTCTCGTGGGCTGAGTACGGAATGACCCATGTAGTTAGCTTCAATTGCATTAAATTTGCTTGGGTTTGAACCTTGTGTCCAATTATCCGTCTTTAGGCCACGAGGGTGAGTGTCAACAAAATCATAATTTCATTTTACCGTGATTTTATGCACCACGTCGTATTTGGAGTGTCCAATCTACAAAATCCATTATTGCAGGTATAATGTGTGCTGTCCATCTCCCATTTAATGGGGCTCTGGCTTTGTAAGAAATGACTGGCACGGACAAAACTCATTTAATGCAACAATTGCGTCTAGTGGTCCATCCTCATCTAGTCCCCTTTCAACTATAATGGAATGGAGGTCTGGGATTGAGGATGGAAATCTAGTCCCCTTTCAGCTATAATGTAGGACTGGGATTGAGGATTTGCATCAAATTCTTTTTTTCAAATAATAATAATAATAATAAGAGGAGGAGAGAAGGGAGGAGATCGAAACCCTAAATGTTGGATGACGAGGAGGACGCTATTGCATGGGGTATCTGATATTTTCCTTTCCAACAAAATTATCAGGTTTTATCTCACATGCTTTCGGTATTTTCAGGGGATGTTTGGTGAGTGTCAAACCATGATATGATGTTGGGCTCTTTTTTTGAGGCAGTCATTTACTCAGTCAATAATTGTATTTTTCTACTTCTATTCTTAAGGGTGTGTTGGGCATCAAAGAAAAAATGTCAACTTAAAACTTTTCAATATAAAACTTTTCACTATCTATAATTATTATATTTTTTTAATAATTTTTTCACATTTTCTTATACAACTACCCTACTTTTCAATCATTTCTACACAACTATCCATACAATTAACCTATTTATTTTAACTTTATCATCTTTACACCTCATCATTACCCCTATCATATCACATCATTTGATAACTTTTACTCTCCAAAACTTTTTATCAAAAATTTTATCTATTCCCAAACACACTCTAAGTTTCAATAATTTTTCTTTACAGCAATCTTCATTCTTCCAATTTTACTTTTATCATTTTTTATCAATTATATAATTTTTAAAATATTTTATTTTTCACCTCATCCCATCTCACAATCTCATAAAAATATCAATTACCAAACATAACAATAGGCGAAAGATAAGAGTTACAAAGGGGACAGACAAAAAGGACAAAAATCTGCGGACTCCCTCTTTTGTAGTCTTGAAAACTATACTTCATGATCTGTCTGTCTATCGAAGCCGTAGTTGTAGATAGATTTGAATTTGCTTGTGATCCGGTGCTAATATCTAATCCTATGCTCTCTAGAGCATTGAGCCTTATCTACTTTTTAAAAAAAAAATTCTAAATTTTTTTTCACAAATGTTAATATAAGTACATTTAATAAGTTCATTAATTTTTACCATTTTTAAAGATTTTTAGATATTTTTTCGAATTTTACTAAAATGTCACTGATTTTTAAAAATTAAAAAAAGTCTAAATTTTTTCAAAAATAGTAAAAATTGATACATGTGGTAAATACACTTAGATTAACGATTTCATAAAAAAAAAAGTTTCGAAAAAAATAAAAAATAGGCATATGTATCTTAGCTTCGTCTTGGTGCACTTAGCTTCAGTGCACTCATGTGCAAAATATTTTTTAATTTTTTTTTAAATTTTTCGTATGACTATTAATCTAAGTGTATTTAACATCTTTATAAAAAAAAGTGTATTTAACATGTATACTAAGTTTTACCATTTTTAAAGATTTGTAAATATTTTTTTAAAATTTTTTAAAAAGGGCATTTTAGTCATTTAAAAGTGAGTAAAAGGCCCCCTTTTTAAATTCAAAAAAATATCCATGAATATCCAAAAATTGTTTTATAACTTAAATACACATATATTAATAGTTTTATAAAAAAAATTAAAAAAGATTAAATACACCCAAGTGCATTAAAGCTAAATACACCTTTACCTTCATTTTTCTTTATTCCTCTTTTTATAAAGTCCCGAAGCTATTGCTCTTCCTAAGGTAATAAAAAATAATCCCACTAAATTCATACATTTGACTCCGAGAATTGAATATTCAGACGAGACTACATCTTCTTAAAGTAGAAGTTATCTAAATCAGTATCTACTCCCAAATCAAGCTTTTGTAAAAAAAATGTAAAATTTTAGTAAGAGTTCCAATTCAATGCACCTGAGTTTATTGAAACTTTATTACATCGAGATGCAAAATCTATTTTCTTAATTTTTTTAATAAAAGCTGTTAACTTATATGTATTTAATTTGTAAATTGAATTTTACTATTTTTGGGTATGTGTACATATTTTTTTACTTTTAAAAAAGGAAGATTTGGGTAATTTTTAAATGACTAAATATTCCTTTTTTTAAAAAAATATGTATGCATCTTTAAAAATGATAGAATTTAATACATATGTTAAATACATATAAATTAACAATATTAAAAATAAAAAAAATAAATATTGGATTTTTCCTTGGGTGCATTGAATTGACTCTTCAAGTAAATTTGTAGGGGAAATAAAATTAAAATAAATATCTCTTGTAATTCAAATAATTTCTTGGAAAAGTCATACTATTTTCTAAGAAATATTTTAATAAATCCATCATAGAAATAAATCTTTTAAAAGATCTTTTAGAAAAATCTCCGAATTTTTTTATTGGCCCGGTATACAGAAGTGGTTCCAAATAATCCCTTAAAATTTTCATGCTTAACACAAAATCTGATTTATGCATTGTATTTAACATCATTTATTTAGTTAGTAGACCAAGTTTCATCTAAATTAAATATGTGCATGAGTCTAGGTATATTCATGTATAAATTTGAAAAAATGTTTAAATTCATTCACATATGTATCGAAATATAATAATACTTTATAAAATCACTTATCTATATAATACTAATATTTTATATGATTTAAATGTTGAAAATACTACTTAAAATTCAATATTTAGTATTAAATTATTTTATTATGTTAATTTTATATACTTATGAATGGGGTCCATACATCTAGTAATATCCAACAAGTGAAAGAGTTTTTGCGACAATATAAATAATGCTAAATATAATAAATAAAGCGGACTATGAGTCCTCTCTGCATGGAGGCGAAGGCGCTCATCCTGGGAATCAAGTGGGCGATTCGGCTTGGATTGGAGAAAGTGTAGTTCGAGACTGATTCTCTTCTTCTTGTCAATTACATACTGAATGATGAGCAAATTTTCTCACCAGTTGGGTTGACCATTGAGGAAATTAAATCCTGTTTCTCTTCTTTCCCTTTCTTTTCTCTTCTCCATGTGCTAAGGCATGGTAACGCTGTTGCCCATACCTTAGCTGATTTTGTATCTATTTCTAGTACAGGTAGTCTTGTGTGGTGGGGTAACCCACCTCAGATTATTTTGGAAAAGCTTTGTACAGACAATTTTTTAATTATGAATAGCTTGGACCCCGCTATCCCACCCCCCCTCCGAACGGAGAGGCGGGAGGTAGGGTGTTCTTTTCATCAAAAAAATAATAATAATAAAGCGGAATTTTATTAACTATTAAAATATAAAAATGGATGATGTTATATAGAATGAAAGTTTCATAGAAATTTTTATATTTCCACAATTTTGTCCCTTCACGCTCACTACGAGAAAAATGCTACGAAAGTGACATTGTAAATAATTACCCTTGTTTCTATGAAACTTATTTTCTATGTAACTCTTTTCATTTTTAATATCCTGATAGTTTACAAAAAATTTACTTCATTGATTATATTTAGTATTACTTATATTATTATAAAAAAAATTCATTTGTTTAATATTATCGTATATGGGTCACATCTATAAATGTGCAAATCAATATAATAAAATAGTTTAATGTTAAAATATTAATTTTAAAATAGTTTTTTAACATCTAAACCATCTGAAATATCACTATGTGAATAAATGATTTTATAAAGTATTATTTATTCAAATACATGTGCAAATAAATAATTATTTTTTTATATTATATAGTATTAATTTGATTAGAATAAAATGAATGGTTTAAAATTTAAATATTAAAAATAAATTACTTGTTTCACCTATAAGAGAGAGATTGTGCTCTCTGAACCTCGCTCATAAACACAACTGTATGTCTATATGAGTTCCCCTGCAACGGTAAACTTCTTCTTCTTCTTCTTTTCGTTTTTTTATGGAATCCCAAGTCAGCTTCCGTCTGATTCACATGTATTTTTAGAATTTTTCTAATTTTCCTTCATGAAATACGTTAGCCAAGTATATGTAACTCACATATCAATTTTTATAATTTTCGAAAATTTTCATAAAATTTCAAAAATCAACAAATTTTAGAAGTATTTAAGTTGTTTTCAGCATCAAAGTTGAATTTTTTTTTTTTTACATTTTATAAAATCTATACAAAATTGATGGGGTGAGAGAGGCTCGAACTCTCGACCTCAGGATTACCCAACAGCTATGAGACCTACGCGCTAGCCAACTGCGCCACCACCCCATATTTTAATGGAAGTTATTGTACAATAATATTAATGCCATCACCAAGGTAATGGATAACCAACAACGTGGCAGTAGCCGGGTGCATTTCACCCATTTACTTTTTTTAAAAAAAATTTTCCATACAATTGTTAATCTAGGTGTACTTAACATTTGTATCAATTTTTACCATTCTTAGATCTTTCTTTTTGATTTTTTAAAATCAGTGATATTTTCATAATTTAAAAAACAAATACTTAAACATATCTAAAAATGGTAAAAAAAATTATTATATATGTCAAATACACCCAGATTAAAAGTTGTATAAAAAAATTTAAAAAATTTTTTTTTGCAACCAAGTGCATTTAGCTTTAGTGCACTGTATCACATAATGGACATTGATAACACACCTCCAGCAATGATTTCTTAAACAAATTTAGTTTCTGAAGCCAAAATTTGTTGGATTAATGTGGTTAGCATTATTAGGTGTTCAAAATTATTAGAGTAAGGTTAGCATCATTTGGTAATCAATTTTGTTGCAATCTGGTTAGCATCATTTGCCGATTAAATTTGTCGCAATGTGGTCAGCATATGGTTTTCATCTTGGCTAGGCATTCAGAAATTTGAACATTTTCTTACAAAGAGTTTTGATTAAACTGACCTGCTTCTATAAAATCTCATTTTATGCAACCCTTATTCATTTTTAATTTTGATGGTCGATAGAAAATTCATTTTATTTATTGTATCTAGCATCATTTATATTATCACAGAAATTATTTTATTTGTTAAGTATTAATATATATATATGGTTTTCATCTATAAATATATAAAAATAAAATAATTTAATACTACAAAAATAATTTTTTAAGTTGTATTTCTAACATCTAAACTATTTAAAATATTACTACTATGTGATAAATGATTCTATAAAA
>JAXCLR010000073.1:41380861-41393212 GCA_035584095.1 Annona squamosa
ACATAGTTGGTACATTTAGAATTTGAAAAACGTTATTAGTATATTTGAAATTAAGATGAAATGTAGTAGGTATATTTGGAAAAATTTTAAAAAAATAACATCATCTCCAAACATTGGGCCCTACTTATCAAGATATTGTGAACATTAAAGTGACATACGCATGCACCATCCGTACCAATCCCTTCCTCCCTCACTATTCTCTCTTTGGCCACAAATGATGCCTCTACCTAGAGGTGTTAACGGATCGAGTTAGGCAAGTTGAAACTTAATCCTAATCCTAACTCATTTAAAATATCTCAATTCTAATATATTTATTAACCTATTTAAAAAACCTCAATCCTAACCTATTTAATAAATGGATTGGCGGGTTGTTAACGGATTGTATAGCAGACGACCTGAAGGTTTAGACTTTAGTAAACGATGATCTCGTAGGGAGAGACGAGAGGGTGTTCTTGACACTGGAAAAATGAAAATATGGCAGTAACAGTAAAATAAAAATAAGACAGCAGTAAAAAAAAATTAGGTAATAAAAAGAAGACTTAACAAGAGAAAATAACTAAGACATTTATATATATATATATATAACTTTAATGGGTTAAACAAGTCAAATGAATTAAATGGTTGAACGGTTATATGGGTTGAATGGGTTACTAAATGGGCAACGGGTTATAAAATCTCAACCCTAATCCGTTTATTTGATTAAATGGTTGAATGAATTAACGGATCATAACCCATTTATTTAAAAATTTCAACTCAAACTCATTTATAAATGAGTTAACGAATAGGTTGACGGGTTGACCATAACTATTAACACTTCTACCTTCACCCAAAGAAACCATCGTCTCCACCACTGTCAACCGTTTGCACTATGGCTTCGATGTCTTCACAGTCAATCTACCCGTAAAATTCCCTAGCCCAACCTCCAAACGCACACTCTAGGAACGCCACCTAACTGACGACGTCTCCATCAACTACAACAAACAATTCTTTGACAAAAAGGACGTATCAGGTCCCTCCCCTATAAACCGACAGGCGATATAGTCGCGCTCGGTTGTGGGTGAGGGGGTACTGCTCGCCGGAGTCGGGGGAGCTGCGACATTTTCTCAGAGCTGGAAGGAAGTGGGTGGAAGCAGAGCCAGAAGGAGATTTCGTTGTGTTCCTGCAGCAGGATGAACCCGAACATGGGAGACCTGCTGGGTTCGGAACTCCAAACTCTGTCCATATCAGAGGAGGCCTTGAGGAAGATCAAGCCAGTAGGGGACGCAGCCATCATATGCTCACTCTGGACATCGAAAACTTACAACAAGGAGCTCTTCAAGAACATGATGAAGAGGCTATGGAAGGTCAGTAGCTCGTGTTTCTTCACCGAGGTGGGTGAGAATCTTTATCAGATGTCTTTCTCGGATCATAAAGACTTGGACCGCATTCTGCAAGGCAGGCCATGGACCTTTGAGAGGAATCTGGTTCTCATTTCGGAGCTCAAGGAGGAGGTTGATCTTGCACACATTCTGCTTGTAAAAACGCCCATATGGATCCAGATCAGCGGGGTGCCTTTTATTGTTGCAAAGGAGAGCTTGGGGCGAAGTATTGGCAGCTCCTTTGAAGAAATGTCGGATTTGGTTGCCACAGAAACTGATCTAAAAATCAAAGTGGTGATCGATTGTAGGGAACCCCTTAGAAGGGGGATGTTCATTCAAATAGGGGCCCAACACAAGAAGTGGATCTCCTTTCAATACGAAAAATTACCAATATTTTGTTACCTATGCGGTATCATGGGACACCCCCATTGTGAATGTCCAAGATCTACCTAGCTACCCAAGCCACTTTCAGAGGCAGAAATGCCTTATGACAGCTAGTTGCGGTGTGGTGTGAGGCCTCTACAGTTGAGGAAAGATTTTTACAATGGCAATAGGGTCGTTCCTATGAAGTATTTGGGGGTAACAGAGGACAGCACGGGGGGATCCTCTAATGAGTATAGGGAGATTATACCAGACAGCAACAGGGATGCACGGAGGGACGAAGTGTGTGTTGATGAAGGGGGAGTGCAGCATACAGGGGCGACAAAGGCCATGAATCAAGGAGTATCTGTAAACTCAGAGGGGGTAACAAAGGCAGAAAGGATAGGTATCGTGGAGGAAACATGAATGAGATATCACCTGCTGGTCTCGTCGGCCACACACGATCCTCTTTGATGGCAGAAATCTCAAGTGCAGGCGAGACAAGGGTCAGAATGGGTGGACTTTCAGATGGGCGGGGGCTCATAAGGAAGGATACCTCTAGGGAGAGGGAAGGCTCTGAATGCAGTTGGATGCCAAGGATTGTTGGTGTGATGGACCAAGGGGGAGAGACGGTTGTCAGGCCACTGAATCAGTCTATGTTCTGCGACCGGTAGATGCACAATGCATGCCAAACAGATACGAACTGCTTTCCTGAACTGAACAGAGGCACCTATGCTTTGAGGCCTGAGTTGCATGGGGACTATCTGCTAGTGGACGAGCTGGGTAAGAGGGTTGGGGGACAGCAACAGATGGGGACTGAAGGCCAGCAGGTCGACCCTTCTGTGCATGCTTCTGGGTGGAATCTCGAGAGGACTTTCAGGTGCACTGAAGGGGACAATTCAATGTATTTGGGAGGTGGTGGAGCCCCTGAACAGCTCGTGGACGTGGTGGTTACTCAAATCGATGTGCAGGCAGATTTTTGGACTGGTTCAAACCTACCAGTTCAGGTGGCAGCTACTGCCCAGGATGGAGGGGGTTGTTCACATCGGGAAAAGGAAATGCAGATGCGTAAGAAAGGCAAATGGAAGAGGACAACTGCTAGACGACTAGCGATGGAATCGAAGGCGGATCTGCATGGCAGTCCTACAAGAGGAAGAAAGAGGAATCTTCCCAAAAGTTCTATGAATCAATGGGAGATGGTAAAAAGGGGGAAGAGTGCAAACAATTTCAATACAGACGAGGTGGAGGTTGTGATGAGCTCACAACCCCACCTCAACTGACATGGCTATCATTACATGGAACTACCATGGGCTTGGGAACCCACGAGCAGTTCGAAGTCTTCTTGACTTGGTCAGGAAGCAAGCTCCCTGTTTGGTCTTCCTCAGTGAAACAAAGTGTACCCCAAACGAAATGGAAGGCATCCGAAGAAGGCTAAAGTTTGAAGGTTGTTTTGCTGTGGCACCGGTGAATAGGAGGGGGGGTTTGGCCTTGTTATGGAACAATGATCATCCAGCGAGTGTTCAAAGTTTCTCTCCCCATCATATTGATGCTGGTTTCCACGGTTGGCGGTTCACGGGATTCTATGGATACCCGGAAACTCACCTTCGACATACTAGTTGGCGGGTTCTCGAGCAGCTAAGCACCGTTAAGGGTACCCCGTGGATTGTTATGGGGGACTTCAACGAAGTTTTGGGCCCGGGGGAGTACTGTAGTGTGAGGCTGAGACCCCAAGCACAGATAGACCAATTTCGTGATGTTATGGATAGATGTAACCTTCTGGATTTGGGCCATATGGGCCCCGTTATGACATGGTCTAACAATAGGAGGGGAAGGCAAAGGGTGGAAGCGAGACTTGACAGAGGTTTGGCCACTACAGATTGGTTGGATCTGTTCCCTCATGCCAAGGTGTCTCACCTTGTGGCACCTACTTCCGACCACTCTCCTATTTTGCTGCTGCTTAACCCGAATGTGGGTAGAAGAAAGCCACCGTGGGAGTTTAAATATGAACTATTTTTGGCACGAGATAAGGAGGCTACCTCGATTATTCATAATGTTTGGTTATCAAACTCTCATGTTTCCTTATCTGCAGGTGAAAGGATTAATTGGAAGCTCCGTAGGTGTGGGTGTGAGCTCTCTTCTTGGAACAGGAGGAAGAGAGGAAATCTCTGGCGAGCGATCGAGCGAAAACATAGGGAGCTGCAAGCTGTCATGTGTATGAGTCAATGTGATGTGAGGGATGAGGCGGCACAGAAATTGAAGTTCCAAATCAATGTTTTGCTGCAAGATGAGGAACAATTATGGAGGATGAGGGCTAAAGACCATTGGCTTTCGGCGGGGGACAAAAACACGGCTTTTTTTCATAAGGCGGCATCAAATAGACGCCGGACAAATTTCATTGAGGCTTTGTTGGATGGCAATGGGGAGTGGGTCACGGACCAGGATCAAATGCCGGAGCTGGCAAAGAGGCATTTCTCTGATATCTTCTCCACTACCAATTCCCGAGGTGCGCCATGGTTGGACGATGTGATCTCAACAAAATTCTCTAATATGCAACGCTTGTCTCTTGTCAAGCCCTTGCAGTCTGTGGAGGTTACCAATGCTCTTAGAGCTATGAGGCCTACGAAAGCACCGGGTCCGGATGGTATGTCGGCAGGTTTCTACCAAGCGCATTGGGATATTGTGGGTGATGATATTATCAAGTGGTGCAAGTTGTTCATGGCTGAATGTGACCCGAATCGCCTGAGTCAGCTGATCAAGGAATCAAACTCTACCACGATTGTTCTCATTCCGAAGATGGCGGGGGCTCAAACTTTATCACATTTCAGGCCCATCAGTCTATGTAATGTGGTATATAAAATATTGGCGAAAGTTCTGGCAAATAGACTTAAGGAGGTTCTTCATGATGTTATTGGAGTCGAGCAGAGTGCTTTCATGCCGGAGAGACTTATTACTGACAACATGCTACTGGCGTATGAAGCAATTCACTCTCTTAGAAGTCGCAGATATGGACGCAAGAAGGAGATGGCTATCAAGCTTGATATGTCAAAAGCTTATGATCTTGTTGAGTGGAATTTTCTATGTCAGATGATGGGAACCATGAACTTTAGCCAGCAGTGGATCAATTGGGTTATGGCATGCTTATCTACGGTACAGTATCGGGTAAATGTCAATGGCTTCAAATCTTCATATTTCCAACCGTACAGGGGGCTCAGGCAGGGTGATCCTCTATCCCCTTATTTGTTCCTTATTTGTGCTGAGGGCTTGTCTGCTTTAATCTGTCGCGCAACCGAAAGCGGGGCCATTCAAGGTATTAGGCTGAAACCGAGCTGTCCTATAATTTCCTATCTTTTGTTCGCGGATGATGCAATTGTTTTTATTAGGGCGGTCAGTGAGGATATCACGAATCTTTTGAACATCCTTGGCCAATATGGGGCCTCTTCGGGCCAGGTGGTGAATGTGGAAAAAACGGCGATTTTTTTCAGCAAGAACATGGATAATTCCTCGAGGGGGGAAATGATCAATCTTCTGGACTCTGCGGGTTGCGAGCTTAGTCATTATTTGGGCCTCCCGGCATGGCTTGGAAGATCAAAAGCAGGAATCTTTAAGAGCCTCAAAGAGCGCATCTGGCATCGCATTCAGGGGTGGAAGGGTAAGTTGCTTTCTTGGGGAGGAAAAGAGGTTCTTATCAAGGCTATGGCCCAGGCGATCCCTTCGTACATGATGAGCATTTTTCTACTTCCTAAATCAATCTGTAAGGAGTTCAATGCAATGATCAGCAAGTTTTTGTGGGGAGAAAAGGATGGTAAAAGGAAGTTGAGCTGGGTCGCTTGAAAAGAGGCCTGCAAACCTAAGAGATCTGGTGGTCTTGGTTTCAGGGACTTCCACAAGTTCAACTGTGCACTTCTGGCGAAACAGGTCTGGAGGTTGGCATCCTCCACCAACTCTTGTTGCCACAATGTTCTAAAAGCCGGATACTTCCCCCATTCGGACTTATGGACGTGCAAAGCATCGCAATCCGACTCTTTTACCTGGAAAAGTATTCTTCGGGTTCGAGATGTGATCCTGCGGGGATGCAAATGGAGGATCGGCGATGGGCAGCGGGTGGGGTTTTTTTCTGACCGGTGGTTGGACTCTATGGTAGAAAGGCGGGACCGCTTCCACTATCCATACCGGATAATGTGTCGATAAGCCATTTTATTGACAGGGAAACCAAGACATAGATTAAGGACAGGGTTGTGGCTGCTGCAGGCGAGATGAGATGGCCGGAGATTAATGCGATACCCCTCACCCAGGGGGATGTGGAGGACCGCATGTACTGGTCACACGAACCGAACGGTTTGTATACAGTAAAATCGACATACAGGATGTTGTGCTCGGGCGAGGATCTTGATGATTGTGCGGGGTGTTTTAAGGCCATCTGGAGAACTAAACTGCCTAGTAAAGTCATCATTTCTGGATGGAGACTTCTTCTAAACGCCCTCCCCGCCCTTCATAATCTTCATCGTAGAGGCATTGACATTGATCCAACGTGTATCCTGTGTAGAAGTGGGGTGGAAAACATTGATCATTTGTTCTTGTCGTGTCCGGCGGCGAGTAATGTGTGTCGGACGGCGGCCCGGATGCCTACCTAAGGAAGTTCAGTCCTGGAGTGTTTCAAGAGGCTGGTGAGGATGAACAGGTCTGACGAGCTGATGCTCTTTCTTGTCTGCTGCTGGAGAGTCTGGTACATACGAAACAGATTCAGGGAAGAGAGGGTGCCTCCCAGTTTCTCGGATATGTTGGTATGGTGTGCGGAATTCCTTTGCCAACATAGGCATGTCAAATCCCTCGCGGGCTCGGGGTTTATGGATAGACAACTTGTGGCCCGTTGGCGTAGGCCCTAACCTGGCTCCCTCAAGATTAATGTGGATGCTCGTGGTTGTGGGAATTCGAGGGCTTATGCATGTGCTGCTGTTATTCGGGATTATCGGGGTGCTATTGTTGCTGCGTGTGGTTGGAGGCGGACTGGTGTGACTGACCCACTCTTCAGAGAAGCCTCTGCTTTCCTTCTTGGGCTGAATTGGGCAATCCAGCTTAACATTTGTAACGCCCAATTTGAGACGGATTCGCTAATACTGTGCAATTTTTTGTTAAATCTTTACCCCGTCACTTCACCTGTTGGTCGGATCATTTCTGATATTAGGTCCATCCTTGCTACAAGATCCTCTTTCTCGGTCCACCATGTGCTGCGGCAAGGTAATGAGGTGGCTCATGCCTTTGCCGAGCTGGCTGTCAACTCTCCTATGGATTCTATGGATGTTCGGGTGTGGTGGGATGTTCCACCCCGAGCTATTGTTGGGAAACTGTGTACTGATAATTTTTTGGCAATGAATTGCTTGGACTACTCTTTTCCTAATCCCCCTCAAACGGGACGGGAGTATGGATAGAGTATTTCCTTTTATCAAAAAAAAAAAAATTCTTTGACGAAACGGGATCATTTTTCCTTCTAAATATCTTATTTGTACGAACTTTATTCCCGTCATTTCATACGAATTATACATTTTTTAACATATTTCTTTTCACATTGTCTACTTCATCCCAAAATCTCACAAATTTTTACATACTAAATGAGCCCATAGATTAAAAAAAATTTTAGTGTAAAAAAAAAAAACACACCCTTGAGTGAATTTTTTTTTAAAACGAGAGAAGTGTTAGGATACAATACGTGTAATGATAAGTAATAAAAAAAATGAAATTAAAATAAATAGAATAATTATATGAATAATCGTAGATAAATAATTAAAAATAAGATAATTGTATAGAAAGATATAAATTAATTTTGACATTAAAAATAAAAAATTTCTCTTACGCCCACAACATTTCAAAATTTTCTTTTAAACTCATAATATTTTGTCATAAATTCCGATCAACTCATGTAATCAAAACAATTATTAATTCTTTTATAGAAAAGATAATTTTACCACTCTCTAACTTGTCAATTAAAACAAGTCAAACCTAATATAATTCAATTAATGTTGATAAACTATGAATTTATGACCGGAGGTCATTCAAATATCATTTTAGGATTGTTTCAATTAGTAAAAGTTTGAAGAGGTTAAATCATCTTTACAATCCGGTAATAATTTACGGTGAAGTGTTATAAGCATAAGAGAAATTTTCAAAATAGTACGGGCATATTAGAAATTAAAAAACGAATGTTGTGGCTTGAAGCCTGGAAGCTAAATTTTCCCTCGAAAAACTGCGGGCCGAGAAATTCCATTCGACGAAAAACATCACATCATCTTCAAACATTGGGCCCTACTTATCAAGATGTTGTGACCATTAAAGTGATATACGCCAGCACCGCCCCCTCCTCTCTATTCGCCCGCAGATGATGCCTCCACCCAAAGGAACCATCGTCTTCACCACCGTCGGCCGGATGCACTACGGCTTCGACGTCTTCGCCGTCAACCTACCGTCAAAACTCCATGGCCCAACCTCCACAATCACCCCACAGGATATCCGCCTAACTGACGGCGTCTCCGTCAACTACAACGGCCAATTCCTCGACGAAGCGGGAACCCTCGCGTACGTATCAGAGCGCACCGGCTACGCACGCCTCTATCTCAGCCGTCCGCAGTCATCCGCGCCCGATCCCCTACCGTCTATTCCTGAGAGCCTCTTCCATGATCGCCCCACCGTCCGCAGCGGCCTCCTTTATTTCGTCTCCTCCCACGAACCGGCTCACAGCCCCGTCCAAAGCTCCTCGGCAGTCTACTCCGCCCGGCTCGACCGTTCCGAGCCGGTTCTTAGAGTCTCGCCGCCCGGAGCAGTCGATTTCAGCCCGGCCCTGTCCCGGACCGGGAAGTACCTCGCCGTCGCTTCCTACGGTCTCCGGCCATGGCCTGGGGATTTCCACGAGCTCCAGACCGAGATCGTCGTCTTCCCGGCGTCGGATCCCGAGGACAGGAAGGTCGTGAGCCAGCGGGGAGGATGGCCGACTTGGTCTGGCGATTCCACCATCTTCTTCCATCGGCAGGCGGCCGACGGGTGGTGGAGTGTATTCCGGACGGATCTGCCGGAAAACCTGGAGGCTGCCAAGGGCACCTTCCAAGCTCGCCGGATCACCCCGCCGGGGATCCATGCGTTCACTCCAGCAGCGGCGCACGATGGGGGACGGATAGCCGTCGCCACTCGGCGGCCAGGGAAGAAGTTCCGGCAGATCGAGGTCTTCGATCTGGAATCCGAGAGATTTCACCAGGTCACGGAAGGTATCAACCCTAATTTCCACCACTACAATCCCTTCTTCTCGCCGGAATCCGGGCTTCTGGGCTACCACCGATTCCGGGGCGAATCCGACTCGGACGAGTCGATGGTGCCCCATCTCGATCGGGTGGCTTCCCCTTTCAGGCACCTCCAGATGCTACGCATCAACGGAACTTTCCCCTCCTTCTCCCCCGGCGGGGATCTCATCGCTTTCAACCGCGATTTCGATTCCAGACCCGGCGTGCACATCATCCGCTCGGACGGATCGAAGAGGTGGACGGTGCTCAAAGGGCGGACGGCTTTCCAAACGGCATGGAGTCCGACGGAGGAGGGAGTGATATACACGTCCGTGGGGCCCATCTTCGACAGCCTGAAATCAACTGTCCACATCGCGCGGATCTCCTTCAGCGTCAGCGACTTGGAAGATGATCGGGAGGAAGTCGCGGCGGATGTGAAGATCCTCACCAGAGACGATACCGGCAACAACGCCTTCCCGTCGTGCTCCCCGGACGGGAAGTTCGTGGTTTTCAGGTCGGGAAGGTCCGGCCACAAGAACCTCTACATCGTCGACGCCGTCAACGGAGAGTTTAACGGCTACGGAATCCGTCGGTTGACGGAGGGGCCGTGGATCGACACGATGCCGAGCTGGTCGCCGGACGGAAAATTCATCGCCTTCTCATCTAACCGTCATAACCCGGATAACAGCGAGGCTTTCAGTGCTTACCTCGTCCACCCGGACGGCACGGGGCTGCGGCGGGTACACGTGGCGGGGCCAGAGGGGTCTGCTGAGGTGGATAGGGAGAGAATCAACCACGTGTGCATCAGCCCGGACTCCACGTGGCTGTTGTTCGCAGGGAATTTGGGCGGCGTATCGGCGGAGCCTGTGTCGTTGCCGAACCATTTCCAGCCGTACGGGGAGCTGTTCGTTGCGAGGCTGGACGGCAGCGACGTGTGCAGGCTGACGTGGAATGCTTACGAGGACGGAACGCCAGCGTGGCACTCGGGCCCTGCTGAACTTGATATGCGGTCGCTGAGGCTGGAGTCTGGAGCAGGGGAGAAGCTGACGGGTGAGTTCGACGAGCCGCTCTGGATATCTTGAGACGCATCTGTTCGATATGACAGGATTTGGACGTGGGATGTATAAAGTTTGTGAATATGAAAAGTTGGATGGAGGAGGAATTTGTCTTTAAACCCTCAAACTAGGCATATTTATATTTGCGGTTGGGAAGGAATAAAACTTCACGTAAAAAGTTATGAAAAGTAAAAATTGTCAAATAATGTAATATGATAAAAGTAATGATGAAAAGTAAAGATAATAAAGTTAAAATAGATAGATTAATTGTACGAGTAGTTATATACAAATGATTGAAAAGTAAGGTATTTATATCGGAAAATGTGAAAAAAAATAATTAAAAATATGATAATTACATAGATTGAAAAGTTTTAAATTAAAAAGTTTTAAGTTGACATTTTTTCTTTTGTCAAACACAATTTCTAAGTTTAGCTATTAGTATTTTAAACTTTTTGAAGTTTAGTTTTGTGCAATTTAGACTCTTAGCCACCGTAAAATCTTATACAATATGTTAAATATTTTTCGCAGTTTAAACTTTTTAATTTTATATATTTTCATTTTAAAATACCAAAGTTTGTCATTACGTTGCATCATCTTATGTATACTGTTCGGAGTAGCAGTTTAAATATTTCATGACTCTTAATTTGCATATTTTTGTATTTAGTCATATAGTATTATTATTATTATTATTATTCTAAACTAAAATTTTTATTTTAAATTATCTTAAAAATAGTTTTCCTCTTTTTTTCATTACCAAACAAGTACTTAATTCATTAGAGCATGCAAATGGATGACCAAAAACAATGCGACAAGGTAGGCTCTTGCATTATCTGAAAAATAAGCGGTAAAAAAAAAAAAAAAGAAAAAGGCCAAAATACCTACCGATTATTTTATAAAGCGATACATGAGTCAAAAAATAAAAAATATATATTTTGATTTTTGTCCGGGCTCATGTCCGATTGTTGAAGAATTTGCAACTTGATCCCTACTATTTAACAATGGTAATTTTTTCAGCATTGATATATCTATTACATATGACTATGATTTAAATTTTATCAGCTTTTTTTAGTTGCAAATTTAGTAAAATTCTCAATTCTAATTTCCGATCAAAAGATTCATATTCACTGCCATTTTTTATCAATTAATATAAACCAGATCGATTGAAAATTTTTTAATTTAATATTATTTTTGCACAAATTTTATGAAATTTTTTGAAAATAATTTCAAATAAAACTGTTAGTTAACAATATTTCAGTGCAATAATATTTCATGAATAAATAAAAAGTATACAAATTATTAATGATCAAATATTTAAACTAGTGTTCTAATTATGTATATAATATATGCAATGAAAAACTTAATATATGTAAAGCTAGAGAATTTAAATTGCTAAGGACATTTTAGATGTTTTACAAAATCTTGATGATATTTTTTAATGTCGTGAGGTTCAAGGGTTTCAAAAGTAAAAAACTAAACTTCACAACGTTTGAAATGCTAATAGCTAAACTTCGAGGTTTAAAATATAAATACACATATTTAGAGTCTAAAATGCAAATTCTTCTTGGATAAAGTTTGAAAAAAGTCGCATTGAAATTGAAAAACATATTTTTTTATTTTTTAAAATGAGGAAAGTGTTTCTAGTGAATAAGAGATTCTAATCTATTCCCACTTTGGGTGGAATAAAGATGAGATAGGGATGTGGGATGAAAAAGTTGTTGTATATGGTGTAAATGAGAAAAATGTATTAGAATTGAAAAATGAATGATTAAAAACATAAAAGGTGGGTTGCTATTTACATATTATGTAAAACAGTTTATCAAAAATAAGAAATTTCATCACATCCTTATCTGATCTCAACTATCATTGAATGCATGGCTAAGGCTTTACCATTGGTTGGGCTTTTTATGTGTAATAAGTTAGGATTTTGGTCTTTATGCATCTGGTGTAATTAGTTTCAATGCATCTAGGTGCATATATCCATTTTTTAAATTTTTTTTTGAAAACTTTTTTACGCAACTATTAATCTAGGTGTATTTAACATATGTATCAATTTTTAGATTTTTTATTTTTAAAAATCAATGGCATTTTTAGTAATTTAAATTTATTAAAATGCTACCAATTTTTAAAAATCCAAAAGAGTATCTACAATGTATCTAAAAATTTTCTAAAATAGGAAAAATTAATATATATGTTTTTTTATAGTAACACATGTTAAATACATCTAGATTAATAGTTATATAAAAAATTTTCAAAAATAGTTATTCACACCCGCATGCACGAAGCTACGTGCACCCAAATGCATAGTATTAGTTTTCG
>JAXCLR010000073.1:41393312-41408876 GCA_035584095.1 Annona squamosa
GTTTATCAAAAATAAGAAATTTCATCACATCCTTATTGGATCTCAACTATCATTGAATGCATGGCTAAGGCTTTAGCATTGGTTGGGCTTTTTATGTGTAATAAGTTGGGATTTTGGTCTTTATGCATCTAGGTGCATATATTCATTTTTTTAATTTTTTTTGAAAACTTTTTTACACAACTATTAATCTAGATATATTTAACATATGTATCAATTTTTAAATTTTTTATTTTTAAAAATCAATGGCATTTTTAGTAATTTAAATTTATTAAAATGCTACCAATTTTTAAAAATTCAAAAGAGTATCTAAAATGTATCTAAAAATTTTCTAAAATAGTAAAAATTAATACACATATTTTTTATAATAACACATGTTAAATACACCTAGATTAATAATTATATAAAAAATTTTCAAAAAAATATTTAAAAATAGTTATTCACACCCGCATGCATGAAGCTACGTGCACCCAAATGCATAGTATTAGTTTTCACTGAGTTAGTACTAGTATGGTCAACACAACATTTTGAGCCACCTTAGATGATGATGTGAATCCAATCAGCCCGTCATATCTAACACTTATGTGCACTTAACTTTAGCACACCTAATGCAATACATAATTTATTTTTTATATATTTATATAGGCCCAAGCATAAATGTCTTATATATATATGTGTGTAGTTTTCACTTGTTTCTGATTTTTTAATATTTTATTTTGAATTTTAAAAATAGAAAGGCATTTCATTGAAAAATTTAAAAACTAAGTATATGAGATATTTATGCTTGGGCCCACATATGAATTCTTAAAAATAAAATTTTAGAAAGAAGATTATGCACTTGAGTGCATTAAAGCTAAGTACACCTGCGAGTACCAAATTACCTTACAATTTTTATTTCATTTAATATTTTATTTTGATTAAAATTCAAAATAAAATATTACATGAAATTAAAATTTACAAAATTCTATATGTGCTTGGGCCTGCATTTTTACCTAGGGAAAAAAAAAAGTGCACTAGATCAGGAGTGTTTTCATATTTTATATATGGGTATAGATATTTTAAAGCAATTATTGCACATCCGCTACTTTGATTTGAATTATAGGAGTAACGATGAAATATGTAGGGTTACTTTGTCAGAAAATTATTGAAATACAAGGGTACAAATAGGATAGGCTTTTAATCACAAAAAATAAGACAGTTACAATAGGTAAAATGATTGACTAATTTAGCGAGCCGAGTTCCCCTTTCCTCGGATACTATTAACATTACCAGACGCAAAAAGCCCTTTCAAGAAACAAAAGGGTGGACTCTGATACCATATGGAATGAGTACGAGGGGTAGAGTCATAGAAATGAGATTTTAATGAGTAGCTATCGCATATTTGAAATAAAAAATTATATTAGGAATATAAAAGTATTGGTAGACAAAGGGAAAAATGGGATATTATGCATTGAAGAATGAGATATTTTATGTGAGATAAGGAAAAGTAAATAAGGATGAGCGGTAGAATCATCAAATGTAAAGAGATCGAATTAAACAGATTGGATAAGGATAAATTGTTGTAACTTGGAAAATAAGACTAATCCCAAATATACTCTTCGTCTTCAAAATTCCAAATATAACTATTGAACTTTCGTAATATCATAGAAACACCCATGTCATCTCGCAACTGATAGACCATCGTTAGCAAAGACGCAAAATTAAAAAAATGCTCGCATGAACAAATATACCTGTAATGAACAGCAATGATAGTTTCTGAATAAGGATGCCTGCTTTGGCTACATTTCTTGAAGCATCATTTCTTCCTCTTACCCACAATGGACTCTGTGGATACGATGACATCTAAATATCTTATGTTATTCTGCTATTGGGGTAATTCAGACATTACAGAAAATAAAACCTACAACACGGACATTTGGAAAGTTCACTAAAAATTGGCGATGGGATGTGTATATATGAAATTTTATATAGACATAATAAATATATTTAGAATTTTAAAAACATAGTGGATATATCTAAGATTAGTGTCAAACATAATGAGTACGTTTGAGAAAAATCTAAGAAATTACACAATCAACAAGAGAAGTATTAGTGGAAAAAGGAAAAGTACGTCAATACGTGTAGCAAAAGAGAGATTCTATAGGAAATCAGAAAAGTAATATTAAAATTAAGAAAATTTTTGGGCAATAATAAATCTCATCCTATTCCAACTTAAACACATCCAAAGAAGAAAAAGATGTTGTTAAACAAAATAATTAGATTGGATTTTGCTTGATCATCAAAGTTGACTCAAAATGGGGGAGACACCATAAAAGTATTTCTCTAGAAGTTTAGTGTTTTTTTTTTTTTTTTTTGATGAAAAAAGTAAAGATCTTATTAAGTAAAGGGGAAATGTTTCTCGGAATAAGGTATTTTACAACTGAAATTACAACAGAACAGAATGGGTTCTAACCTGCCCAGACCAGTTAATGAATATACATGGCCAAAAAATTGGATGATGGATCACAACAAAATATGAACTGAATGCAGATGACTACTAGATATCTTCAGCCGTTGGGGCTCTGTGATAGACAATAGTCTGATCTTGGTTTGGTTGATCGGCATTATACTGCCCATAAATTGCATAAACAGCAATTGCAATTATGCTGAGGACAACAAATCTCACCCATGCCTCTTCATGCAGCTGCAAGGTGAAAGTCAGAGCCCACACATATCAGTTCACACTCAGCATCAGATCTTAAAACACGATCACACACAACTTGGATGGGATGGATAAGGATTTGATAGAATCTGTCATTTCCTACAAATACTTTATTCTCATTCTTAAAAATTAACAATTTATTTTTTTCCAATTTCTATACAACTTTTCTTATTCCTAATGCACAACAATCCATTTTTCATCCCACATCCTCATCTCATCCCTATCCAATCCAAGTCTCTCTCTCCCTTTTTTCTTTAAAAAAAATAAAAATAAAAATTACATCATCATCAAGGGAGACGAAGCTCAAATTGAACGTGGACCAGAAGCAAGTGCTCCTAGATATGAAACCAACTAGCCCATGCCAGGTTCAACATCCAATCCAAGTCTTGAACAGGACAGAAATGCATGGATGAGAGACACGGGCTTTGGAAGATGATGGCATGACCATCGTAGGCCATCTTAATCCAGTCATCCCATGAGCATTAGCTGAATAAACTGACATCAGGTATACCAATCATCTAGTCTGGCTGAAAGAACTACCAGCTCACCTAAAATTAAATACTATTATACACTATCTCCTTTTCATAGATAATGCTACATCTTAATAAGTAAGATAAGCAAAAAATAAGTAAAATTATGGGTTGTGATGTAATGCGACCATATGTCCATGCACTCCTTTGATTTTTATATTTTAAGGAAGTATTTTTCAAAACCCAAACCATTTATAAATTCATTCATATGTATTTGTTAAGATGCCAAAATCTCATAAAGAAAAAACCGTTATTTGTATATTCATTTTTTTTATATTAATAGCTGTATATTTGTTTTCAAAAGGTGTTAAAATTCTGGAATTTCTAATCAAAATGATTTTTTACATCATAAATATCTATGGAATTTAGATCATACCTAAAATCATGTATACGCCTGCATTTAATATTGTCAGGTCAATGAATGGATCATGTACAAGCACTGCCTGGAACTGAATAGGGCTATACCAGTGAGAAGATAGCCTAATTTAAGACTTGGTTGTACAAACAACCAAACCTATTCCACCACTAATAATGCTGGAAGCTAAGCCAATATCATCAAAAGTGTCCTGGCAGCATATTGCCAGGCGTAGACTAAATAATCGCATCGAGAATTCATTCTCACATCTCACTCAATGTATAACAAAAACTATCAATTTGTTGATCATGATAATATCATTTCAGCTCATCAAAAGTTAATCAAACTGATCTCAACATGGTTTCATGTTGATCATCGCATGCGATGATCTTAAACAAAATCGCATTGACAATTTCTTTTTCCCTTATGCATGCTAAACCAGCAACTTCAAATGAATTTCTATGAACCGTATTTCATATAGGGCCTTGAGAAGCTAACCTGTGCAAACAAGAAGATGTTGACAAATATGGAGATAACTGGCAAAGCAGGAACTAGGGGACAGGAGAAGCCAGCTGGTTCTGTATATGCCTGTAATAAGAAAGGAATAGAATTTTTGCTTCAGAAATACGCATAAAGCTTATGCATTCTGCATAAGAAAAATCAGATATCTTGCAAAATTGAACATTTATTAATGACAGGGGACTAAGCAACCAAAGCTCAAACATTTCAACTGGGATAGGGTCCCAAGGACACCATGCGTCCATAGCTAGAAGACCAAATTTTCACTAAGAATAAGTGGATTATAGACCAATGTATCTATCTGAAATTGTTTATGATATAAATGAAGCTACACTAATTGTGAACAAATCCCTCTTCAATTACTAAGAGCAATTTCAAGTTACGAAAATACACAGCCATAATGTGGACAGCAGGAAACAAAACTTACTTGGCGATAATGTAAGGCAACAGCAACAAGTGCTGCTATGAGTAGAGCTATGAGTAGAAAGACAAATGATGCACCATAACGGTAGCAAAGTCCACCACCAAATCCACAACATGCAATGACAACAAGGCAGATGGCACCTTCATGCCAGGATGAAATCCACTTAAAAGAGACTTGACTTGTTGGCTTATCCTTCCAACGAAGAGTCACAACACAAGCTGAAACAACGGAATATCCAGTCTGTACAGCCAAAAGAACAAAACATACAAGAAAGTCAGAAAGTTGAAAAACAGGAGTCTAGTTCTTCACTAGTTTCCATGTGATCGGCATAGGGACATAGCTCAAATGCCAAGTATAACTCAACTAAAATGAATAAAAACATTCTTATAGTCAGGAGAACAGCCAGATATATTACCAATGTGCCAACTGAAAGAATACGTGAGAGTGCACGAACATTGAACAGTCCAGCCATGACAGCAGCAACAGCACAAGCCCAAATTTGAGAATGGATGGGAGTGTGAAATTTTTGGTTTACTCTTGCAAATATTGAAGGTAGCAAACCATCCCTCCCAAGACCAAGATACAACCGTGACTGCACAAAGTAACCTCATTAGGCATGCATATGGTACATATCTCATGCTAAAGGTCACCAAATTAGTTCAATGAGATCACCTGAACGTACAAGCCAACAAGAAGGGTCGTGGCAAGGCCTGCAACAGCAGCTATGCTGATCAAAATTGAGACAAATTTCAACCCCTTAGAAATAAAAGCTTCTGCCAATGGAGCATCGTCACTAAGTATCTGATATGGCAACATTCCAGTAATCACCAAGCATACGCCTATGTACAGCATTGCACAAATAAGAAGGCTTCCCAGGATTCCTATGGGTAGATCCCTCTGAAATGCAGGAATGACCAAGTGATTAAAGAATCCCAATCATGACTTTAGTTGGAGTGTAATAATAAATGCAAAAATCAGAACATTTGCTTGACACAAAAACTGCAGAGTAATAGGATCAAAGACTCCTAACGAACAGCAGAAAATATTTTGTACATCAGATCAATCTATATACCTGAGGTCTTTTACATTCTTCAGCAGAATTAGCCACAGCGTCAAACCCAACATATGCAAAGAAGACAACAGTAGCCCCAGACACAATTGCTTTAAAACCATTTGGAGCAAAAGGAGACCAATTTGATACATCCACCTCAAAAGCACCAACAATAATGACGATAACTACAATAGTTACCTGCAATGCGGAAGAAACAAAGCAGCAGGTCTAGATGAGAAATTTGTGCTATTTAAATCAAATCTACACAAAATCACAGAAATTATGGAAATCATCACTGTGAAGATGATGCAACTGAGGAAAGGACTTTAAGAAAAGAGTTACTAGCAATGCTGTTAGACCTGGACTAATAATTAAACCAGTGAAGGGACTGGTTTAGTTCAAATCAGATTAACTGGTCTGAACCACTGATTTTAGCATTATCATCTAATTCATCTGAATTATTTAAATTTTGATAAATTTTGATATTTTAAACCTAAAATCTCTCACTCTAATGACTGAAACATGCAGAGAAGAATCAAACAAATCTTTCAAGGCTACAGTAATTAAGCATAAATATAACATATTAAACCAAAGGAAAATAACATCATTAAGTGACCAGAAAAAAGATGTTAGTTTTGTTATTTAAAAAAAAAAAAAACACTAAAGTGGTAAGACAGCTTGAACCAATTGAAGTAGTTAGGCCACGGGTATGTCCAGTTTTTTAATATATATACATATACATACGTGGAAAAATATCTAGTGCATACAACTATACCATGCAGTCCAACCACTATGGGACCCACTTGTTCATGAATAAGAATCTTCCCCACCAATTGTATTTAGAATTATTCACTTTATAAGAATACCAATTTTTGTCCAAATCAAACTTGTATGGGATCCATCTTAAAATGGTACAAAATCAATACAATAAAATAGTTTGACGTAAATATCAAGTTTAAAGTAATATTTTCGACATCTAAGCCGTTCAAAGTATCTTTATATGGATAAATAATTGTATAATATACTATTATATTTTAATATACATGTGTCCCATTTTGCAGCAGACTGCAATGTAATTATGGTGTAGTCCATCTACACAAGATGATCTCTCTTTCTCTATATATATAGAGAGAGAATTATTCCAGTAAAGCAAAATTGCACCGGAACAGCGGTGAAGTTGCCCAAAAAATGAGCCTCACGCATATTAAAATGCAATAAAACTTTATACAATCATTTATCCATATATAAATCATACTTTAGATGATTTAGATATTGAAAAAACCACTTTAAATTTGTTATTTAAATCAAACTATTTTGTTACATTGAATTTGTATCATTTTCAAATGGGTCCATACACAAATCTGATTGGGATGAAAATTGATATGATAATAGAATACATTATTCTAAATACAATAGGTGGAGTACATGATAATTTGATCATCATATGGGACCATTTCACCGTCATTGCTCCGTAATTACGGTGCAGTGACACTGCACTTAAAAATCTCGCGTGTATATATATATATACATATATAGATAGATAGATAGATAGAAAATATTCAAGTGTAGTCCACCCAAAATGGGCCCCATTGTATTAAATTAACATCCACCTCACCCATTATATTTAAAATTATTTATTTTAATAGCATACCAATTTTCATCCAAATCTAGCATGTATATATGCCCCATATTAAAACGGTACAAAATCAACATATTTAACCTAAATATCATTTTTAAAGTAGTGTTTTTAGAATCTAAACCGTCTAAAGTATAGTATGTATAAGGATAAATGATTGTATGAAGTATTTTAACATTTCAATATATGTTGGGCCCATTTTGCAGCAGATTGCACCATAAATATAGTGCAATCCGACTGTACTAGATAGGTCCTATACGTATATATCAAGAATGCTTTTATGAAACTCCTCTTCTACATAACCCTTCAATTTTTAATATATTAATATTTGATAGAAAATCCACTCCATCTATCATAATTAAAATCATTTATAATATTTTAGAAACTTTTTCATTTGTCTAGTATTATTATGCATGTGTCTCATCTACAAATGTATAAAATGAACATAATAAAATGGTTTAATATTAAATATTAATTTTAAAGTTGTATTTTCAATATCTAAACCGTCTAAAATATCATTTATATAGATAAATGATTCTATAAAGGATTATTACATTCTAATAAATGCAAAAGGGTGTGTTCTGAGCCATAAAAGATTCTTGGATTGAATATGCATCACCATTCCCAATACAGTTTTTCAATTTCCAATAAAGCTTTTTCAATTTCCAATACAACTTTACTTATTGTCAATACACATTGTTATATTCTTATCTCAAATATAGATTCGATCCAAGAATTTTGTATGATTTGGAACAAGCCCTAAATGAATCTACACATTTTTCATAATTTACATATGAACATATATATTTTCAACAAAAGTGACCCATGTACATATTTGATTTAGATAAAACTGTCTCTAAAAACATAATATGAAATACAATAAATGAATTAAATTTTCTGTAAAGAATAAATTTTGAAGAGAATACATAGAAGTGAGTATATATAGAGAGAGAGCAATATATAGCGTTCCTATGTAGTCCACTGCAAAATGGGTCCTGCGTATATTAAAATATAATACTACATTATACAATAATTTATTCATATAAAAATTATATTTTAGACAGTTTAGATGTTAAAAATATCACTTTAAAATTAATATTTGTGTTAACCTATTTTATTACATTAATTTTGCATCATTTTAAGATAAAGCCTATAACATATTTGATTTGAATGAAAATCAATATGCTAATAAAGTAAATAATTCTAAATAAATGGGCGAGGTAGATGTCCCATTCGTCACCAAGTAGGCCTAGTTTTGCATAGACTATGGTGCAATCATATGTAGTGAATCAATTTTCATACATACATACATACATACATATACATTATATAGGGATATTAGAGTATAGCGCCACTGCACCATAATTAGCGTCAAAATGAGCCCCACATGATCATAAAATGATAATCTACTTCACTCATTGTATTTAGAATAATGTTTACCATATCAATTTTCATCCCAATCGGATATGTGTATAGACCCGATCTGAAAATAGTACAAATTCAATGTAATAAAATAGTTTGATGTAAATAACAATTTTAAACTGGTCTTTTCAGCATGTAAACCTTTTTCTATAAAATTTATATATCGATAAATAATTGTATAAAGTTTCATTCATTCTAATATAGGTGGGGCCCATTTTTGGGCAAATATGTCGCTATTCTGGTGAAGTGGCGTTGTACAATAATACGGATTTTGATCAAGTGCAGACGGACTGCACAGTAATTACCATGCAATCCACTGCAAATGGACCCCATTTGATCATGAAATCAACATCTATCTCATCCATTGTATTTAGAATTATTCACTTTATTAACATACCAATTTTCATCTCAATCCAACACGTGTATGTACTCTATCTTAAAATAGTACAAAATCAACGTAATAAAATAGTTTAGTGTAAATATCAACTTTGAAGTGATATTTTCAACATGTAAACTGTCTAAAGTATAATTTTTACATGAATAAATGGTTGTATAAAGTATTATTACATTTTAATAGGCGTGGGGTCCATTTTGCAGCAGACAACACCATACTAGAACATCTCTTTCTATATGTAGAGAGAGAAAGAGAGAATCATGATACTACACAATATATTGTATATTAGTTTATCGTACAATATTCAATTTTTACATTTTTTATTTTTCTCGATAAACATGTTTTCTTAAGTGTAGTTAATTCATATACTAAGCTTTTCCATTTTATAATATTTTTATGTATTTATTTTTTATTTTTAAAAATTAGGGGCATATAAGTCAATTTTTACCCCTAAAAACATTTGATTTTTAAAAATAAAAAACAAATACATAAAAGTATTATGAAATGGAAAAACTTAGTATATGAATTAAATACACTTAAGAAAACATATTTATGAAGAAAAATTAAATATTGTACGATAAGCTAATATACAATATATTGTATAGTCTCATAACTCATACATATATATATATAAAAAGTTGTTCCGGTGCAGCGCCACTGCACTAGAACAATAGTACATTTGCCCATTTTTGGATCCTGCACATATTAGAATGCAATAAAACTTTATACAATTATTTATCCATATATAAATTTTATAGCAAATAGTTTACATGTTGAAAAAACCACTTTAAAGTTGTTATTTACATCAAACTATTTTATTACGTCGAATTTGTACCATTTTCAGATGAGGTGAATACACATATCCGATTAGGATAAAAATTGATATAGTAATAGAATATATTATTTTAAATACAATTGGTAGAGTAGATTATAATCTGATCATCATGTGGAGCCCATTTCAACACCTATATATATATAGCGCTTCCCTTCTGTGTAACTAAGTTACATAGAAGCGTACTCATGTAACTCTCTCAAAATCTAAGATTTTGATCTTTGATGGAAAATCTAATTCATTCATTGTATTTAACATCTTTGTTTATCTAGGGGATCAAATGTCATCCCAATCAAGTATGTTTATGGGTCACATTTATTAGACAATGTATATATTCATGTGTAAATTATGAAAAATGTTAAAATATTAATTTTAAAGTAGTATTTTCGATATCTAAACCATTCAAATATCATTTCTATGTAAATAAATGATTCTATAAAGTATTATTATATTCTAATACAAATGTAAATAGATCTAAGTATTTTTCATAATTGACAAATGAACATATATATTTTCGAACTAATGTGGCCTATAAACATACTTAATTGGGATAAAACTCAGTCTCCTAGATAAATAAATGATGTTAAATACAATGAATGAATTGGATTTTCCATTGAGGATCAAAATTTTAGATTTTGAATGGATTACATGAGTCTACTTCTATGTAAGCAGGTTACATGTAAGCCGGACCGATATATATATATATGTGATCCTGTACATTTGCATGTATCGTAAATAATGGTACATTTGGTTCAAAATAAGTCATACATTCACTTAAACATATTAATACTTTACACAATTATTTATTCATATATAAATGATGTCTTGGATTATATGTTGAAAAAACAACTTTAAAATATACCTGATTTGAATGAAAATTGGTATGTTAATAAAATAAATAATTCTAAATACAATAGGTGAAGTAAATTATAATTATATTATCATGTGAGATCATGTAGGGCTCATTTTGAGCCGAATGTACCATAATTTACATTAGATGTAAATGTATATAATCAAAATTCATGTATAGATGGGCCCTTCCATTTTTGAAATTTTGATGATTAAGGCAAAATTCAATTTGTTCATTGTATTTAACACCGTTTGTTTAGCTAAGAGACCAAGTTTCATCCAAATCCAATATGTGTATAAGTCGTTTGCTCGAAAATAGGTATATTCAAGTGTAAATTAGGAAAAACGCTTAGTTCTATTCACATATATAGTAAAATAAATTAATACTTTATAGAATCATTTATCCATATAGTAGTGGTATTTTAGATGGTTTAGAAGTTGAAAAATATTACTTAAAAATTGATATTTAGCATTAAATTATTTTATTATATTAATTTTACACGTTTGTAAATTGGGCTCATATACAATGATACTAGACAAATAAAAAGATTTCCATGATAATATAAATGATGCTAAATATAATAAATGAAGTGAATTTTCTATCAACCATCTAAATATTAAACATGGAGAAGGTTCTGTATAGGGGTGCAACTTGAGCCGGGTTGAGCCCGAACCCGACCCATCGAGCCCAATTTTTTACAGTGTTAAAACTCGCTTTTCTCCAATCCAAGCCTGAAGAACCCAAACCCAATGAACCCGATTTGTAAATGTGATAGAGTTAGGGTTCGAGTGAACCCGAACCCAAAGAACCCGAGCCCGATTTCTATTTTATATGTATTATAAAATATATTTTATATAAATATCTAAACAATATTTCTTTATATTTTTTGTATTTTATATTATTTATATTTATAAATACATGTTTGACATATTGTAATTATATTATAAATAAAGTAAATTATTTTCATTTACATTTATCTTTTATTTCTATAATCTTCTTCATTTATCTTGTTTTTTATATTAAATTTTTCTAAAAATATTCTTTATATATGAATATTTTATTAGATATATGTATATATTTTTTAGATTTTTAAGGATAAGGGTATTTTAAATACATATATACACAAATGTTTAAAAATCTTAAAAAATATATATACACATCCAAAAATGGTAAAACTTAGTTTATATGTTAAATACACTAAGATAAACAAGTGTATTAAGAGAAAAATAAAAAAGATTATTGTAAATGAGTTTTTTGAGGTTAGCGAAGTGAGACATTCGCTTAGCCTAAGCTAACAAGATCACTCTTTTTCTTTATATTGTTATATTTTTTAAAAATACGTGGTTATTATTATATTTACTTGTATAATTTGTTATTATTATACATTAATATAAAATTTTAAACCTATCACTCTTAAATAAAATGTAAATTTATCAACCTAAATTCCAACCTGAAACTCAACCCGAACTCGATTTTCAAAAAATAGGGTTAAGGTTTAAGTTTTATACATAAGGTTAGGGTTAGGGTTAGGGTTAGGGTTGATGTTTTATAAATAGGGTTAGAGTAAGGGTTTAGGTTTTATACATAGGGTTAAGGTTCGAGTAAGGGCTAATGTTTTATAAATAAGGTTAGGGTTAGGGTTGAGGTAAACCCGAGTTTCATGAGCCCGAGTTGCACCCCTAGTTCTGTAGAAGAGGAGTTTCATAAAAGTATCAACGATACACACACACACACACACACACACACACACACATATATAGGTTATAAATGAACTGGAAAAGCGGCTGGTTCAACTGGATCTGGTTCTGATAGCAGGATTTATTCGACTGTATTGCAAAGCATGCCACTGAAGCAATAAAAAATTGTCTCATGTTACAGAAACTAAAGATAATTAACAAACAGGGAGAATTATCCAACAGGAGAAATATTATCATGTTAGACCCAAAGTTTCAAAAAGTTGGGTTATTTCTAGCATTGAGAAAGGCTAAAGTTCCACTTAAGAATGGCTGTTTTCTGAGCTAACATACAAAATCTCAAGCCCCCAACCAGCCAATCCTCACTTTGTATTTAAGACTAACTAGCTGTAACGCTAGCCTGGGCGGTTGTGGACAATTAACTAAAACATTTTTTTAAGACGAAATGAACCGGTTCCATTGAATGATTTATATTCAACAGCTACCCTATTAAATGTCATTTAAACAGCAAAATAGATACTTCATTGAGCAATGAATAAAAAAATTGCACCCATAAAAGATAGTCATGTGAGGATATTTGTAATAAATGTACAATTTCCACAAATTTTATTCAATGTGACCCTACTTAATGTTTCATTTGAGTGTTTCCATTTTAAAAAAAGTAAATCACATTTATAATATTAGATATAGCTGTATGTACCTCAAAAGAAATGTGAGCACTGCATGAATTTTTACCCTATAGTTGGAGTGAGATTTGGCCCTCACCTTAGCTTCTTCCTATATGCAGGAAAAAATGAGGGAGCCCAACTCTACTTCATAATCACAATTATTTTGGTAGAGAGGCCAACACAATAAAAGTAGCGGCAAGAACAAGGAGGACTTTCAAGACACTTTGTCAATTTATTGAGCTTTGACTTCTCATAATCGCAAAATATTCAGAGACAATTGACTCAAATTCAAATTGTATACTAAGTTAGGGCAGCAAAAGAGCTCATGAGAAGCAATGCAATATGAGTTATAAAGCTCCACCTTCGTTGATGTCATAATTGAATTGACAATGGATGACACACCAACACCTCTGCATAGGATTATTGTCAATAAAACCAGGATAATGGGTGCTAAAATATTAATGGATAAAATTCCTCCAAACAGCTCCAGGCCCCCTTCACCTATCCAGCTTGGAATGCTATTCCTGAAGAAGGGAAAGAGCTCAAGAATTGACACCACATAACTTGCTAAGCTCCGTGATATGCTGGCAGCTCCAATGTGATAGTCGAGCATCAGTTGGGTAAAAACAAGAAAAGCTGTAAGCTCATTAAATGCAGCATACGTATACATGTAAGCTCCACCAACAACAGCAGGAAACCGTGATGAAAGCTCCGCATAACACAACGCATTGAGAACGCAAGCAGCCCCAGCAACAGCAAAACTAATCGTCACACCTGCAAAAAGGCAGACGTAGGGTTATGAAACAAGAAGTCAGGAACTCATCAAACAAATACAGACTGAAACCTTGTATTTCAATGTTGGGAATCAAAAACAGAATTATAATAAAAAGGAAATTTCAATAGAGGGAATCGGATTAATAGATCTACCTCCTGCTTCACACTTATATCAAAGATTGTCTTCACAAAGCATACATGTGGGAATAATAGCAACAGCAATATATCTTAGCTCTACTTCTTCCAAAGCCCAAGACAGCAAAAGAAAAGCAATGCATATGACAACTCGTCCTCAAACACCTTCAATGTATGGATCCATGAAAATACGTACAATAACTATGTGACTACAAAAGCAAGGAAAGCTTCTCGTTTATATTAAATGTCAGGAGAATAGATGGGGTACTACCACAAAAGAAGTTGATTGCTTCCTATGACACCTTTAGTACATGAAACTATACACGAAATCACTGAAGAAATCAGTGATCATGCAAAGACAGTTGTCAGAAGGTAGTTAATCACTTTACTACAAGATTTCCAATTTGAGGATGTCCATTAGTTTTCTGCGGAAGTTCTTGTTTATGGCTAAGACTTCGCAAATATAGTTCTCCTAAGCAAAAACAGCAGAATTAACATTCAATTTTACAACCCAAAAATTTTAACTTCTCATTTGAGTAACATGACAATAAGCAAGGGTCATAAACCACTCTTCAAGCCATCACAATGACCAAAAGATTATGATAATTTTAGAAATTTGACAAAATCAAATCCCTTACTTCTGATTAACTTGAAGTGAGACATAGACACTAAAAAAAACCATCTCCATCTCAATTGACAACATAATGAAGACAATTGGAAACTAATGTGTAATAAAATAAAGGAAAGAAAAAGAAATTGTTCACGATGGGAAGCTATCCAGTTAAAGAAGAAGATTGAGCTGAAGTAGATGGCAAAATAACATAAATGACCAGCTAAAAAAACTATAAAAGAATCAATTTTTGATATCACACGAAAAACCATAAAATTATCACTTGGATAAATATCATGAACAAGATTCATCATCCTTAGTAGAATGTTCCTTAGTGCAATGAATTAGATCACTTATTCAGAAATGTGTTACATAGGAAACTAACAGTTCAAAATAACAAAAATTTGCATTTTTGCACAAAGCAGAAAATCTGATGACAAAATTTCTGTATACAAAAAAAAAAAAAAAAACACAATCTGGTATTCTCGTTAAAACTATCCACTGAATCAATGCAAGCACCATAAAGAGAAACAGGTATCGATATCCTGAGGAGGATTAAGTGCCCAAAGCAGTGACAACTTTTGTTTCCACATGCATCAATTAAAGCAGGCAGCTATAGCCCAAAACAGCAACAATTACATTTGCACATTAATTATGAAAACGTCCTGTAGGAACAAAGCAGACAGACAACAATGTTGATAGACAGGACAACCTGAAGTATCTGTTTCAGTTATCTATGAAGAAATTCAAACAATGTGAAGAGAAATATGTATCCATATCCTTAGGAGGATTACCACAAGAAGCCACAACTCAAAATAATGATGATTTTCATTTTCGTGTATTGATAAACTTAGGGGCATTAGCAGTTAACGCTAGCAGCAACAGCTCAAAACACTGTGAAGAGAAATATGTATCCATATCCTTAGGAGGATTACCACAAGAAGCCACAACTCAAAATAATGATGATTTTCA
>JAXCLR010000073.1:41434530-41451275 GCA_035584095.1 Annona squamosa
TCGATTTCCAAGTCGACTCAGGCATCGACTTAAGGCCAAGTCGATCCTCAAGTCGACTCCAACATCGACTTCAATACATCAAATCCTTCCAGAGTTGAAAATGGGAAGCAGAGTGCCGAAGTCGCAAACGAAGTCGACTTCGCATGCGACTTGAGACGAAGTCGCAGACCAAGTCGACTCCAACATCGACTTCAAAATGACGAAATCTTCCAGAGTTGAAGTCAAGACCCCGAAGTGCCGAAGTCGCAACCCAAGTCGACTCCAACATGCGACTTGGGTGAAGTCGCAGACGAAGTCGACTCCGACATCGACTTCGATCTGGCGGAGGAGATATTTCAGAAGACAAGCTGGGATTAAATGTTTTCAAGACAAACTTATATGAAGATGAAGATCAAGCCAACCTAGATGCTCAAACGGAAACATATGAAGACTAATCCAAGTCCAAGTAAGATGCATAAAACTCAACCAAGAACTTGTTCAAAACTACATGATTCAAGACTCATGGTTTCAAGGCTTGCAAAACATGAAGCTAATGAAAGCAAGCTAAAGAGAAGACAAAATGATTCAAAAGGAAATGAAAAATGCAAAAGAACTAAAGGAATAGAGAAGCCTAAGCAAAACAAAAAGCATCTCGAAGTTTTTCAAGTTCATCAAGCTATCTGTCGAGGTGAAGTCGCACACCGAAGTCGACTCCACCTGCGACTTGGGTCAAGTCGATGCCCAAATTGACCCAATCTGGAACTTGAAGACGCTGCGAACTGGTGAAGTCGCACCCGAAGTCGACTCCATCTGCGACTTGGGCGAAGTAGCACCCGAAGTCGACTCCGCCTGCGACTTGGGTCGCAACAGTCGGAAATTATTCGAACGTTGGCGCAATTAATGCGCGTCACCTACCTTTAAACGTTTGGATTCCCTTCACAATTATAAAAGACATTCATTGTGGACGAGGGAAGCAGCTGAAAATCACTAAGTGTGCTTAACTCCCTTCTTCAAGAGCATTAAAGAGATCAAGGCAATCAAAAGAAGAACTTTGCTTCAAACTGCAAGAGCTCAACTTCTGAATCTTCAAAGCCAATACTACGAGTTCTTCTCTGCGCCAAACTGCTTCTACGCAACTATAACGTGTAGATTCTTTTGTTATTTCATTTGATTGTATTAAACTTGATTTAGTTTGAGGAATTAAGATCAAGTGTAAGCAAAGTAGTGTGTGATTGGAGTGGAACTCATCACCTATTTGTGCTGAGATTTGTTGAAGCCCCCTAGAGCTAGAATTTAGAAGAGAGCAGTGACTCTAATTGTATTTGTGAAATATAATAGTGGAACCCAAGTCACAAGGAGTGCGAGCTTGGAAGAGTGGAGTAGGGAGGTTACCCGAACCACTATAAAAATCTTGTGTGTCTGATTTATTTTTCTACTCTCAACATTATATTGCTTTCCATTTCATTTCTTCATAAAGGGGAATAGATTAATCCGGGGTTAAGTTTTTGTTTAAGTTATAAATTTTTTTTAAATACCCAATTCATCCCTCCCCTCTTAGGTTTTGTCATAAACTCGGGACCAACACCACATTCTCTGCACCTTTCTTATCACGAATTTCGAGGTCAAATTCTTATAATAATAAGATCCAATAAGATCCAACGTATCAACTTTGGCTTAGCATCTTTCTTGGCGAGCAAGTAGCGAATCGTTGCGTGGTCTGTGTAGATGATGACCTTCGAACCTACAAGATAAGAACGAAATTTATCAATAGAAAATACCATGGCTAAGAGTTCTTTCTCAGTTGTGGCGTAATTGACTTGTGCATCATCTAGGGTTTTGCTCGCGTAATAGATCACAACTAGTTTGTTTTCTTTTCGTTGACCCAAGATTGCCCCAACAGCGTGGTCACTTGCATCACACATGATTTCAAATGGTAAGCTCCAGTTAGGTGGTTGTACAATTGGGGCGGTGGTCAAAGCTTCCTTTAACTTGCGAAAAGATTTCATACATTTATCAAAAAAATTAAATTTTATATCCTGATTGAGCAGGTTAGTCAATGGCTTAGCAATTTTAGAAAAATCTTAAATGAAATGCCGATAGAAACCAGTGTGTCCTAGAAAACTTTGAATTCTTTTGACTAAATTAGGTGGCGGTAATTTTTCAATGGCCTCTATTTTAACTCGGTCAACCTCAATACCTCCGCTTGAGACTAAATGCCCTAATATAATTCCTTTCTGTACCATGAAATGATATTTTTTCCAATTTAAAACCAGGTTGGTTTCTTCACATCTCTGCAAAACCTTAGACAAGTTAGATAAGCATGATTCAAAAGTGGGGCCATATACAGAAAATCATCCATAAAAACTTCCATGATTTTTTCAATGTAATAAAAAAATATGGCTATCATGCATTTTTGAAAAGTGGTAGGCGATTTGCAAAGACCAAATGGCATGCGTTGGTATGCAAAAGTACCATATGGGCATGTAAAGGTCGTCTTTTCTTGATCCTGAGGATGAATAGGAATTTGAAAATAGCCAAAATATCCATCTAAATAGCAAAAATAAGAGTGGTTTGCAAGTCTCTCAAGCATTTGATCAATATAGAGGAGAGGAAAGTGATCCTTTTGGGTTGCGGAGTTTAATTTGTGATAATCAATGCACATTCGTCAATCCGTGACTGTCTTTATTGGTATAAGTTCATTTCTGTCATTTTTCATGACAATCATGCCTCCCTTTTTGGGTTCCACATGTACCGGGCTCACCCAACTGCTATCTGAGATAGGGTATATTATTCCAGCATCAAGAAGTTTCAAAATTTTCTTTCTCACAACCTCTTTCATGTTCGGATTGAGACGCCTTTGAGGTTCGATGCTTGTTTTGCAATTGTCCTCCATGAGGATCCTATGCATGCATAGAAAAGGGCTAATACCTAGTAGATCATTAATATAATAATCAATTGCCTTCCTATGTTGTCTCAGTTTATCTACAAGTGCATCAGTTTGTGATTCAGAAAGACTTGCATTGATTATGATTGGGTAAGTATCATTTGGGCCTAGAAATGCATACCTGAGATTTTTAGGAAGAGGTTTGAGTTCTACCTTTGGTGCTTCTTCCTTTATTTTCGTTGAGGGAAAAGAATTGAGGTCTATGTCCAACTTCCTAGGAGATGAGTCGGCAGAAATAAAAGGGCTTCCATCCAAGAGAGCTGCATAAGCAAACAGTTCAGAGTTATCATTTTCAATAGTTGCACTTTGCATGATACATACCTCTATCGGGTCATCCTTTTCTTCAATCGGCAAAGGATTGATGACGTCGACTCGCAGGCAAGAGTTATCTGTTGATAGGTGCTTTGTTGCCTCAGAAAGGTTAAATTCTACTTTTTCATCTCCAACTGTCAGTGAGAGTCGATCATTCTTGACATTTGTGATGGCTCCAGCAATGGCTAAGAAAGGCTGCCCGAAAATGATTAAGATTTGGCGATCCTCCTCCATGTCGAGGACTACAAAGTCAACTGGGATGAACAATTTGCCGACTTTCAAGGGTACGTCTTCAAGAATGCCAACTGGGAATTTGATTGATCGGTCGGCCTGTTGGAGAGACAGACGTTGGTTTTGAATCACCCATGTTCAGCTTTTTACAGATGGAGAGTGGGATCAGACTTACACTGGCTCCAAGATCACATAGCGCTTTGCTGATCTGGACATTCTCAAGAACACATGGAATGGAGAAGCTTCCAGGGTCTTTTAGCTTCTCAAGCAACTTGTTCTGTAAAATAGCGCTGCACTCCTCAGTGAGTGAAATAGTCCTGTACTCCTCGAGTTTTCTGTTGTTAGATAGCATGTTTTTCAAAAATTTTGCATAAACTGGCATTTGGGAAAGCATGTCAATGAAAGGCAAATTGATTGATAGGTTCTTGAGAGTAGAAACAAACTTCTCGAATTGCTTTTGGAGCTTAGCCTGTCGTTGCCTTTGTGGGAAGGGAAAAGGAGGCTGGTAAGGAGGTGGTGGTACATATGACTTCTCCGCCACTGGTTTTAATTGTGGTTTCTCTTCTTGCTTCTTTTCCTACTTGGCATCCTTTTCTGTGACCATTTGAGGTAGGTCGAGCTGTTTTCCACTCCGCAAGGTAACTGCCTGCACCTGCTCCCTAGGGTTTACTTCAGGTTGGCTAGGGAGTTTGCCCTGGTTTTTTTGGAATGAGGTTGTGACATTTTGAGCAATTTGATTTTTAAGCAACTTGATGTGAGTTTGCATTTTGTCCATTCTTTCATCATTTTTCTTGAGCATTAAAATGATATTTTCAAGTATGGACTCAGTTGGTTGCGTTTGAGGTGGTGAAGGTAAGGCTTGTTGGGTTTGATATGAAGAATGGTTCAGTGGTTTTCTAAGGAAACCAGGTGGCTTATTATTTTGAGCAAAATTTTAAGTGTTTGACTGGTTCACCCAAGAGAAATTGGGGTGGTTCCTCCATCAAGAATCATAAGTATTAGAGTATGGGTTACCATATATGTGAGTATCATACTGATTGTTGATTGCATTGGCTTGCTCGCCTGCGATGTCTTTAATGGCAAAACTACACTCAGTGGTGTAGTGTGAAGCTCCACAAATTTCACATAAGGTGTGTCCAGAAGAAGATGCATCTCGATCCTTGGATTCCTGCTTCTTTTGTTGCAAAATTTTATCAAGTTTATTATGTATAACATGCATGGATTCAATATCATATACATTTCCTTGCCAAGAGGTTCCTCAGACATCGCCATACTAAGAATCATAAAGAGTTAAATCATCGAGGAGTTCGAGAGCCTCCTCGTCAATGAGTCTCATGAATCGCCCACTAGCGGCTGAATTGACGGTGCTTTGGCTAGGTCAATCGATTCCATTGAAAAAATTTTAATAATATCACCTTGAGAGATGCCATGATGAGGGCACTTGTGTTGCAGATCTTTCATCCTCTCCCACGCATCATATAGGGTTTTGCTATCTTTTTAGACGAACTGATTGATCTCGTCTCTGATTTTTCTGATTTTATTAGGTAGAAAGAATTTTTCGAAGAATACAGTAGAAAGCTTATCCAATGTGTTGAAAGTTTCGGGCAGCATAGAATAGAACCACTCGCTTGCCTTGTCATGAAGAGAAAATGGAAAAATTTGCAGACGAATTACCTCATGTGGGATGTTTTGCTCCCTGATCGTGTTGCACAATTGTAGGAGCTTAGTGATGTGTACAGTTGGGTTTTCAGAGGGAAGTCCTGCAAATTGGTCATGTTGAACCATCCTGATGAGACCGGGATTTAGTTCAAAATTTCTTCCGTCGATCTCCGGTTCAACTATGCATGATCGAAATCCACGAGGGTTCGGGCGGTTTTGATCGCTAAGAGTCATTTTTCTAGGAGGAGCGTTGTTCTCGGCCTGGCCTTCCTCTTGCTCTTGATGTGGCAGGTTTGGGTTGTTGCGTTCCGCCATAGTATCTTGAGAATTTTGCTGCTGCTTGTAGTCATGAATTGTTCTCCTAAAAGAATGTTCAATCTCAGGATTAGCAACAAAGAGTTTTTCAGCTAGTTGTTTTGCAAAGTTTCGAGTATGTGGGTGCATACAAAGATTAACTAGCTAATTCAGAACAATAAAAATAAGTAAGAACGAGAGATGAAATAATAATAATAATAATAATAATAAATAAAATAAAAAAAGAATATATAAAAAAAGAAAATAAGAATAAAAAATATAAAAATAGATGGAGAAAAATGATAAAAAGTAAAGAGAGAAAAAGAATAGACAAATATATATATAGAAAGAAAAAACTAAGAAAAATAAAGAAAATATCTAAAAATAAAATTTAAAGTAACGCCGAATTCTCCGGCAACGACGCCAAAATACTTGTTCGCAATCTCACCGCAAGTTCACGGGTCGTAAATTGTAGTATATAAATTATCGATCCACAGGGAATTCGGGACTATAATTTTTTTTTTTGCTTTTAAACGCTTTTGTGTCGGATACGGAGAGAATATAGCAAATAAAATAGAAAAGTGGGGAGAAAATGCAGTAAATAAAAGGGAAAGAAAATAAATAAAATAGAAAGAATTGCAAATTAAAAATGAGAAGAGAAAGCGAGAGTGCAGATACCTAGGGTCTAGGATTTCACATGCGTATTTTGCAACGGGTAGTGGTATAATTATTTAATTTTGATATTGTTTGTTAAAGGAGAACAAACCCTAATTTATCCTTGCACCTTCTCTCGAAACCTACAAGGTGTATCCTAATTTTCTTAACCACCTGTTCTCATGAGATTAAGTTAATTAGAATCCATAATTCCTCAAGGTTATCATTCTTATTTTCATCGTCTTAGATTTCCAGGTTTAATATCTTGATTTTCGTATATTAGATTTCCACCTTTCTGTTCCATCACCTAACGTATGGAATCATGCCAAAATATGAACTCATGTATAAAGTAAGCATAAAAATCACAAGATATTAAATTAACAACAACATCCAAAATAAATGAATTAAAAATCCACACCACGCTGCATTGTACGCATGCTACATCCTAAACCCTAGATTTAAGTTCAAAATAAAAATAAAATTACAATTAATCTTAAACAAAATAATTAAAATTAAAAAAGAAAAAAGATAGAAAAACTTATTGATTTGAAGCCCCGATGGTGTATCGGCCACTCTACGCAACTTGTCAGTCCGTCTTTTTCTCGTGCTTTCCACCTTGCTTTCTCTCCAAATTATGCTCTTGAATTCTTTTCTCTGAAACGCACTCTGTGTGAATTTTCTATCGGCTCCCCTTCTTAGAATATTTTCATGGAATTCTTTTTTTTTTGTTCTGGATAAAAATTTTTCTATTCAAATCTGCTAATTCTGCACGTTGATCCAGGATGCCCTTTATATAGCCGTTTATGTGGGGTCCACATGCACCTACATGTTGCTGATTTTTTAGTCGTTGCATTTCAGGTGGGCCACACATGAAATGTTGTTGGATTGCATGATCACATGAATGGGATAAATGCATAAATGTGTGCTATTGAATTCATGAAAGGAATCACGTGAATGAGGAGAATGGATTTAATGGGTTGAATTTGTGGGGTCTATCAATGAATGGGTTGCTTCATAACGTGAATGAGAAATGGGCAGCTATGCATTTTTGGTGGGGTCCATCATTAATTGGGTTGCTGCATAACGTGAATGAGAAATGGGCAGCTACTCATTTTTGGTGGGGTCCATCATTAAATGGGTTGCTGCATAACATGAATGAGAAATGGGCAACTACTCATTTTTGGTGGGGTCCATCATTAAATGGGTTGCTGCATTGCTCACGTGATTTGCATTTGGAAGAATAAATGGGTTGCTAATGGTTGCTAATCATATGAATGGATAGTGTGGATTTGCTTGATTGGCCGATGATGAAATGGATGGCTTGGATATTTGCATGATTTGATCTTGTGGGGCTCACTTGTTGTAATTTGTCTTCCTGCATAAAAAAAATATATACTTAAATCATTAATTTAAAAATCATTAGTGGGTTATTATGTAAAAATTTATTTCAAACCCATTTAATTTCATGGCAATAAATAAAACGTAATTTCAAGCCAAAAGATTATAAAATTTGTTTAACTTTCTTGAAATTAATATTTAATATCCAAAAGTTGCAAAACCACATTTTAAACCAAATTTCATATTAATTTTAATTAATTACCCACCAATTTGGTATAAAATTCCACAGAATATCAGAATGACTTGTTCACTTGTAAGTTGCTGACCCAAGTGAAGGATGGTAGTACGCGACGATTCTGGAAAGAGGACGGAATCCTCTATGCTCGTGATGGGCATCCCTATATACCGAGCACTAGAGGACTTAAGAGAAAGCTTCTCAAAGAAAGACATGATTCCACATGGGCTGGTCACCCAGGTCAGGAACGGACTTATAAACTCCTTGCTGAAAGCTTTTTTTGGCCAAAGATGCGGGAAGATGTAGAATCATACGTCAAGACTTGTCTTGTGTGCTAGCGAGACAAGCCAAAGCGGCGGCAACCAGGTGGGCTATTGGAGCCTCTACCTATTCCAAAGAAATGATGGACGTGCCTGTCAATGGATTTCATCACGGAGTTGCATGAATCAAAAGGTATGCGTTCCATCTTGGTAGTGGTGGATCGATTCTCCAAGTATGGAACATTTATTCTTACCCCGCATGGCTGTAAAGCTGCCAAGTTATTTTTCAAACATGTGGTGAAACTTTGGAGGATGCCATTGGACGTGGTCAGTGATAGGGATCCTCGTTTCAATAATCGATTCTGGATGACTCTATGGGAGTTGCTGGGTACCAAACTCAACTTCTCTACTAGCTACCACCCCCAGACAGATGGTCAGACTGAGCGAGTAAATCAGATATTAAAGAAGTATCTTCGGCACTATGTGGAAGCCAATCAACATGATTGGGTCGACCTCCTGGATGTAGCTCAATTCAGCTACAATCTTCAGGAATCCAGTTCCACAAGCAAGAGTCCATTAGAGCTTGTCATGGGGCAAAAGCCGATTGCGCCCAGTGAAATAGCACGATAGCATGGTGGAGGATGTTGTCAAGAGGCGTATCAGTTTGCTCGTGAACGAGAGGAACTCATGGGTGAAGCCAAAGACTGCTTAACTAAAGCAGTAGATCGCATGAAAAAGAAAGCTGATCAGGAAAGGAGGTTTATAAAGTTCCAAGTTGGGGATAAAGTGATGTTAAAACTTACACCCAAAGTTTGGCAGAAAATCAGTAAGAAGTTGGTGAATAAAGGGTTTATGCATAAATATGACGGTCCCTTTGCCATTTTGAAGTGGATTAGGAAGTTGGCTTATTGGTTGGACCTACCAGAAAGGTACCAACTTCATCCTATTTTTCATATCTCTTTTCTAAAGCCATTTTATGAAGATCTTCAGGATCCAGAAAGGAGTGTCTCGAGGAGAGTACCACCGACTGTTCGAACACAATTCAACAAGGAAGTGGAGGCTATTCTTGACAAAAGAAACAAAGGTCAAAGTAAGAAGAACTGGAGGATCAAATATTTGGTAAAATGGAAAGACGAGGCTATCAAACAAGTAACATGGCAGAAGGACGCAACCTGATGGCAGTTTGAACAGCTTGTTCAAAACTTTGAGTCAATGAGGGCATCGACGAGTTCAGGTGAGGGAGGCCTGTAACCCCCTTGCACGCTAGATAGGCGGGTAGATGGATCATGCGTTGAATAGGCTGGGTGATCCGTATAAATGAGGTGAGAAGATCGCTCGGGCAGACGCGGGTGAGACGCTGTCCCTAACGTGAGTATGGCACGTCTTGGACGTGATTTGGGACGGATCACAGATGCGAGGCATCATGCTGCCCAGGGTGACATAGCATGGTGAGTTGGGACTAGCACCGGACACAATCCACATTAACGAGATACTCGTTGCTCATGTGGCGCACGGTCACATCTGACTAGGCGGACTTGGACTAAGTCCTAGCTGATGTGGACCACTCTCCTCGAGAAGGAGAAGAAGAAGTAGTAGGACACCTCACCATGGGTAGTGGAGAACCTCTCTTCATGTAGTGGGACACGTGGTGCGCATCCCTTGTGGCAAGGGGGATATGTGTCACCTTGGGAGCTACCTGTGGGGATAGTGGGAGATGTGCTCTTATGTATATTTAAACCCTTAATCCCCCCCTTGAAAGGGGAAGCTAGGTAAAGCTATGGTGCTATGGGGATTTTAGATGTGAGCTTTGTATACCCGAGCTATTTCTTTTTAATAAAATGTTTGGAAGTGTTCCTGTAATTCTCCTCCTCTCTTGAGATTTCGTTTTCCTATCACTTTAACCTCTTTTCTAAACAGAAAGACCGCTAAGGCTTGGCAAACCTTAGGCTGGTTACAAGTGTATTTCTAGGCCACGTTCAGGCTTGTAACATCATGGATTGGCCGGATCTAACACATATCTCTAGAATAAACATAAGTTGTCCTCCATCTCATCTGCTTGCTTACACAGCAAACATGTACCTTCTGTTGGAACTCCCCTCCTTTGCAAGTTTAATCCTGCTAGTAATGAATCAGACAAGAGACTCTAACCAAAAATCCTCACATTCCTTAGGATGTTGCATTTCCAAATTCGCTTCCATATTTTTGGGTTCTCCCTCTGCATGTTGTTTACATTCCTCTCCCCATTTCCTTGAAGGCACAAATATGTTATCTGATATGCAAATTTCACAGGAAATCTGTCATTTGCTTCCTTTTCCTAAAACAACTTGTCACATTCCCCCTCCTTGATAATGGAATGTATTTGATTTCATTCCATCCAGCAGCTCCCATCACCCTTCTTATTGGTATCTCATCTCTAGCATCCCACCTCACATCTTTGGGCATTGGTCTAGCCATAATTAATTCTCTATTGGTTTATTTGTCACAGAAGAACTTCACCCTCTTACCATCCCTAATTCTCCGTCTGTTGCCAGCTTTTAAAGGAAAAGTTTTTTGAATACTTCTCCAAATGTAGGATATTCCTCTACCTTGTTTGCTACTCCAAATATCTACATTTGAGAAGTACCTTGACTTGAAAACTCTGTAACATAGAAATTGAGTATTAGTCATAATCCTCCATGTTTGCTTTGCCACCAATGCCCTATTGAAAGTTATCAGCTCCCTAAATCCCATTCCCCCCTCTTTTTTCTATTTACACTTCTGTTGCCAACTCATCCAACTAATCTTTCTTTCCTGTTGTTGTCCCCTCACCAATACTTACAATAGCATTCACCACGTTACAAAATTTCTATAGTAACAGAAATACGCTCATGTGATTAGTTGGTATAGATTGAGTAACAGCTTTTATAAAAAATTTCTTACCTCCACATGAGATTAACTTTCCTTTCCAACCTTGTAGCATTTTTAGAGATTAACTTCTCGTTGGCAACGAATGCTATGATGCAAACATTAAGAGCATTCATCGTTGATCATTAAAATCAGCTAAGCCCATGGATTGGCTAGAACTAACATGCATCTCCAGAATAAATGTAGGCTTTCCTTCATCTCATTTGCTTACTTACATAACAAACATGTAACTTCTGTTGGAACTCCCCTCCTTTACAAGTTTATTCTTACTAGTAACGAATCAGAGAAGAGTCTCCAACCAAAAATACTTATATTCCTTGGGATGTTCCATTTCCAAATTCACTTCTATATTTCTAGGTTCTCCCTCTGCATGTTCTTTACATTCTTCTCCCCATTTCCTTAAAGGCAAGAATATGTTATTTGATATGCAAATTTGACAGAAAATCTTCCATTTGCTTCCTTTTCCCAAAATAACTCATCACATTCCCCCTCCTTAATAATGGAATGCATTTGATTTCATTCCATCCAACAGCTCCCACCACCCTTCTTATTGTCGTCTCATCTCTAGAATCCCGCCTCACATCTTAAGGCATTGGTCCACCCATGATTAATTCTCTATCTGTCCATTTGTCACAGAAGAACATCACCTTCTTGTCGTCCCTAATTCTCCATTTGCTACCAACTTTAATTAAAGGGAGAGTTTTTTTAATACTTATGCAGATGTAGGATATTCCTCTACCCTATTCGCTACTCCAAATATCTCCATTTAGGAAGTACCTTGACTTGAAAACTTTGTGACACAGAGATTCAATCTTAGTCATAATCCTCCATGTTTGCTATGCCACCAACACCCTGTTGAAAGTTGTCACCTCCTTAGATCCCATCCCCCCTATCTTTTTGTTTACACTTCTGCTGCTAACTCACTTAACTAATCTTTCTCTACCTGCTGTTGTCCCCCCACCAATATTCAACATAGCAGTCACCTCTTTTGTGTTTCTACTAAACAAGATAGCAGCTTTCTCCATATTCACTTTTTGCCCAAATAGTTCTTCATACAGACTTAAAATCTCTTTAGACAATTCCATTTCTTCCAGTTTTTCCTTGCGGAATAGCAATACATCATCTACAAAAAATAAATGTGTTAGTTTTGGACCTTACCTCCCAAGCTTTACCCCCATGCAATTGATTGTTGTTGTGTGCCTTTCTAAGAAAAGAGAAGAGACCCTCTCTTCGGGGAATAATAATACCAAAATAGGTTCCATTAACATTTATCTTGTATGACGCTGACGCCAAGCAACTCGATATCCATTGGATCAAGGTCTCATTAAAGCTCATGCTCATTATTTTTACTATAAATCATCATTCTACCCTATCTTAGGCTTCTAACATATCCAATTTTATAGTCATCTCCTCATTTCTTCCTATTCCCCTACTTTTTAAAACAGCACAGCCTCAAATGCCATCAACATATTATATGTAATTAAATGCCCTAGGACAAAAGCACTTTGTTCCTCCGATATCAATTTTCCGAGACATCCTTTCAACTTGTTTGCTAGCACTTTTGATATAATTTTATAAATAACATTGCAAAGGCTAATTTGTCTAAAGTTTGTAATTTGGTGGCACCCTTCTTTGGAATTAACACAATGGTTATCCCATTAATCTCTTATAGGTTTCTTATTTGATCTTCTCCAAATTCCAGCGACATCCATTCTTTACATGCATTATAGACTTCCTCCCCTACGCATGTCCAAACATCCCATCAAGCTCCAATGCTTCCAAAGGGTTCATATCTTCAACCACATCCCACACTTCCTCCCTTGTCACATGTCTTATAAGAAGAGCATTCCCCTAATGGGATATTTTGCTACTGATTAGGTTGGTAACTCAACTAAAATTTATTATGCTAGGTTGCTAAATAAATTCTAAAAATATTTCAATGTTGTTTGTTTCTTCTCCACATGCTCAGTAGCCGTTTTACCCCATTTATTTATCAAAACACTAATTTAATTCTTCTTTCTCCTCTCCAAAGCCATTTTATGAAATAACTTTGTATTTTTGTCACCTTATTGCAGCCACAAAACCTTCAACTTTGTCTCTAAATCATATCTCTGTCCTCCAGTAATCAATTTATAATGGATTCTTAGTTTTGATTTCTTGGTCCCTAATGTTTGATGCTTCACTTGCTCTCAATTCTTGGAGTGTTTGCTTAGGGTTGAGGCACATTTAACCTCAATGCACCTAGGTGAATTTAACTAATTTTTTTAATTTTTTTAAAAATTCTTTTATACAACTGTTAATCTAAATATATTTAACACGTGTATCAATTTTTGCAATTACCTAAAATGCTACTGATTTTCAAAAATAAAAAATAAATATCTAAAATACTCCAAAAATGGTAGAAATCGATACTCATATTAAATACATTTAGATTAAAAGTTATATAAAAAAAATTTTAAAAATTTTAAAAATGAGTTAAATGAACCTGGGTACACTGTATCAGCATCCGTTTGCTAATGCCTTTGAATCCTTTTTTAAATGTTATCCCTAAACATAGAGTTCCATTTCATCGATTCTTGCCTACATTTCTACAGGTTTTTGTGACTCTTCCAAAAATAGTCCTTGTTTGCCTACTTTCTTCATTTAGATTTTACAAATATACTCATTTAATTTACAAATATATGTGGACATATTTTTCATTATTTAACATTTTCTACATATATTTGTGTAGAAAATATTATTTTTTACTAAGATTTTGTTATGTTTGGTAAAGTTGAAAAATATATTTTACATCAGAAATTATATTATATTATTTAAAGTTCATATAAATAAGGTACTCTCATAGATAATAGTTTTAATATTTATTTTTGAAAATTTAATAATATTTTTTATTTTTCAAGTATAATAGAATCTAACCGAATATAATTGGACCTAATTTTTTATATTAATAAGTTAATCATAATTTAACACATATAATATGATCACAGACCGCTTATAAGGTCATTTATTTATACCTTAATTCTAAAAATTAAAACTCAGATTATAGCATTTAATGAAATTACCAAAATTTAACCAGATCTAACTTGATCTAATCGGATCTAACTATATCTAACTTGATCTAATTGGATCTAACTATATCTAACTCGATCTAATCGAATCTAACCTAATCTAATTTTTTACATTAATAAGCTAATCGTAATTTAATGCCTGTGATATGATTCTAGGCATATTATGAGGTCATTTATACCTTAAGTGCAGAAATTAAATCTTAGATTTTAGAATTAAATGAAATCACCTAAATCTAATGGCTTCTAACCAGTTAATACGTGTATCAATTTTTACAATTACCAAAAAAGCTACTGATTTTCAAAAATAAAAAATAAATATTTAAAATATTCCAAAAATGGTAGAAATTAATATTCATGTTAAATACATTTAGATTAATAATTATATAAAAAATGTTCAAAAAAATTTTAAGAATGAGTTAAATGCACTCGGGTGCACTATATCAACATCTATTTGCTAATGCCTTTGAATCCTTTTGTAGATGTTATCCTTGAACCTAGAGTTCCATTTCATCCGTTGTTGCCTACATCTCTACAGATTTTTGTGACTCTTCCAAAAATAGTCCTTTTTTGCCTACTTTCTTCATTTAGATATTACAAATATACTAATTTAATTTACATATCTTTGCAGATATTCTAACACTCTGATGACGCAGTAACAATATCATAATAGTGTGAATATATTTGTAACTATGATCAAATTATGTAGGAGTTTTGGTAAGTTCTAGAACTATAGGGTTCCGATCTCCTGGCATTGCCTTCTCTCGAGTGCACACGCCTATTTTTTTATTTTTTTTGAAATTTTTTTTCTAAAAATGTTAATATAGGTGTATTTAATATGCGTATAATTTTTTACTATTTTTGGAGTATTTTAAATATTTATTTTTGAAAATCAGTGGCATTTTAAATAATTTTAAATTACTAAAATGCCATTGATTTTCAAAAATAAAAAATAAATATTTAAAAATCTCCAAAAATGATAAAAAAAATTTATAAACATGTTAAATACACTTGGGCTAGCAATTTTATGAAAAAATTTTCAAAAAAAAAATAAAAAAAATAAGGGTACGCGCCCGGGAGCAGGGGTGCAGGAGATCGGAACCCGGAACTATATCCATATATTTGTAAATTACCCTTTCTTTTTAATAACCATTACGTGAAAATGTTTCTTCAGATGTTTCTTTGCCATAGCGCTAGACAATTCCCTTGAAATATACAACTGGGTGCGATTGCAACAAAATTGAAAGTTTTACCACAACAATGGGCTGGCAAATTCTCAGCATTCAAATTGCAAACTCACTTGCCACAACAATAAAATTCAGGCAAAAAAAAAAAAAAAATCAGTTCCATCAATCGCAAACCACATCAGAATAAAATGCTATTGTCCTCCGCTGGCAGCTTTTTATGTTCAGTAGCTCAACATCAAAGACCTCGAATTGTTTGGAACTGAAAAAAGTGGAGGGTCCAACCTGCAAAAGGTGATAATTCTTGCTTGTCAATGCTCATACGCGTGTCAAGAATCCAATTTCAACAATGATCAAACACTAACAGCCATAACTGTATTCTATTAAGATGGCATGCATCAGGGAATGAGCTGGCTGACAGTGGAAGGATTTGGTCGAAGGCACTGACAAATGCAGTCATGATTTTGCAGTGCAAGAAGCTAGTGAATCATAAACAGTCATTGTCTCTTGGCAACAGATTTAATTAAAAATAATCATCAAGAAAGGTCAACAGTAAAAGGAGGAATTTTGTTTGAGATATGAAATTGACAAAGCAAACCAACCATCCATCCAATTGACCAGTTGTCTGATTTAGCTAAAGCAAATAAGCCTTTTGCTGGAGAAATGAATCCACAAAGCAAATTAATCAACCATTGATAAGTTATTTGATTTAGGCATTTAACTATAGTTTATTCATTGATGTTTGATACGCAGCTAAAGGCAAATACAAACAATTTGATACCGATTAAATTGTTGAGCTATATTTAATGGGGTTAAAATTGAAACAACAAAATAATAGACAAAAGATTGAATGACGCTTCATAAGTCTTGGGTGAAACAATTAAAATGTTGCATAAATGATATCGTTAAAACTTCAAAAAATCTTGAAGTTTTTTGTGATTACATAGAAGTGGTTTCATGAAACTTCATCCATTTTTCCTATCTTGACAACTGATTGGAAATTTACTCCATTTCATTGTATTTAGTATCATTTAACGAACAAATTTAGCAAAAGGCAAGGAAAACATATAAACATAAAAATGGATGATGACAAGAAAAGATAAATTTATACGTATAATATTTTTATCGAAAATTCGTTTTATGTTTAGTTAATGTTTTTCTGTTTTCCATAAAAAAGGTTTTTTTTGATATTTTTACTTTTAATTTAAATGTAAAAATTTCGCATAAAATGATCGATGGAAGAAATGATTTTGTGTTAGGTATTCAAGGAATTATGCTTCATAGAAAATAATTTTAGAAAATAAAACTTTAATATGCCAACAAACACTCAAATGGTGCTTTTTAGACATTATTGTCTTAAACAAATAATCTATAGGTCCTTAAAAAACCAGATCAGATGGCTAAGTTTTCCAACTTTTGTATTTCAATCAAGATCCATGTCAATGTTCGTAAAATTGAACGGGGCAGCTTTCCACTCAAAATCATGATTGGTTATGGCATGCTGCCATTATGCATAATGGGATAGACAAATATCCCTTAAACCAAAAATCTTCACCCTTAAGTAGAGAGCTGACAGAAGAAAAGTGAGCAATAGCTTACTGGAGGTCCAAGTTCTGGAGGAATAATGATTCTCCGTTTTCCACCTGGTCTCATGTCCCTTATTCCTTCTTCAAATCCTGCATGCAT
>JAXCLR010000073.1:41452711-41467908 GCA_035584095.1 Annona squamosa
CATACTTACTGAAAATGTTCATGTATTAAAATCAGACCATGCACACAATATCTTGAAGAACCCAAAATCCTGCAAACAGCAGGAGCGATCTACATCTAACAATGGGACAACTTACATTTCCTCTTCGGAGCTGTGACTCAAGCAGACAATGGGCACTTGCTTCTTTTGCAAACTGGAAGTCCTAGATATTATGCATGAGGGAAGATTTTTCCCTGTTTAAATAAAAAGATAAAAGAACATGGTAAACTCCGTAAGTGGGAAGATTAGCCCAATAATCTTTCTGTTCCTGGTAGAGGGTTGGCTAAATATCCACCCATAGCAATTGTTTCACACATTCAAATAACTGCAACAAGAATCATAATATTCAATTTCCAATCGAGTCTAGGTTGGAAGAGGGATGTTTAGTAGAAATCGAATTGGCTTTCTCTAAAATAGCTTGAATTTAAAAAAAAAACACACACACATATACATAAGAGGAACTTTTTAATTCAGCTAATTTACTTTAAAGAACACGCTCACACAACAAGGAATTTTTAATGGAGCTGACCAATTACTGTCTACCCATTCCAAAATTGAATGAAAAATTTTGGAATTTCATTTCGAATTCCCAATTACAATATCTGGTATTTTTTTAAGTTTTCCTTTTCAAGGGCAGAGCATAGCTCCACTAAATTCCAGATTGAATGTGTAGTGGGAAAGATGCTGAGCAATGAGTCTACCAACCCTTTAACCCTATGAAGTGCTTTTTGATAACAAATGATAAATCCAAAAAAAAAAGCGGTATATAAACCACTTCCTATTTCCACTGTACAAGACACCATTTCATATGTTCTCTCAAACATGGTTTCAGAACCCTCTTGGATAGAAAAATCCTTACCCCAGGAGGGGGTATTAAAAGGCCTTATTTTTCAAACTATTGTATTAAATCACTCATATAATACTTTTAGTCATATCCATAGTGTTATCTATTATTAGAAGAGTTTATTGCACAGCTTTTGAAAACACTATAGAAAGGATAAATGGCCAAAATGGATAATACCTCACAAGCACAACAGGTGGGGTTGGGAATCGAGGTGGGCCATACCGGGTTAGGGTTTGCCCAGCACTGACCCTAGTTTTTAAAAATTTAGTTTGACCCTTTTTTTATACTGAATCAGGACAAGTTCGGTTTGATCCTAACTTTTTTTAATAGGCCCAGGACAAATTTCGGATTGGTATCGGATTGGTTTCAGGACAGCGGCTCGGGTAGAAAATGCAGGTCAAATAAGATGATTTAAAAATTTTATATGCCTATCAAATATAAACATACATCTATACTAAATTTAAATGTTATATGTTTTAATATTTTACTAATTATTAAAAAACATATCATTACTAAAACAAAATATGAGAAAATATAATAGAAATTTATTAAAATAGGTTAATATACAATTATACGTATGAGTTATATGCATGTGCAAATTCCTTTTACTGAACTTATATTGTTTTTTGGATAAATTGATTTTTCTACTGTTGATATAGTTAATTATATCAAATATAAAAGTTTTGAAAGAAAATAATTATAAGATTTAAACATAAGCTTATAATTTTTAATACATTAATATAGGCGATGCGGGTCAGACTTCGGGTCGGGACATGATCGACCCACCTCTACCCTATTTTTTCTTATACGGGGTCAAAAATATTGATTTTACCTAGCCAAAAAAGGGTTGGGTCAAGGCTAAGTCACAGGTCAACCTACATCAATTCCCACCCCTAAAGGTTAATGGTCAACATAACCAAACCATCCACACTGCAAGTCTGTGGCCTTTGGCCCTTTGGGCCTTAGATTCGCTGGAAATCTTTGCCTTCAAATTAACACAGATACTCTCCAAATCAAGTGTTCCGTGCAAAAATTCAAGCTTGTTAGGTCTATACAAGAAGTCCATCTCAATTCCCGCCCGAATTCACTGATGCAACACTTTCTAGTCACTATTCAGTGTGTGAAGTCCATTACATACATTTTCGACAGCACCCGAGTCATCTTAACTACCTCCCCAACTATTTTCTACGAGCAATTATGAGAATTCGACATCTCACATGACTATTTCTTCATAACGAATTCAAGACCGAAATGATGTCTTTGATTAACATAACCTGCATACCCATTTGAGATTTCAACTGGGTGTTGCAAGAATTGAAAAATGAGAAGACCCAACATCACTGCTAATTGGGAAAGATAAAGCAATGTTGTGGAAAGTTGGCTCACGGTAGAAAAAGGAGCATAAACATGGGATGGATATATAGATGGATGAGTGGAGTGACTCACATAGAAATGGAGGTGTGAAGGAAGTAGAGATTAACTGCATGGCTCTCTTGTGTGTTGCTTCTCAAGAATCTCACAGCATCATCCGTTGCAACTCTTGCTGCTCTGCACTGAGAGCAGAGGAAGAACGAGCGTGGGTGACTCGTTTTTATCTGCAATGAAAGACTGAGCCGGACGGACACAAACTGCATTTTTCTGCTCTCGACGCGCGTCTAACCCATTGCAAATCGCAACAACTCTTGGAAGTCCGCACGTGTGGGAATTCAGAATTGGGGTTTTTATTTTGCCACTCCCTGTCCATTATACACATATCTAAAAATGATAAAAATGGTTTATATGTTAAATACACTTAGATAAACAAGTGTGTGGAAAAAAACCAAAAAAAATATTTTTAAATGATTTTTAAGGCGGGCTAAGTGGGACATCTGCTTAACCTAGACTAACAGGATCATTCTTCTATAAAAAATGATGGTTTTGCTAATGTCTGCTCATTATAGACTAGAAGTCATTGAATGGGGTGCATATGACCCATTTTTTATTTTTAAAAAAAATTTCATAAAACAGTTAATACAAGTGTATTTAACATGCGGTCTTGCTTCTATATAACCGGATTATATAAAAGCGGACTCGTGTAACTTCTCTAAAATTTAAGATTTTAATCCTTAATGAAAAATTTAATTCATTCATTATATTTAACATCATTTGTTTATCAAAGAGTCCAAGTTTCATCCTAATCAAAAGTCTTGTTTGAGAGGGAGGGAGAGAAGTCTTTTAGCAAGGATGAGTCTTTTGTTTATGTGAGAGAGAGAGAGAGAGCGCATTTCGTTTGTAAAAATTCTTTCAATTTCCAAATAAAATTCTTCGCAAATTAAAAATTCTTTCAATTTCCTAATAAAACGTCTTTAAATTCCATCCATTTGCGATCAATTTTAGTTTGATTCACATCAGCGTGTGACCTATCCAAGAGCACGATTGGTCGAGCGCATAGAAGTGGCAGCAGCGATTGTGGAGGGGCTTAAGGATTGGGGTTTCAGCTGGAGTTTTGGAGGAGAGATGGTGAACGGTAAGAGAGAGATGAGAGATGGTGACGACAGGAGATGATGAGGGGAGAGCAGTCTGGTCCAGACCCGTCCTCATCCGGTCCAAAACCCGAGAATAAAAGGTTCAACACCGGGGTTGAGTTGGGTCTTGCCTTATAATGCCCCCTCCAGGTCCTAGTTTATTCACTTTGGAAACCATCCCCTAGTTAGAGCTGCTATATTATGACGGATCCCTTCCTGGTCCTACTCTAAAAAAAACATACACATATCCGAAAGCCTGCCTGCCCAGGGGCGCAACTTGGATTGAATTGAACAAGAACTCAACCCATCGAATCTGAATTCCAACTATGTTAGAATTCACTTCTGTACAACCTAAACTCGAGAAACCCAATTTATAAATATGATAAGATTAAAATTCAAATGAAACCGAACCTAAAGAACTCAAAACTAGATCTCCCATTTTATTATGCATTACAAAATATATTATCTACATAGTATCTAAATAATATTTCTTCATATTTTGTATATTTTATATTATTCATATTTATACTTGATACATGTTTGACATATTATAATTATATTATAAATAAAATATATTATTTTCATTGATATTTATTTTTTATTTCTATCACTTACTTTTACATTCATTGAGTTTCTTCCTTTCTCTTATTTTTATGTTCAATTTTCTTCTAAAAATATTTTTATATTTTCATACTTTAAAAAATATATATGTAATTTAACTATATATTATTCTATTTACTTACATAGTTTGTTATTATTATATATTCATATAAAATTCTAAACTTATCACTAAAATGTAAATTCATCAACCTAAATTTCGACGCGAAACTCAACTTGAACAAAATTTTCAAAAGTAGAGTTAGAATTTAACTTGTACAAATAAGATTAGAGTTAAAGTTAATGTTTTATAAATAGGATTAAGTTCAGGATTACACCCACCCCCATGCCTGCCTGCCTGCCTGCCTGCCTGCATTCATTTTCAACACTCCTTTTAAATCACTGACACCACAGAAGTAGCGATCTATTTCAATGAGAAGCACATTCATCTTTGCTAGACTATAATTAAAATTACATCAGGATCAGGATCCTGTTAAACGCTGTCGTGATCGAAGAAAAAATGTGCCATCGTGTAGTATAAGGCAATACAAAAAACTTCACAGAAGTACTAGGCAGAAATATGCATGATGTATAGGTCCTCAGGATACCGCAATTGATCAATCGACAATTATATTTTCTTAAAGGCCCATCTTCACCAGATGATAGCAAGTCACCGATTTAATATGATTTGCTTTCCTCTCTGGGCACGAAACATTCGACAGAGCTGATCACTGATCCGGCATTTTATAGCATTTGAAAAACCTGCGGACATTTCATTGCCCTCGACTCGAATTATCCTGGCACATGAGTTGATTTCTTGCTTTGCTGACCAAACAAATTCTCAAATAATTTTGGGGCCATAGAGGGAAGATTCATTGGCTCACGAGCCATGAAATTCTTTAGTTTCTCGTGTTCATGGTATCTGCAAAATTTAATTAAAGGAACTGAATAGTCTGAGCACAAGCACAATCAGTTGATTTCCAAGTTATCCAACAATAGGGGAAGGGGGTATATCACCTTATCTTACGACCCTTGGATGCACGCTGATCAGAATACTTCCGTTTTTTGGGTTGCAGCTTTCTAAGTGCATAGAAAGCTTGTTCTGCGAACAGTCAAAACAATCAAGGAACAGAACTTTTGAGGAATCCAGTGGGCCATGAAATAAGCAAAATCAAAACATGAAAAATGGAGCACAAACGAGAAAACACTACGGCACTCTCACATTAAGTTAGGCAGGTCAACCACATAGATACTGTGGATAAAAGCTCAATGCAAAAAGAAGAGACAAATATCATCGAATTTGGTCATGTACATCTGAGGGAACAGGTTTTCCATCTGTCTGTAGGAATTGGTATGGTATATAGATGGTGCATTCAGCATACTTGGTTGGTAATGCAGACGGTAAAATCTGGCAGCATGTGCAAGAATGATGACCATTCTACAACTCATTGGATGAGTAATTAACAAGAAAACTAGTATCGATGCTTGATTTAAGAGGATTTAAACGATGATAAGGGAGCTTGTCAAAAGTCTACAAAAATAACCATTCAACTCACAAGTGGCACAACATCTATATGCTGAAGGAAACTGTTTGGTAGCAATTCGTGGTGTGCAACCAAAGTATAATGACTGAGCAGTTTATTATGTTCTCCGCATCATTTGGACCTTGTGACCAATTCACTTGTAATGGAGATTGCAGCACACTCATGTGTAGTTGCCATTTCTCAGAAGGACAATGCAAATAAGAGAACCGGAGTTGGATACAGTGGAAGGAAATTTACCAGACGAATTGGGATCACACAACTCAAAGAATTCTTTAAGCAGCTGCTGATAGAATTCTGAATCATCAAGAAGTTCAGGATCTCCATCAGCATTCTCCTAAAAGTGAGTTAAAAAAGCACAATAAGGGTGTGTTTGTTTATGAGTAAAAATTGTTAAGTTAAAACTTTTCCATCTAAAACTTTTCTCTCCACAACTATCATATTTTTTAATCATTTCTTCACAGTTTTTTATACAACTATCCTACTTTTCAATCATTTCTACATAACTAGCCACACAATTAACCTATCTATTTTAACTGTATCCTATTTACTTTTCATCATTACCCCTATCACATCACATCATTTGACAACTTTTATTCTCTGCAACTTTTCATCAAAAGTTTTATCCATTCCTAAACACACCCTAAGTATGCTTCTAGACACCAGCAAAAGCCCTCAAAAGAATCATTTCATAGGAAATTTTATCAACAGAAGATCTCTTTATATTCACTTGCATGCAAATCCTATGTCATGCATTTTATCCAATGCTGGAAATTTTCTTGGTGTTGCCTAAAATTGACCTCCCTCTTCCAAATAGACATTATGACCAATAATAGCAAAGACTTGCAGTGACGGCATTCAATGCCTCCCAGGATTGATCCCAAGCCCAACCATTACAGTTATAACCTCAACAGGCATGAAAGCAGAGGCTTGTAGAGGGGAAGCTAAGAATAACATCTGCAAAAGAATGGCGCACGATTAAGAATTTGGACATTGTTGGGGTTCTTTCGCATAGTTCTTGTTCATTTGGAATTGACACTTATTGGATATAATCCTCGCCATTGGTGAAGGACAAGTCAAATTTAAATAATTTGTTTGGAACTCTGGATAGAAGGGTGATCTTGGAAATTTTTGTACAGGAGGTCTAGCATGATTTCAGCTACAAAGTATATATAGAGAATATATGTACACACATATATATAGGGTGGAAGATAGAATTGATGATAGAAATATTTTGGTTATGATGAAAAAAATGGATTGTTCAAGGTCAAGTAGAAATTACAACACATAAAAGGAGGGGTTTTGGAAACCTCCTAACCAAATAAACCCTAAATGCATTGACAAACATAAGTTCAACTGAAAACCTCTTCTTTTTTGCCTTCAACCCCTTCAGGAACCTGTGAATAAGAAAGTGAAGAAATAAGTACTGATAAACATGAAACAAATCTGATAATGTCTTTCACGAACATACTAATTTTGTAAAACTCAATTTTCTTCTTCTTTTGTTCATTTCCATTTTCTAGTGAAAAGCTATAAACTCACCTCTCCAAAAATCACCATGGCTGACCTCCTCGATTGCATCCTCTTAACCATTCTGCTAGGGTCCCTCATATATTGAGCCACTTGTTCACTGATGTTCTGCACAGACAAGATGATTCAGTAATAAGCAGCAATCAGGAATTTCAGCTTTTTTTACCAATGAGAGACGTCATCCAAACATAGGTCTAAACCTGATTAAAAGCATGCAATTTGCCTCTGAAGGCAGCTGCACCTGTTGTCACTTGGGTCTTTCTTTGCCATTTATCTACTGAACTGTTTCTAAATGGAGCTATTCTGCAAAGTAGACATGACCATTAAGAAGTTAAACTCAACATGGCTCATCCCATGACAATCTGAATGTGTCAAGATTCAAGAAAATTCCCATGGTGAAGCTCAAGCTGTGTGGATGTTAATTGTCATAGAATAAGAAGAAAGGTCACAAAATGGACAAGACAATTTGAAATCGATGAACTGTAACACAGTTAATTATGCATTTCCATTAAACCTTGTATAAAAAGAAACCACGTGTAGTATTATGCATCAGTTGACCAATTCAGATGTCGTCCTCCTTCAGAATAAAAGAAAGTATCATGTTCGAATAATAAACCATGTTATAAACATGGATTTGACAATTTCCCAAAGCATCCATGCTAATCATTGTTGGTAAATTGACATCATTAAAGTTATAGAATGCATCTTTTGGTTAACACAAAAGAAAATAGCCCAGTCTTGGAAACATGGTATTGTTTTGCATTAAATTTTCCCCCTCTTGATGTTAAACCATTGTCTGTTTGGTACAAAGAAAATAGATGGAAAATCCCCTGTTAATAGATGTAACATTTACCCCAACTACTCTACTCATTACCTATATTTCTAATCATTACCTCCATCCATCCTTTCATGCAAACAGCCTAACTATTTTTTGCTTATATTATTTTCAACCCACCCACCCTATCTACTATCACATATTTCTACTTTCATTCACTTTTTCCTCTGCTTTTACAAAAAGACCATTTATGCTCCTCTTTTTATGCATAATTATCAAATGAGTAAATTATTAGGAGCAGCATTCCAGTAACAAAGCATACGAACTGGAACAAATTTTAGCTGGAACATTATCTTCATTGCAATCATCCATAAAGAAATAACAGTAAGCCAGAAACTGAGACATTCAAATTGCAAATGTTCAAACAGCATTTAAATGCACTAAAAAAAACTATATCAATAAGAACCTAGAAGTCATGGATTTGATCAGTTGAATTCCTTTTGGAGTGGGTTCAGTAAGGGAGGTAACAGGAAGTTCTGAGTCATATTGAACCAAGGAAATGGTAAGGCTCACCGCTAGTGTCCTTGGTAAAACAGGTTTGAGTCATTGAAACAATCTCTCCAGGAAATAAGAGCAAGGTCTGTGCATCTAGACCTTAAAGCCTACGCTGACAAGAGTCAGCAGCCACATGCACCAAGTATGCCCTCAATTACATCACAGAAACACATTAAGGGCCACATTCATGATATTATCATATTGCAAGAATGACAAAACAAAACATCGTAATTCATAGTCGTGCGCTGAAATATCTCATAGCCCATGCATAAAATTTAGACTAGAAAAATATTTGAAGGTATATTTTAAAAAATAAGGTACTATGGACATTTGTTATCTCATTGCAATACCTGCAATGCATTTTGTATATATTTGACCATGCTTCATCAGCTTCTTCATCCAAATCGTCAGACGCATCCTTTCCCTCATCAGTTGTTTCTTTGGTTCCTTAATATGAGAATCCAGATAAATATAAGGCCACAAAAGAAACCAAATCGAATAGACAAATGAAACCAGAGAGATTATGAAAATTTAGAGAGTACAAAACTAAATTGCAATACAGATGCTTCCTAAATGGTGATGAAAACTTGAACACAAAAATAGAGCACAACAAAGAAATGGAAGTTAAAAGTCGTCAACATTGACATGTTGCTGAAGATCAGCAAACTGCAGCTCCCTGAAATCTCATAGAAAATAAAAGATTCCAATAAGTGCAAGTATCAAGTACAATACTTTAGATGACAGGTGCCCTCACAAAAATAGATAAAAAGAGTACGGCCACTATGAGAGCCACTTCGGCGAAACCCCATCCTTGTTGGCCCATCTTGATTAATCAATCATCAAGGTGGAAAAAATGGACAGGGCTCCATGAAACCACTTAGAGAAGTGGGACTCGATAATTACATAGAGACAAAATGTTAAGATCACAAGAACACTATAATTGAAGTAATAGGACAGCTGATACTTCAAACATTGGGCAAATAAATGAGGGCTGTGATCGTATACACCCGGGTGCACTTAGCTTTAGTACACCCGCGTGCAAATATCCATTTTTTAAACTTTTTTTTTTGAAAATTTTTTGACACAACTATTAACATAAGTGTATTTAACATATGTATCAATTTTTACCATTTTTTGAGATTTTAAAAATCCAAAACATATATCTAAAAATCTCCAAAAATGGTAAAAATTGATACACATATTAAATGCACTGAGATTAACAGTATTCTGAAAAAAGTTTCAAAAAATAATTTTAAACATGAGTTAAATGCACCCGGGTGTACTTAGGCATTCCCCGATAAATAAAATTCAAGCAATAAATGATGTTCAGCACTCACAATCAATTTCCCGTTAAATATTGATCCCAACAGCAGGTGACCAAAAAGAGTGATACAAAATACGATTAGGATTCGGGATGGATTTATAAGAGCAGGCCATGGCACATGGTATAGGTATTCACTTTTGCAAACAAAGATCATAGCATGGGAAGCTACTTCTTTGTAATAAAGAACGAGTAAGACTCGGCACAAGACAACCCTCCTTGACATTGCAATTTGCAGGAGATTGGAGTCTTTAGTTTGATGGATGGCTCATATTAGTGTTTTGTTTGTTACATTTTGGGTTTTATTTCATACCCATTAAGCAACATCTTAGGGACATAGGCTGAGTAACGATTTTCATTTATACAACAAACAGGTGTTGTATGAGATTTTATAACTAATGATTGATGAATGAAAGGTTTTTTGATATCTGATTCCCACTTCCCAATTCTATCTCATCTTCCACAGATCCATCTCAATTTCTCTCCTTTCAACATTTCTTACTCTTTCATAAAATCTTTCTTTCTCCTAATCCTTCACCCTAACATGCAACATCAAAAGCCTTGTCCCACTGAAATTGCAACAAAGGCACATAGTCTACACAATAAATTCATGAGATGAAACAGCAAATTTGATCACGGGGTTGCAAAGCCACTGTTTTATTGACCAAAAGGAGACTTTAATGATTGTAAGTATTATAGCATTTAAAGTACAGTATGATGTAGAAAATCATCAAAAAATGCAAGGATTTTAACATTTTGTACCATACCATTTCCTGCTTGACTTATTGAGGGGTTCTTCTCAAGCATAGCCTGTAAACGAAAAGACATGAAAGTCAATGCAATGAAATAGTACCAACCAGACAAATGTAACTTGAAAGTGCCTAGTTATTCATATGAAGCCTACTGATTCTAGCCATGAAGTTAAATGCAAATGTACCTGCTGTAGTTCCAATAAGCAATTAACTGTCTGCTCAGATGTGGTAATAAGGTCTGAATATGCTTGACCAACTGCTTTGTCTAAACTACAGAATTGGGATTTCATAGGCTCCTGCATGAACCAATTTCAAGATGACTTACAAGCTAAACAAAACAACATATTTAATCAAAATTGGTTGACTTGGGAGCAAGTTTGGAATAGAAGTAAACCCGTGGCAGTCTATTTGAGCTTGAGAAGGCTCTCTGCAGTAAGAACCTCAATTCGAGTGTCTTGTCCCAGAGGACCTTTACAAAACAAAGGAAACTTGTGAATGATATAGGAACATATGCCACCACTACAAAACTTATCAAGTAACTAATTTCCTTAGATACTCAGGGGTAAATCATTTATAAAATTAAACAAACAAAATTAAAGGAGGCTAGAAATAAAAAAATATATATTCAATTGCTGCTTAAAAAGGGTTTTTCCTCAAATTAGTTGAAATTGATCAAGTTTGGGAACTCGTGATTACAATTCTTTTTTAATATAATTGTAAACTTGTCTATCATAAATCATGTCAATTGTGATCTCAAATGCACAATTCGTCCTAACTAAGATGAAATTTAAAATTTAAAAAAAAAAATTGCATCTGGAATCTAAATTGAGCAAGAAGTTAAGGTTCACTAACAAATGAAAAAAGCAGATAATCTGCACCAACAATGTTACCGAGCAGAGAATTGCAGGTTGAAAGGGTAGAAAATGATTCCAAAAGCTAATCCAAGAATATCTACGCAACAAATCTTGCTCCACCAAAGAGAACCAAAAAAAGAAAAAAGAAGAACAAAACAGACAGAATCTACTGCCAAATGGTCTGAAAATATGCACGCCTTCCTAGTGAGGGTATTTGGCTGGATTACAGAAACAGCATATTGCTATTGCCAACTGTTAAAAACCACATTTGTGGGAATCTAGATTCATAGAATAGGGTGCTTCCCACAAATGAGCTTTATGATGGAATATTCTCTTTCCTACTGAAGCTGAGACAAACAGGCTCTAAAGTGATTCTAGTTTTGCTTCATTGGATGGGAGGAAGGGAAGATATTCAAATTCCATTTAAAATCTGGGTGGGTGGGAAGTTATATACCAATCTGAAACATTCACAACCAGACACACTAATGCATACTACCAGCTATTAAATCTCAAGTTTGCTTCTCGAGCTAGAAATCATGTAATAAAACATCAATTCCAGAAGTAAGAATGTATGTTCAAAGTTTACAAAGTATCATCCTTTTTCTTTCAGTTTATCTAGAAGAAATAGTGCATTATTGTAGGACTGGAAAGATATATTGAAGTAACTCCACAATGAACGCATCCCTCCCCTATGGCCGCACCCTACCCAAGGAGAAAATATATATATATATAAAAAAAAAAAAAAACACTTAGATGACTTGAGAGCAGGCATGGGCATCAGTCAATCCCCAGTTACATACCTTTTGGTTCTTCACTGCCTGACCTTTTAGAAGATCTTCATCCTTATGCCGCTTTAAACTTGCTAAGAGATCCCTGAATAAAAAGACAATGAAAATGAGGTAAAAAGAGAGTGATGCAAAAGGGGGAAAAAATATGTGACTGCTTGGCACTAGCATGTCATTGCACAGGAGCATTACTGAACCTCAGTCCTCACCTCAATGTCTGAAAAGTCAAAACCACATTCATTACCAGTTGGCCACATGGTTTAGGTAGGCAAAATAAAAAGCGTCATAGTGGAATCAACAGCTTACATCCATCATATTCTGAATTGGCATCACCAATCATGCATCACACTATCACAGTTATCAACTCTTCACTGAAAAGAATAATTATGCTACTTCATAGGCCCTTTTTTCATGAGAAATCATGAAAAATTCTCATCCTAGGGGCATTTAATAGTCTTACCTTATACCACAGTCAACGTGTTAAATGTTGCTAGAGCCTGGCAACATAAGCTATACGGAGAAGAGAAACTTACTGTTGCTGGTTCTGTAAATTTGAATACTCTTTCTCCAGCTCTTCCAATTCATCATCTTTTTGCACTAAATTCTGCGGAATATCATTTTCTTCAGACTCCTGCATCACAAACCTTCAGTTAATGAACACTAACAATGAAAAATATAATTATAGAGAATAACAGAATAAAAATCATATCATTCGATAGCTGCGGGCGCAATGAACTTTCTACTTTTTAGTTCATGAGACGTGATTTCTAAATTTGCAAAATGCTCAGAATTCAGGAATACTGCAATTACTTGCCAAATAGCAGTGCCATCATTAATGAAGCACGGATGGCAAGATCAAGCTATTTATCAAAGAAAAGGGCACCCCGTTGATCTCACGACCACATCAAATTTGGGGGGATTTTAGGAATATTAAAAACAAAATAAATGTGTAATAAATGGTTGATATAATGACACGTACCATGAATTTCATGTTTAAAGTCACAGACATACAAATAATTCATCAATGGCTTCCTTATGGTGGACCATCAACAATGCCAATAGCAGATTGGCTTTCATCCATGTCATCTAGGTTGCAATGCCAAATCATATCATTTAACAGATGTGGGCGCAATGAACTTTCTACTTTGCAGTTCATGAGACATGATTTCCAAATGTGCAAAATGCTCAGAATTCAGGAATACCGCGACTACTTGCCAAACCGCAGTGCCATCATTAATGAAGAACAGATGGCAAGATAAAGCTATCTATCAAAGAAAAGGACAACCCGTTCATGACCACATCAAATTTAGGGGAATTCTAGGAAAATTAAAAACAAAATAAATATATGCGTAATAAATGGTTCTATAATGACATGCGCCATGAATTTCTTGTTTAAAGTCAAAGACATACAAATAATTCATCAATGGCTTCTTTATGGTGGATCATTATCAACGCCAATAGCAGACTAGCTTTCATCCATGTCATCCAGGTTGCAATGCCAACCAAGAAAGAAGCAAATTATCAAACAGCCTAACTACATCGACCCAATGACGGCATCTTTTCAACTGGCAGCAGATTGAAAAAATACAATACAAATATACAAGTCCTAAAGAGACGAAAACAGTAAAATTTGGGATACCATTTCACTATCTACATCAGTTTCCTCTTCTGAGATGGACGTCTCCTCCTCTGAAATAGAATCGCTATCATCAGCTCGCCCCAATCGTTTCGAACCTGACCCCATTCCCTGCTTTCTGAAACCACACAGGCAAAAACAACTATGAGAAGCTGAGGAATTGGAAGGGGAACAAATTCAATTAGAGAAATCAGGTGGATTTAGAAGTGTTTCCAAGATCGCCTTTTTGCAGTGTGAATTTGGAAGAGAATCAATTCCTCGAAATCTTGGTCTTCAATTTTCTTCAGTAAATGGTTGTGGCCGCTGGGTTTTAGCCAATGCTGTCAGAACCGGTTAACGAACCGGTCATGGGACTGGTTCTGGGCCAACCGGTTCAACTGTTTTCAATAACTGGATTGAACTGGTTTATTGGTAATTTATGTAAAATATATCATGGATTGATAAAATAAAAGCTTAAAAATTCATATATAAAAAGCAATGCAGTAATTGGGATAGTGATCGTAATTTTAGAAGTTATAAAATGGAGTACTCACCTTCATGCTGTTAATTTACACAATTGCAAGTTGCAGAAAATATTGACAAAAAAATCAGGCTGCCACAGCAAAAATAGTGACATTTGGGCAAGGGAATAAGCAAAAAGGGACTGGTGACTTGGTGCTTTTTTTTTTTCGAACTCCAGCAGAAATAAAAATGGCGCCAGAAACGTATGAGAGGAAATTTTAACAATGGCAGAAATAAAAACAGGGTAAATTTAGAAATTGCGTACGGGTGCAGAAATCCGTTAGTGAATGAAGACGTCTCCCTGATTCAAATCTTCTCGTGCTGCCTGCTGCGGCACTGCCTGCCGGAGGGAAGAAGGAAGAGTGAGCTCCCTCCAAATCCGTTCGTAAGCTCCTGGCGGTCAGCACCGTTCGATGCTCGTCCTCCACGGCTCCAACTTGCCGAACAGAGCTCGATTGCTCCAAACCTCCAACCAGCAGTTCCAGAAGCACCAATGGCGATCACTCGATTGATGTCCCCACTCAGTGAAGCACTGTAGCTTCAGCGCCGGCGTCGGAAAACCCAGCCCGGAAGACCAGATCTTGCTCGAAATCGCAAAGGTAAATAGAGTAGGTTTTCGGCGAGGGCTTTTGGAGATGAGGTGACCTGCCGAACTCTGTTCGTCCGGTGTTTTCTTGCAGGTACAAGTGGGATGCTCGTACGAAACGGAGCCCACTTCACTGCACCCGGGTGCATTCAGCCACTGCACCTACTTTTTTTTATTTTTTTTTTAAATTTTTTTATGAAGCTGTTAATATAAGTTTATTTAACATACGTATCAATTTTTACTATTTTTGAAGATTTTTAGATTTTTTTTAAATTTTTTAAAGTCAGTGGCATTTTTCGTAATTTTAAATTACCGAAAATACCACTTATTTTTAAAAATCTAAAAAAAATATCTAAAAGTCTCCAAAAATAGTAAAAATTGATACATATGTTAAATAA
>JAXCLR010000073.1:41468008-41489887 GCA_035584095.1 Annona squamosa
ATTTTCAAAAAAAAATAGGTGCAGTGCACCCGGGTGCGTTGAGGCTGAATGCACCCGGGTGCACTGAATTGGGCTCCGTACGAAACCCCTCCTTATACGAACTCCTCAGTTTTCAATTCATGTGTAAATTATGTGTATATTTACGTGTAAATTAAGGAAAATTTTAAGATCAATTCATATGTATATATATAGGAATATAATAATACTGTATAAAATCATTATGTACATATATAGTAATACTCCTCTATTTTCAAATGCATGTTGAAATTCATTTCATATGTTGTTAAGCATCATTTATATTAATAAAAAATTCTTTCATTTTGTTTAATACCACTATACATGAGTTACATCTATAAACATATAAAATTAATATAATAAAATAATTTAATACTAAATATCAATTTTTAAGTAGTATTTTTAACATCCAAACTATCAAAAATATTATTCCTATATGTATAATGATTTTATGAAGTATTATTACATTCCGATATATATACAAATTTATTTAAATATTTTTCTTCATTTACACATAAATATATTTTTTAGCAAATGTAGCTTGTGTGCATATTGAATTTGGATAAAACTTGATTTATAAACTAAATATAATGAATAGATTTGATTTTTCATTAAAAATTTAAATCTTAAATTTTGAAAAAATACATGGAACTGCTTTTATATAACTTAGTAAAATAGAGACTCATATTTTATTTATATACCCACCCAAACCAAGTTAACTGGGTAGTTAGTAAACTGAAATCTAGGACAGTTAAATAGGTTCTTGATGGCCTTTTTCACCCAGCTGACAACCAACCAAGTCACCTTCTCAATTGTCTAGTCCAGTTTTCATGACATTAATCAAGAATCGGATGATCCTTGACTGAAATACTTTATTTTCTAATTTATCTTTATACAATCTTATTACACTTTCACTCATTCTCATTACATTTCTATCCCACATTGTCATCTCATCCAATCTTCAAACGACCTTAAGGTTCAAGGAATCGAGAGGGTTCGAGATGCATGTTACACCAACCTAAGGTTTATGAGAAATAAACAATCCAAAATAATAAGAAAATATTTTCATTTATGGTTTCTTAATTTTTAAATGTTGGTATAGTTTTGTTACGCTCATGAAAATTAAGTTTGTTACAATCTTAAACTTAGCACTAAAGCTAACTTTAACCTATTTATTAAAGAAATTTTTGTAGATACACCTGCATGACTGAACGATATTTTATTTATATCTTTAAGTTTGTCGAAAGTGTAAATATGCTCATAATATTTATATAAAATTACAAATATATCCCTTTCATTAGAATACCATTAGAATTTTGTAAAATAATGAAAATGCCTTTAAGTCAAGTTTTATAATTGCAATGTTACAAATATTGTAAACAATTTCGCTATTTTGTTATTTTGTATATATCATTATTTTAAAATTTTTGCAAATATATTACAATATTTTCAAAAATTGTAAATGCATTCCTTAGCTTAAAGAGCATTATCGCCATTTTATGAAAAATTTTAACAATATCCTAATGAAATGGACACACTTACCATTTTATGTAAATCTTGAGGGCATATTTACAATTTGGCAAACTTAAAGACATGATACAATATTGGGGGAAATTTTCATTTTAAACCTCTTACTTTGCATACTTGCATTTTAAATCTCAGTTTTTTCATATTAGCAATTTAAACCCTTTGAAGTTTTGTTCTTTGCGTTTTGAACCCTCTCCCCTTACTCCATCAACAAAGCTTTGTCTGCCTATGTGATTTGACAAAAATACCCATTGATAAACAAAAAAAATCAAAATCCCCAATTTGAAACCCTAGTTCATTGAAACCCATTCTCTCCCTCGTTTTCTTTGGCGCTCAAATCCCCAAATCGAGTAGCCTAGTGTGTCCCTGAATTTGACACCAAAAATCCCTAAATTGAAATGCATTCTTGTTTTCTTCATCAAAATCCCAAACAACTCAAATTGAACAATTGAAGCTTGCATATTGACGAATGATTCATCAGTAAGAGAGGATTTTGTGATAGGATTTTCAATAAATTTTCCTCGAAATCGATTTATTGTGGATTTCATTATAGATGAGGGTTCAAGAGAGGTGTGTTTCCCCTTTTATAGGCAAAGCCTTGTTTCTATATGCATATCATCTTCATACTTTGGACGATGAGCTCCATCACATCTCTCTCACACAAGATAAATGGATGATGGTTGTGGGGTAAACTTATTTGTTATTGTCGTGGTGCAGCCATGCAAGGGAGGTAGTCTTAGATAATAAAGATTATATATGCTTTGCTTTTGGATATGGGGTAATGTTTGTCGTGGTCTTGTATCATGTAATAAAGGTGGTCCTATGTAATTAAAATTAGGAAGCTTTTGTCTATATGTTGTTAGGAAGTGGTCTTACTAGGTTAAAAAAAATAATAAACACTATGTATTATGTACAAATTCACAAAAGATAAAAAGAAATTATTGGATACTACGTTTAAAGCCCTAATCCCCGGCAATGGCACCAAAAACTTGCCGAGTTACATATATGTCTACTTAAAATGCTCATTTAAACGCAAGTATATGTGTCGATCAAGTAATAAAGAGTGAATAGAATATCTTTCTCATGAGGATTGTGTTAAATAGACTAACACCTTAAACTTCAATTGTCTCACATGAATTGGTAGATTGAATAAGAAATTATTTTCAAAGAACTGAACCAAACTAAACTAAATAAAGCATTAAATGAGTAAAAGTGGGATGACTAATGGAGAGATTGCCTTTGGATATACAAGACGGACTGGAGTATGAATTCTTTGACTCGTAATCATGTCATATTGGTTCCATTTTAATTTGTTATGCAAATATTACTAATCTAGGTTCATTTATATTCATATTTGTCTTCCAACACATACAAACTTCACTAAGTTTTAGTTAACTACTATGTTCCCATGCAACAAGGTAAAACAAGACTGATAATCACATAACTTAATCATAGCTACATAGGGTTAATAATTATATTTCTATCCATATTAACATCCAACCACCACCAGTAGATGGAAACTTGTGCCTTTTATATGAATCTCACCAAAAACTCACTCTTCCAAGCATAGATTTATATATTAAATCAATTCACAAGGTTGCAAGGCTTATAAATGTATTCATCATGATATATAAGAGTAATCCATGTAACACAAAATTACAGCGTAATTATATTCTCATTCAAATGGAAGAGAACTAAATAACAAAGTTTATGAATTCAAATCCTCCGTATCTCCCACTATAATGAGATTTAGCCCAAAAATATGATATCAAATCCCTTCACCATCAAGTTTGTAATCATCCCAAGCAAGGAGAATAACAAATATGATAAACGAGATAAACTCTATATATTGCAGTGAATAGCTTGAATATCCACTTGATTCGCCCTCTTGTTGGAATTTTTGGACATACATATATTATTTATATATATGTGCTATCATAAATTAATGGCCCAAATTATAAAAGTGATCTTATAAGGTTTTATGGGACTAAATCATTTAATAAAGTATGGATCTCCTATGCGTAGAAATCCTATAGCCTATTTTCTAATTTCTAATTTTATGATGGGCTAAATTGGAAATAAGAAAGTTAGGCTTCCTATAAAATAGGTTGTGGTCCCCGGGTTATGCATTCAGTCAGGGTTCTTTTCTGTCATCCTATCAGTAGAGAAGATGAGCTGTTTTCTCCTAAAACCCTAGGTGCATTAACTTGGAAGACCTAAAGCCAAAGATTAATAGCATCCATGGATTCAAGTACGCTTCCGTTTATAGTTTTTAATTTCTTAATAATTTTAGCATGAGACAGATCCTGTTTTGATTATGGATTTAATCAATGGTTGTTTTCATAACACCTCTAGCCTTAAAACTTGAGCATTCTCTCTTCTCCACAGCACCCATGAGCTATTTCCGGGTCTCCTTTTACAAACCATAAACTAAGTTTTTATTCTCTCTTCAAAATAACATGAGACATGTGCAAAAATTCACACATGAGGGGATTGGCGCTGTAGCGCACTTCTCTGGAAGCTGCCTGAAGCTACATGTTTCTAGAATTTTCTATTGGAGTGGTGCTTGAGGCCGAGGGGCCAGATTTTGGCATCGAGGTGCCAATTTTTTGCCTTGCATTCTTAGTATGTGCTTGCAATGCAACTCTTTTCTCATCACTTCGGCATAAAGTTAATGACTTAGTCACCATCTTTCCTTACAATAAAAGACACAAAGTAAATACTATCCTAAATGATTCAATGCAATAAAAATAACCTAAAATGATATGATTTACCTTGAATTCAACTAAAAATGCATGAAATCTATACAAAATATATGAAATGCAGAAATCATGCAAAACCTATGTAAATTCACATGATTCTCTTAAACTAGTATTTAAAATGAACACAAAATGAATCTTAATAACTCTATTTTTATATAGTTATCATCCTAGTAGGTTAAAAGCCAACCAATTTTGATTTAAAATATACTTGCAACCAACATGCATATGCATGTATGAATTAAAAGTGCATCAACAGCTAGTATGAGGTCTTGTTTGTCATGTATATGTGTATAGATTAATATATACACCAAGAATCACGTTTGTATGTGTGTGTGAATTAGAAGTGCACTAATAGGCAACCATTTCTTAGTTTGACATCATTGCAATTTATCAACCAATAATTCATTATTTGTAAGGTTAATTATTATAATTTGTAAAGTAGTGAAAATACAAACTTTTTCATAGAACATAACTAGAGGCTAAATTCTGATAACATAACTAGAAGCTAGAGTAAAATTTTAGTTTAATTTATACAATTATTTTTTTATAATAGTTCTTATTATCATTATTCAAGGCATGTTTATCACAAAGTATATGATTTATTTTTGCTTTTCATCTCTTAGAGTTGCTGTATGTTGCCATCTTTGATTAGCTTCTTAAACTAGTCCTACCCTACATGAGAGCAAAAGCAAAGTTTTAGCCTATCTTCTAGTATTTGGGGGCAGAGAATTTTAGTTTCTATTTATAAAGCCTATCATATGACTTGAGATACATTGACTTTACATCATTATTAATGTCTACCTACCTTTATCCTTGGTTCCTAGTTCCTGAAGTCTCCTTTTATTAGAAATTCAAATGCCCTTTTTATTTACAAGAATGATAGAATAAGAGCTATAGAAGAATGGTTTGCATGTCGTTTATTGATTCAAATAAGTTAGCAATTATATTTTTCACTTCAATACTATCAGTTATTCCAAGAAACTTTTCATTGAACACAGGGTTGGTTACATTCAAAACAAATAGGAGATTTAAAAAAAATGAGTAATTTGATGTTTTATTTTAACATACAAAAATGTTCAATGACACTTCCTCAATTATACAATTTGCTATCTCGCTAATAGGTTAATAGCTTATATAAATAAAAGGGGAGGCTAACCTTAATGTTAGCATGTGCAATATGGTTTTTAAAGCCAAAATTTACTGTCATTAATGGATTTTTGTAAGGTTTATTATATTTTCAAGTCTCATCACTTTTGATAATTTTCATTTATTTTGACCCAAATAGCAAGGGAAGAAAACATGAAAACATGTACACACTTGAGGTTATCTTCTTACCATTTACATGTAAATTGACCTGACTAAGAAATCAACCGGATCTAGTAAATAATTTTTGGGTCCTAAGTAGACCACTGTAGCTTTTCATGTTATATATACCATTCAACATTCCTTTTAAGATCTTTGAAGGTTGTGCATGTATTTGCGATGTTTTTATTACCGTTCTCTCACATAATACTATACATTTGCAAGAAGACAATTAAGCCTAATGTATAGTTATAGTGGCACATTGAGTGCAGATTTGTGGATGATGTAGATAAAGGATGTGAAATACGTGAAGATGAAGTGTTCAATCTTGGCAATGTTGATGTGGAGATCTACACTCTACATTGGATGCAAGAAGAGAGGACAATATATACTAGAATCTGTGCTGATCAATTGGACTTCTGATATGAATAGAGGGGGAAGGGTAAAAGGGTGTTCTTAATTTTTAATGACAATGTACTGTGCAAGTGACTTTGACAATCCATATGCGTTAATAGCATGAATATTTGGATTACACCAAAAGTAGGAATGCAATGGGTGTTAGAGCAAATGCAAGAAAGAATTACAAAGAAGTCCAAGATTTGCATTAATGAATCTATTAAGCAGAAGATAGTTGAGGTTGGCTGACTTTTCCTCCAACAATTGATGATATAAGAGTAGCAAGCATTGGGAAAAAAAATCAATAACAATAGTATAGGGATATCCATATGTAGATATGATGGGCAACATATATCAATATGAAATTTGATGAGAATGTTAATGGAAGTACATCAACGGATTCAACAATAATAAGAACTCAAATAAGGTTTAATGAAACTACAACAAAAGAAGGAGATGCACACAATAAAATGTGTGATGAGGAAAAGCAAGATCTTAAGCAAGGTGAGGGATAAGATGAGTGATGACGATATTAACTCGTTTGGGAAGGTACATGAACTTCACATGAATATGATCCATACTTTGACATGAAGGATTCATATTCAGATGGAAGGCTTGCGTTTGAAGATAAAAGACAGTTGAAGCTAGTGATCTGATAACATATAATTTTTGAATGAGTTTGATGTTAAATTTGTGAAAAATGAGTGTTATTACCTAACTACTATATGCAAAGCTAATAATTAATAGGGGTGCAACTAGGGTTGGGTACTCGCTAACCCAAGCGTAATTTGGGTAGAGTAGAGTACAAAATATTACCCATGAGTATGGGTAGATTACAAATTATTACTCACTCACTCAAATCAGATAAGACTAGAATAGATACATTAGGCACCCAAAACTAACCAGCGTTGATATATATATATATATGTATATATAATATATATTATATATATGTATATATTTATGTTTTGGGTTTTTTCTATGATGTCTTATGTATATACTATTTTAACAAATTCAAATTCAAATGGATCTTGTGCCCTGTAAAGTCGTGGATTGTGAAATAAGAAACCAATTTAGTTTTTTTATATATATGTTATTGACTTAAGAAAGTTTTTTATGAATAAGTTTGTGAATTGTGATTAGTATATTAACAGTTTTAAAGATCAGGTTGTGAAAATCTATACTTTATATTTTATATAATGATGTAAACAGTAACATATGTACTTGAGATTTTGAAATGTAAATGAGTATTGCTTATTTGAAATAACACAAAAATATTTTTTTAAAATATTATATTGAGTATTAAAGGAATCGATTTGGAACCAAAATCAAAACCGACCCTATGAGTAATAGATAAGGTAGGATACATTAGGAGCCAAACTAATAAATTGGTAGAGTATGGTAGACTACTACTTAAACCAAACCGACTTGAGTTGCACCCCTAATTGCTATGGAAAATACATGCATCAAAAAAGCCTAATGGGGTCATTTTTGTGATGAAGATATACAACAATATGGATCATATATGCATCATTGCAGAAGGCACCTAATCAATAAACAAGGGTTAGATCTCTACATCTGTTGAGAAAGACCTTCCAGTTAATAATAATTTAATGGTCAAGCAATTGAATAATGGGTTATGGATTGACTTTCGATTATTGGAATGTATGGATAAGTAAGAAATAAGCTATGGAAAAGACAAATGGCACGGACATGAGTCATTCGAATTTCCTTGTATATTATTTTATACAATTGCAAAACCCAATCTAGGCACCCTTACATATCAAGATTGATGTTGATCACTATTTTGAAAGACTTCTTGCATATTTATGCTTGTAAAAAGGTATTTAATGATAGTTGTAGATTGCACATTGGTTTGGATGGTGCTTTTCTTAAAGGAGAATTCAAAGGAAGTCTATTAACTGTTGCGCGCAAGGATGTAAAAGGTCACATCATACTCATTGCAATTAGAGTTGTGGAATATGAATGTAGAAGTAGTTGAACATATTTCTATCACTCTTAAAGAGAGCAATGAGAATGGATAGTTTATAATTATGCCAGATTTCTAGAAAGGACTAATGAAAGTAATGACTTCTGTTTTTTAAAACTTGAGGCATTTCTATCGCATTTGACACTTAGTGTGAAATTTGAAGAGAAAAGACTTTGGGGAAAGTTGTATAATTAGAAAACTGTATTGGGCAGCATCTAGATCATACACCTCAGCAGAATTTAGGCATATGATGACAAGAATAAGAGAGATCAAGCCATAGGTGTGTGACAAGATTGGAAAAATTGATCCAACATATTAATACGGAGGATACTTCCGAGGACAATTCCCTATATTCAACTGTTGAGAATAACTTTGTGGAGGCTTTTAATGCTTAGATCAACAAAGCAAGGGAGATGTAGATTTGTCAATTTTTTGAAAGCTTTCTAACAAAGTATTAAAGTGGTTTAATACAAGAGTACTAAATGCAACTTATCGCTATTATACTTATTAGAGAAATCTACAAAAACGTTGAAGAAGATTAGAGTAGAAAGCAAACAGTGTGACACCCCGAAACCCAATATGCCACGAGGTTTACCTTACTCCAAGAATCAATTCATGATAATTATAAAAATTTCACCCAACTTTGTTTTCAAAAGAGTAAAACTAAGTTTGTCCACACATCCAGGTCTTTAATCCAAAACGTTACAAACCGCTTACTAAATACAATCTAATTTTAGTTTTTGAAAAACTAGATGATGGAGATAAGTCTCTCTTTGAGTTGTACACTTGTACTTGTACCTACTCCATCATCTTGAGCTTATAATGCTATATTTTTAATTTAAAAAGACATAACTATGTTACTCAGTAAGTAGGCACAAACAAAATAAGGTGCAAATCAATTTCATGAAATTTGCGTGCTTTTAAATGTATTATGTTAATCATAATCATCCTGTTTGACGCTAAAGGGTATTCGAAACACCTCTATGTTTCTTAATTATTTAAATTTCTTAATTATAGTTTAAACTCACAACTTAATTCATAAAACTTAATGGTTTAATCCTTAAGTCCAAGGTGATTTGAACCTTAAACCTTATCATTCACTAACAATTGCTCTCACCACTTCGGTAGTCTTGTTATGTTTAGTAATTTTTAATATTGAAATATTTAAACCAAGTTTTCATGCTTATGTCTCCTTAACCCCTTAATCTTATTATTGGACCATTAAATCTTTCTTGATGCAAATTGAGCTATACTAAATTGATCATTTATATAAAAAAAATCTTATGATTTATCTTATTTTGCCCATATATAAGAAAAACAGTTTAATAGAAAATTTTCTACTTAGGTATGTAATAAATATATTTTTTCAAAAATTCATATTAAATTATGATCAATTAAATTTAAAGATTCAAAATTTATGTTTACATTATGGGTGTGTTTGTTATTAAGGAAAAGTTGTCAAGTTAAAACTTTTCACTCTCTACAACTACCTTATTTTTTAATCATTTTTTCATATTTTTCTATATAATTACCCTACTTTTCAATCATTTCTACACAATTACCAACACAATTAATCTATCTGTTTTAACTTTATCTTATTTATTCTTCATCATTACCACTATCATATTACATCATTTGACAACTTCTACTCTCTACAACTTTTTATCAAAAGTTTTACCTATTGCCAAACACACCTTATATATAAATCATTAACATCATCATCATACTGTATTTTATCATCATATTAATTGTTGGATTTAATATTTAAGGATCGGAACTAGCTGTCCGGTAGGTTGTTGAAAATAAGTATATCTTACATCCTACAAATGATGCACTACATGTCATTATTTTGAAATGTGGTCAGCATGAAAATTGTAGATCTTATTTTTTTTTCTCAATTTTGACTATTTACTCATTAAATTCTTTTTAAATTTGAGAAAGATATCATTGATTTACTGGAACATCTCTTAAACTTCTATAATTACAATTCAAATCATTCATTTCAACGAAAACTAGCCAAAATGTATAAAAAACAACCAAAGTCGAGATTGATTACCTACTTTTCTAATCACACTCATCTTTCACTATCAACTTATTCTTACTTTTGTCTTCTATCCTTTCACCCACCTTTTTTCTACGTATGTTTTTTCTTACATAAGTACACTATTTATATTTATATTTTTTTATTTAGTGTGTAGGAATTACTCCTAGATAGGCTACAATAAATTCTAAATAAGGACCTTTAAATTAGCACCAATGGAAGAACTCCGTGTGCAAGACATTTGAATATAATACTCTCTTATTGGTGACCCATATTTTGCCATGTGGCAAGTTAATGAATCCATTTTTTCCACCCTTATCTATTTGAGATTATCCTTAATTGAGGTGATAGATAATTCCAGCACAAATTTACTTATTATAACTAATGATGACCCACTTGTGATGCCCCTAAATGATATACAAAAGTTGAAATCTATGTTGACCACTTAATTTCCAATTATTTTTATTTCCATATTTTTCTCCCAAACCCATCATATTATATATGGATGAATTCAAATTTTCGTATTCTTTTTAATGATATAATTTTGAAAATTTATCTAACTATTAAATATATTTTAATGAATTAAATAAAACTTGTTTCTATTTCACACGTAGTATAGAAATTAGGATATACCTTCACTGTGTTTCATATATCTTTCTCATTTTAAGTCTCATTTAAATGATTCTTTTTTGGATTAAATAATAGACTTTTAGAGCTTTTAAATGATTATTAGTTTTATGTTAATTAGACTTATATATAATATTTTATAATTTTTAAAGTCAGATGTTGTGTAATTTTTTGCTACTTTGTGACTTTATTATAATTCTTATAAAAAATTTAGAATTTTTCTTTCTTAGTTTCTAAATTTTTTTTAGAATTTCAAGAAAATTTTCATAATCATTTTTCTTTTATTTAGACTCATTTTTATAATTTTTCATATTTTCATTATTTGTATAGTTTTTGTTTTATTCTTTTTATTTTGTTTTAGTATAATTCTTTATGTTTTCTGCCACCCATTTTTCTTATAATATTATCATTTTTATTAGTTTATTTTCTTATTAGTCTTGAGATAAAAATTATGTGTTTCTTTAATCATATGCTAAATAGAATTTAATCTCTAACAAAATCACATTTTAATAGTAATTAATCTAAAAATTAAGGTAATGAGGAGATTAACTTATGCGGCAATTACAAATAGACAACATTTTTTATATGAGAATGAAGAATGTCAAAATACATATGTAGTTTAGTATGTATTTAAAAAATATAGTTGTAAGCAATGGTAGTTGGAAGGAATGTTCTATCTTCATGCATTTTAAATACTTATTTGGCCGCTAGAAGATGAATTCTTATTGTAGTTGGTTTTATTCCATAGATTCATATTGCAAGACCTACAACCATGGGTTCCATGCCATGCTTAATCAACTATTTTGTGAACAAGATCTTGAACAAGATCTCGTTATTATAAGGGAACACTAGTTAACAGGGTTCCATCAGGTGGACGGAGATCTATAGGGCATCGATTCCAAGACCAATGATTCATTACTTAATAACCATATTTGTCACTTTTATCCCTATATTCTATTTTTTTTTACCAACCAGCCCATTTATTCTTACTTTACTTTATTATTTCATATCAATTATAATTTTCAAAATATTTTATTTCCTACTCCCCATTCCATTCCATTCCATAATCCCCACCAAATTTGATTTACTAAACATCAACTAATTTTCATCTCACTTGATATGATATCTAGTAGAGTAATTATCGATATATTGCATACTTATCATATGTAATTTTTTCACAAATATGGTAATATTGAGAAGATTAAGGGCAAACCACAAATTGAATGAAGGAAAGAGTTAGAAGAAGGATCATAATCACGAACAAATGTAGGACCTGCTCAAACAACGCATGTAGGTGTTGGTCCCGGGTTTATGGAAAGAACAAGTGGATTGAATTTTTAAAAAATTGTTTAGAAATTTTAAACTTAACCCCTTGCAAGTTCAATCATCATGAATAAAACATAGAGAGCTAGAGAGAGCATAATAAAAAAATAATAAACACAAGAGGCACAATAAATTATAGTGGTTCGATAACTTTTCATACTCTACTCTTTTAAGCACACGCTTCTTTATTTTTTAGGTTCCACTATCTCAACTGAAATTACAACTAGAACATCTGCTCTTTTCTAGATTATAGCTGTAGAGAGCATTTCAATAATTTACATTAGTAGACGGTGAGTTCCATTCCAATCATATACTATTTATCTCAACTTGGCATTTAGTCTCCAATACTAATTTAAGTTTCACATTACAACAAGAATGATTTATAAGAAAAGAATCTACAATTTATAAATTCACATAGAATATTTTCAGCACTTAAAAGGTTTCTTGAATATTTGAGGAATATGAGAACTTATAGTCTTTTGCAATAAAAGTGAGAGTTTCTCCTTGAAGATCAGCTAATACATAATTAATTGCTTGAAAGTGGAAAGGTGAAAGTTCAATGAAAGCTCTAACTAATCCTTATAACTTTCCTTGACATGTCTTAAATAGGTATGATAGAAACTTAAACATTAGAAGGTTAGTGAAGCGCATTAAATGCACTAACGTTCTAATTTTTTTACCATTACTAATAAAGTTGCATCTAGAGTTGACTTCAGATGCAGCTTCACCCAAGTTGCAAACTAGAGTTGACTTGATATGTGACTTCAGTCATCCATTTATTTCCAAAAAGTTTTTCTCCTTGTCTTGCACTTTAAGTTCTTTTCTATGGTCGACTTAGTTTGAGACTTGACCCAAGTCGTAAGTAAAGTTGACTTCGGGGTGCGACTTCACTATTCATTGAAAACTTAGAACTTTGAAACTTTGTTCTTTTGGTTTCTCTTTCTGCAAGTCTTGAACTTGGGTCAATTTGGCTTGAGACTTGACCCAAGTCATGAGTAAAGTTGACTTGGGAGTGCGACTTCACTCCAGGTCCTTAGTCAATTCTTCGAATGCCTCCTTTAGAAACTCAAGTCTCTAATCAGGGTTGACTTAACATTCAACTTCAGCCAAGTTGTAGAGTGAAGTTGACTTTGGATGTCACGTTGTTTGTACTAAAATGAGTCAATGAAAATATGCAACCTAAGTCACCTAATGAAGTCGATTTCGGTCGTGACTCACCTAAGTCATAGTCTGAGTTAACTTGGGATGCGACTTGATTTATCTGGACTTCAAATTTTCAACTTTTTCTCAGTTCTATTGTTTCAAGTTGATTATTAGGGTCGACTTCCACATTAAACTCAAATCATTGTTGGGGTCGACTTGATTATGCAACTTGATCTATTTTTGCTTTATTTTGAAAGATCTAACTTCAAACATCAAACCAAACACATTAGTACCTTTGATATTTTTAAATATATGTAATCCTCAATTTGCAAATTATCCAACTGAGTTCAAAATAGTAGGGTCATCATGTTAGCAACCGACGCAACATAGGATGAAGACGCTTACATGGAAGAGTACATTTGCAAGTGCACACTGATAAATTAGCTAATGTCAGTTGTAATGGTTTTTGGGGATTTTTTGACATGTAATTGTTGAAGGACAAATACATGACTGGTAATAAGTTGATCTTTCTAGTTGAAACAATTATATAAATTGTGGGCATGTTGTCTCTGTGATATGAATGTATGTCTTGAAGGAACTCCAACTTATAATTATGTATGTTTGAACCCTCCAAAGTGTCAATCATAAAAGCTTAAATACATCTTCGTGCATATTAGAATATATCAACACCTTATAAAAACAAGCGGTGAAAATCTAGTTGACAAATTTTCATTTAGGTTAAAAAAGTTTAAAATTTCGTTTAAGTTAAAAAAACTTTAAAATATAAAAATGAAAAATTAAAACCTAATGACAACAAATTAAAACAAGTCGTGAAAATCTATTTGACGAATTTTCATTTAGGTTAAAAAACAAGTTCAAAATTTCACGTGAATATAAATTAATAATTTTGTAAGTAAAAATAATAATACGATAGCCCCGTTAAGCTTAATAAAAAAGTAATATAATGTATATTTAAAAGAAAATTTATCATTTCTAAAAAGGACCACCGATAGAAAACTAGTTAATGAACGCATGGTATGGACTAAGAGTTGCAAAAAATATTAAAAAGTGTGTGGGCAAAATTTTGAAAAAGTAAGATAATAATGTGATACTTTAGAGGGTAACTAGGAAGTTAAAATACCAAATCATATAAAAATGTATGTAAAAAAGAAGTAAAATTTTTTTTTCTCCAAACTGGCCCATTTTTGTAACATACCTAACTCACTATAAAAAGTAAATAATATGATTATAAATGTAAATATAAATAAAAATTTACCTATAATATAATTTCAACAAGAAACAATTATGCAAGTACAAATATAAATAATATAAATATAAAAATATCATTTATATTATATAATGTAATATTTTATTTTAAATATAAATAGGAAGCAAAACAAAGTTTCCATGGATTTGGGTTTATTTGAACCTTAATTAGTATTGATCATTCCAAACCATTTAAAGGATATTGATCATTCAAACCATTTTGAAATGAAGTTATTTTATATCATTTCAAACCATTTTGAAATAAGGTTATTTTACATCACTCAAAAATATATTTTTTATTTTTTATAAAATTATTGATTAAATAATTTATAAACTAATTTTCACCATTATTTTGAAGTATTTATATATTTATTTTGAATTTTTAAACATAAATATATTTAATTATTTTTCAATAATTTAACATAAGCAAAATTCTCATGTATTTAAAAATTCAAAATGAAAAAAATCTGTTTAGAAAGAAAACTTTTTTACCTTTCCATACTTTTTAAAGACATGATTTGACATCTTAATTACTCGATTACTCTTTTTTTATTTTTATTCCTATATTTTAATTTATCACAAAATTACCTTATTTATTTCCATTTTGCTCCTACTATATAATATCACTCTCACATTTTTTTAAAAAACCTAACTTTCCATTTTCTCACTACCGATGTTACTAAACAAATTTATACTTATATTCAAAATGGTAAAAGTTGATTTATAAATTAAATACACTTATATTAACGGTTCTAAAAAATTTTAAAATATGTTTTTATACTAATCTAGATCAAACACTAATATATGGGTCCCTCAACTTGGACTCACCTAGTCTAGTTTTTCTGAAAACAAATATAAATATTAACTTAGCATGTTATATAGGAGCGATTTTATGCAACCTCATTTATTTTTAAAATATTGATAATTGATGTAAAATCAATGCATTCGCTATATTTAATATCATTTGTTTATCTACAAAATTAGTTTTCAGTTAAGGGTGTGTTTGGCAATTAATAAAACATGTCAATTTAAAGATTTTCAATCTAAAATTTTTTATTCTCTGTAACTATCATATTTTTTAATTATTTTTTCATATTTTTCTATACAACTACACTACTTTTCAATCATTCCTATACAACTATCCACACAACTAACCTATCTGTTTTAACTTTATTCTCTTTACTATTCATCATGACCCCTATTATATCATATCATTTGACAATTTTTACTCTCCAAAACTTTTACCCAAAAATTTTATTCATTACCAAACACACCCTAAATGAAGCATATACATGACTACATTTGCTCAAAATAGATATTCATGTAAAATTAGAAAAAAAATGCTTTGGTCTATTCACATTCACATATATACATATTAGAATATAATAATAATAATAACAATAATAATAATAATAATTTATATAATCATTTATTTACATGGCAATAATATTTTAGATTGTCTATATATTGAAAATACTATTTTTAATTGATATTTAGCAATGACCTATTTTATTATGTTGATTTTATACATTTGTTAATGGAAATCATGCATAGTAATATTAAGCAAATGAAATATTTTTTGTAATAATATAAAAAATGTTGAATACAATAAAGGAAAAAAAATTTCATTATTATCAAAATGTTAAAAATGGAGGAAATTATATTAAAGAAAGGTTTCATAATTCCTGTTTAAATGTTGATTTTCTTCATGTCTGTTGAGCGTGGCTTGTATTAAACTATGTTCGATGGGATGATTTTTCTTTTTTTTTTCCCCATATATGACTTCAAATTTACATCAATATTACAAATGTGGTCTTGCTTCTATATAACTAGATTACATAGAAATTATTTTATTTAGTCCTTTTAAAACTTAAGTTTTTGATACTTGATAAAAAAATTTAGTCTATTTATTGTATTTAACGTCATTTGTCTAGGAGACCAAATTTCATCATAATCAAATATTTGCATAGGCAACATTTGCTTAAAAATAGATATATTTATGTGTAAATTATGAAAAATCATTAAATCCATTCAAATATGTATTAAAATATGATAATACTTTGTAAAATCATTTATTCACATAGAATGATATTTTATATGATTTAGATGTTGAAAATACAACTTTAAAATTGATATTTATTACTAAATTATTTTATTATATTAATTTTATATATTCATATATGGGGTCATGCACAATCATATACGTTTCGAAAATGTTATAAATAATACTAAATATAATAAATGAAGTAAATTTTTCTTCAACTATCAAAATATTTTAAAATAGAAGAGGTTATATACAAGAGGGGTTTTGTAGAAGCATTTCTGTTACAAGTGTATTTATAAGTAACATAAAAATGCAGATATGCATCTACAATATGTCTAAAATTACATGTGTCCACTTTTACAGTGTCCAAATGTGTAAGATTTTTTTCTAGTCAAGGTAGTTTTTGTTTCTTGCATAGTTTATTCATACTCTATTTGGGTGTATTTGAAAAGTAATAAAAATTTTAATGAAAAATTTTAAAATAGAAGAAAATGATACGATAAATAGGAATAATGATGAAGACTAAAAATAATAAAGTTAGAATAGATAGATCAGTTGTATGGATAATTATGTGGGTATTTGTATAGAAATAATTGAAAAATAAGACATTTATATAAGAAGACTTGAAGAAATAATTTAAAAAATAGAATAATTGTATAGAGTAAAAAATTTTAAATTGAAAATTGTAGTTTAAAAAAATCGAACATGTTTTTTTAATAAAAACTTTTCACTTTCCATAATTATCATATTTTAAAATTATTTCTTCACATCTTTCATATAATTATCTTATTTTTTAATCATTTTACACAACCACCTCTATAACTAACTTATATTTTAACTTTATTCTCTTTATACCTCATTATTATCTTTATTATATCATATAATTTTCTAACAATTTAACAACTTTTATACAAAAAACTTTCAATTTCCTTACTCTCCAAATACACCTTTTATATTTAAGATGTGTTTAGAAAGTGATAAAGAGTTAAGAGAATAAAGCTAAAATAGATAATTATAGGTTAGTTACATGGGTAATTCTATAAGAGCGATTAAAAAATAGAGTAATTGTGAAGAATTCAAATTGAAAAATTTTTGCTCCAAAACTTTAGTTGTTTCCAAACATACCTTTAGTCAAATATTAAGTTATATAGAGAGATCATTTCTCATTCTATTTTAGCTTAGTTCACTTCATTAATGATTCTACATGCATACATATGTGATTGGGATTAGTTTTGATTCAAAATCACTTTAACTAATAAAAAAACATTTAAGATTAGAGCAATAGAGTTGTTTATCATATAAATAAGGTATTTAAGGTTAAGTTACCATATGGATGATCAAGTGGTTGACTTGAATGTGTGCAGGTTTTGTGTAAATTGGAGGATCAAGATTCAATGTTAGGTTGAAGCATTTATCTCATTTACTGTTTATACAGAAGATAAAAACTTAGTCCATATGGATAATAATACATATAAAAAAATTAATACTCATGTGACATAGAATATGTGTCAACATTGGTTTTATACGTTCATTATATGGAATCTAACATACCTTAATTGAAGACATGGGTAAATTTTTGTATTATATCTTACCATATAGGTAATCATTGTGAACTTATTTCATTTTATTTTTTATTAGTATTCATACAATTTGACATCTAATATTACAATTAAACTCATTCAATAAGAAGACAATAGGGTATCATATATCTTTTTTAAGGGAAATAACAAGCACTCATTTATCCCTATGGGAGATAACAAATTCTTATCTTATTATCATGGGAGACCAAACTCTCATCATAATTTTTTTACCCATATGGGTTGAACACAAAACCTCATGACACTTGAGCATTGGTCGTGACCAGCAAACCTATTTTGTTTAAAAGTAGATCGGTTTGTTAGTTATTTATCATACCTAGTCTAGCTTAAAAAAGCAAAATTATGCCACTGTGTCTCACCTTTGCTGCAAATGGGAGTGTGCAGACATTTGAATTCCCTGTCCCTCATGGAGAGGATTTTTTGCGGTTTATTTCCCCTAATGTGGGGGTTTTACAATTTTCCACTTGAGGTAGAGGTTTTTACAATTCTTCTGATGGTGAGGGTTTATAGGAATTTTAATTTTCCTTTCATGTTTTGGGGGAGTGAATGTACTCCATTATAATATTAGAATGTCACACTATATAATATAAACATATAAAGAAGCAACATTATAATACCCCAAAACCTAAAAGAATGTGAAAATGGAGAAGTGATTCAATGCAACCATGATAGTTCTAATGGATTGTTTTAATTTTTAAAAAATCTAAACCATTTGTAATTATGAATAAATTGTAAAAGTCATTAAAATATATAATATATAATTAAATTAAAAATAAAATTTATGAGCATTAATGGAGAGCATTGGTAGGCAGACATTAGCAAGCAGTAACTCACTCTTTAAAAACAATGCAAATGAGGACATAAAAAAAGACAGGGAAGAGAGAACAGAGGCTGTCGAGTTGATAATTTGAAGAAAACTTGTGAGATTTTCATATCCATCTCAAAAAATCCCTTCGTGGTACGCCAATTACGTAAGTAAGAATTTATATACTTAATTGTTGGGGAATGAATGAAAATTTTAAGTTTAATAATTCATTCACTTTTTTCGAATTCTATAGATTCACTAGCTTTATGAAAAAAAGGTATCAAACTATTCTATATTAAATAAAGAATCTAGATATATACCAAGAGGAAAAATCCGAGCTCGTTTGGGCGATTTCCGCAGCTGCCGAAGATCGATAGAGAATGGATAAATGGAGAAAGAAAAGGAAGAAGAAAACAGTAGTAATTTTGACTTTTGACAAAAATTTACAAAAAAAAAAATGAATTTATGATTTTGTAAAAAGGAACCTATTTTGAAAATATTATAGAAAAATTCAAATCTTGCTAGAAATTTTACAAAAGAAATTTCTAAAAGGAGTATTCTAGAATACTCTCCTAAGTTGTTATGAAATTTCATAAAGAAAGTTTTAGAAAAATTCCAAAAAACCTCCCAAGATTAAAATAATTTACAATAATATTTATATTAACTAGAAATTCACAAAGTGATTCTGAAACATATTTTACATAAAACTTTTAACTCGAGCATTAGTGATATGCTGGTTGTGCCCCACGTCGGCAACATGTGAGCCGTAAAAACTATTTTTTATATAACTTTTGATGCCGATGTCTGATTTTAATGATCCAATTGTCAATCTCTACATTTTCAAACATTCTAGATTCATTGAGTTGAATTATCCATAAGAAGTTATTATTAAAAGTTATTAATGGAAAGGTATCAATGATTGAGATTTAACTTGATTATAGTCCATTAAGGTAACAGATATCTCTAAGTATTACATCTAATGTTTAACATGGGTTCCAACCGAGATAGTGTTGGAAGTCAATGAAAGTGAATTTGATTGATATTCAAGATGAATATCTTTACTAGCATGTGAATATTTTCTTTAACATAATCAAATATGATAAGTGTGTAGAATGCATGCAAATATCACTATTACATTCACTGTATATTGATACCACTAGAGGATGAGTATGTTGTGCATGGTTTGTTCAGTGTGGGTTTACAAGTAGGTCATAGACTTTGATAGAATGCTACTTGACATAAACCATATATGTAGAAGTTGGAAATGCAAGTGTTAGGGACCTAGTCCATTTAAAGTTGATTTTCTTGTAGGTTATAGGCTTAACTGGAGTGTTACCTAATGCGTGATTTGAGGATAGATCCTACGCATTGTTGGAAGACTACTTGTTTTATAGGTGGGTCTCAAGCTTGCTGGAAGGCTACCCAGTGTGTGACTATGGGGTAAGTCGTAGGCTTTGCTGGAAGGCTACTTGTTTTATAAGTGGGTCTGAAGCTTGCTGGAACGCTACCCAGTGTGTGACTATGGGGTAAGTCGTGGGCTTTGTTGGAAGGCTACTTGATACCAACTGCACACATTGAGTCATTGAGTTTATTTGCATTTCTATACTTAATAATATTGCAATAATTTTTATTCGCTGCAGTCTAAATAATTATGTTATTTACTCTAATTGATATGGATGGATAAAGTATAAACTCCTCCTTACTAAGTTTTTATGAACTCACTATATGTTAATTATATTTTTTTTAGGAATTGTAGATCCATCTTATTCATAGATGTGTGGCAAATAGGTTAAGCATGGACTCTTATAGTATAATAAAGTAGTTTTACTTCTTTACTTTGAATATGAAATTGTAATAATTATTATCAACATCCTGTGGGTAAACTTTATCTATTATATTTATGCATGAATTATGAACTTCTTATCAAATGTCATTCATGTATGACTAAAAGGTTGAGTATGGGCCAACCCAAGGCACCATCTTGGATTGGGGTCGTGACATAAATATTTATTTATAATGCCTAAAATCATTTTTTTAGTAAATTTACATGTCAAAAAAATCTATATTAGATTAAAATACTTTGAAAATGAATAGATGCATTATAAAAATTTGAAATAGATATAATTCCTTATAAAAATACATATATGAATGAATATTTTAAATGGTTTAGGATTTTTTTTAAAAAATTCCAGTAGTAGTTTGCTATAATATTATCCAAAATTTCTACTTTGATGGTTAATGAAAAATTTATTTTATTCTTTGTATTTAGATGATTCGTTTAATTAGAAGCCATGGGGAAAAGGTTTGTTGTCACTAGATGTTGGAGGGAACAATGCCTCAATCAACCACTTTGATTGGATTAAGGCTACTGTTGCAGAGGGCTGCAATACAATGCACTCGGGTGTCAAAATCAATTTTTTAATATTTTTTAAAAATATTTGTATACAACTTTTAATCTAGATATATTTAATATGTGTATTAATTTTTACTATTTTTGGATATTTATAGATTTATAGCTTTTTTAAAAACATCTTCATAAAAATATTAAAATTTGGTATTTTTACTTAGGCTAAGTAGTAATTTGATTAGCCTGAGCTAACGACATCATTATGTCAATTTATATATGTCAAATGGTAACTTAAGACTCATTTACTTGCAAAATTTGCGATGTCAAGGATGGGAGAGGGCAATCTTTGGATGGGAAATCCACCCGGTCCTATTCGAAATGTTCTATGTTTGGACAACGGTTAGTCAATCTCAGCCTCTCTCATTGGGCGCCTTCTGTTCCTCATGTTGGTTAACGGGGGTGTGGTGGCACCACTTTCTTAAAAAAATGTGCATACTGTGGGTGTGTTTGTTTGGGGCCAAAACTTGTCAATTAAAACTTTTCAACTTAAAACTTTTCACTCTTCATAACTACTCTACTCTTTTAATTATTTTTCACATTTTTCTATACAAACTAGCCTATTTTTCAATCATTTCTACACAACTACCCATACAACTAACCTATCTATTTTAACTTTATTCTCTTTACTCCTCA
>JAXCLR010000073.1:41489987-41501204 GCA_035584095.1 Annona squamosa
TTCAATCATTTCTACACAACTACCCATACAACTAACCAATCTATTTTAACTTTATTCTCTTTACTCCTCATCATTACCCCTATTATATCACATCATTTTTTATCAATTTTACAACATCTACTTCTAAAACTTTTCATCAAAAGTTTTACCTCCAACCAAACACACCCTGTATTTGCTTAAAAGTAAACATATTCGTGTATAAAAAATACTTAAATATATATTCATGCATATTAAAATATAACAACATTTTATAAAATTATTTACTGACAGTACACTTTTGTACTTGTTAGTCATACACAAAGATATATTAGATAAAGGAGAAATTCCACGTGTACTCGCGGATTTTATCTCCAACTTTATTTGTATTTGTAAACTTCCAAAAATATCTAGTACTCATGAATTTTCATTATAATTCAACGTATAACCATACTGTTAGGAATTCATTAAATGGACTGTTAGTCTCCTTATAAAAAGACAAATATGTCCACGTCTTAATATAATTTGAAATTACTTTGCTCAAAATTAAAGATTCACATTGAAATAATATAATATTTTATAGTTATAGAATTACTAAAAATTATTACAATATGAATTTTTAGTTACAAAATCATAATTAGGGATGAACATGTTTGTCATTTTATAAGGGGTTAACGGCCAATTTAACGGATCCCTAAAAACATAGATATATGTAAAATTGGAATGAAAATTTGTAGATACAAAAAATATTTTAAAAAATTCATAGATGTAAATGAAATTAGAGTTAAACTTCATAGGCATACAAAGAATTTGTCTTTAAATAAAGGATATTTTTTATGATAATATAACAAAATTAAATATAATAAATGAAGTGAGTTTTTTTGTAAATCATAAGTTGAAAAAAGTAGATGAAGTTGCACATGGACTGTATTTACCAGAAGCAAAACTCTTTTTAAAAGAAAAGTGATCATGTTAGCCTGGCTAAGCAAATAATACGCTTAGCCTACTTCAAATAACTTATATAAAATATTTTTTAAAATTTTCTTCATACACTTGTATATTTAAGTATATTTAATATATAAACTAAGATTTACTATTTTTGAATATGTGTATTTATTTTTGAAAGATTTTTAAACATCTATATGTATATGTGTTTAAAATACTATGTTTAAAAAATCTCAAAAAAAAGTAAACGATCTTGTTAGTCTACTTAGTCTATCTCAAAAAATTTATTTTAAAATAATTTTTTCTTTTTTTCTTCGTACACTTGTTTATATAAGTATATTAAACATATAAACTAAGTTTTACTATTTTTAGATATGTTTATGTTTTTTCGAGATTTTTTTAAATAAAGGTGTATTTTAAATACATATATATATATATAGATGTTTAAAAATCTTAGAGAAATATATACATATATCTAAAAATAGCAAATCTTGGTTTATATGTTAAATAGACTTAGATATATAAAATGTACGAAGAAAAAAATATTTTTTTATGAGTTTTCAAAACTACCATTTTCAAAAAGAGAGAAATAATTCTCTTAACTCTGGCAAAGCAAATAGTTCAGTTAGTTTATTTCGAAAAATTCATTTTAAAAAATATATTTTTTTTCGTACACTGGCTTATTTAAGTATATTTGATATATAAACTAAATTTTATCATTTTTGGATATATATATATATATAATTTTTTTGAGAAGTGATTCTATTAACCCGAGTTAAGCAAATGACTCACTTAGTCCACTTAAAAAAACTCATATAAAACACTTTTTTTTTTAATTTTTTCTTCGTAACCTTATCCGTAACAATAAAAAAAAATGATGTTTCAATGCATCTTGAACACGTTTGGTACAAAATTTTATTTTTTAAAGTATTTTTTGAACATAATTTTATAAAATTATGCTAGGTGTATTAAATACATATGTATTAAGTTTTACTATTTTTGGAGATATATAAATATATTTTTTTAATTTTTAAAGACATGGGTATTTTAGTCGTCTGAAAATGACTAAAACCTTTCTTATTTTTAAAATTCAAAAATATATATACACATATATAAAAATAATAAATTTTAATTTATAGATTATATGCACATAAATTAATAATTTTATAAAAAATTTCAAAAAAATATATTAAAAAATAAAGTTTACAATGATGCATGCAATTTGAACTCTAAAAAGAAACGGGAACGTCCCACCGAACCCTCGTTTGTGAAATACGATGATGCCACGATGCAGTCCATGGAGATGGCAAGGCCTCAGGACTCAGACGCGAGAGCAGACGCTGCCCGCCCGTAGCGAATCATGTGCTGCCGTTGAGCCTCCTTCAGCATCGTGGCCTCGTATCAATCTCTCTCTCTCTCTCTCTCTCTCTCTCTCTCTCGTCCGTTTGGTCATCCAAAAAATATCATCCGGGAAGGCGTGCAGCTGTATCTGCCCTTAGTCTGTTTTTCTCTCTGCGGAAGTCGTCAGGAGGAACAAGGAAATGCTACCCAGATGGAGCAGAGCAGCAGTTTCCAATCTCGCCAAGATTGGGTTGGTGAAGAGAACAGAATTTCCGAGGGATCTCTATCTTCTACGCCGAAGTTATGCCAGTGTGGCTGCGGCTGCACCGTCGGAGACGACTGTGGATGATTCTTCTGCGAAAACATTCTCACGCAAACCAGGGGTATGAATGTCGAATACCCACTGCCAATTTCTCATCAAAACAAGTGACCATCTGATCAATTCGTGTTTTTGAGTTGGGTTCCTGCGATCCAGTGGGATGAACTAAACCGCTTCAAATTTCACTTTAAAACAAGCGCCCATCTGATCCAAGTTGTGTTTTTGCCATTGGGGATGATCGGAAAGGCATGCAAAATTCAGGAACAGAACTTACTTGCCTACTGTTCTGTGGCTGACTCTAGGAACTGGGATTTTCTTGTATTGGGGATTTGGTTTTGATTAGATGGTAGGGAAGGATAGGAATCATAGAACGTCGTTACTGGTCCAGCTGGACTTTAGGCTTTGATATTTCCATTTGATACTGGACAGGATATATAACGGGTCAAGCATCCGGTCACAGTCAAACCAGTTCCATCATCTGGTCATACAAACTCTAACGTTTTACATATAAAATACAGTACAAATTTCAAAAGTTAAACAGTAAATCTCAATCAATGCACTGATCTTTCATGACCAGGCTACATTGCTTAACCTGTGTTTTTATTTCACAAAAAAAAAAAAAAAAAATAGAAAAATTAAGACTTTTTAAGAACCATCCTGCTTAAGAATTTTTTTTTTTTCAAATTCTTTATTACCAAACTAGTCTAGACTGGATGTTCCATAAATTGGTTCATGATTGGATGGAATGATCTGGTTTGCTTTTGATAACTGTGTTCGAACCTTGCCACTGATAGTGCCAATCTGTTTTGCACTTGGTGCATTAGGAAATGTGGCTGGGTATGTCTAATGTCTCTGGCATTTTCAAATGGGTTTCTAGAAACTTTGAAGGTTAATCCGAATCAGTGGTCAACCTGAAGCTGAGCGTTGGTTTTTGGGATTGGTATAGTTAGTCTGCTTCTTTCTTATTGCTGTTTGCCCTTTGTTCTTGGATAATTCTTTTAGTGTTCATTTCTGTGAGTGAGGCTTCTAAAGTTTGTAGCTCAAAAGAACAATACATCATTTTCTTATTGCAAGTTTGCATTTTCATGTTACACTTCTTGGGGCTGGCAATGTTAAGTTCATCATTATCTAACTGGTAATGTGCATGTGGATGTGTCTTATATGGATGATTCAATGTTGAGCTGGGATCTTTCTACTTTTATTATTGGAGTTCTTGTGTTTGTTCTAGTATAATACATTGGTTCTAGCAAATGGTCTGTGAGTCTTCTTAGCATTAATGTGCATAGCATGTTGAGTATCCAGAACACACTTCTCCTATCACTTGATATGGAAGTCCTCATTTTGTGACAGGCCAGCTTGAATGCTATGTTCTGGTCAAAGCCCCGTTCTCTAGCTTTGGCCTCAGATTCTCCTTTCAGAGTAGAAGAGCCTAAATATGAAGGAATCAAATATATTATGCTCAAGTTGTTGCTGTTTTATAGTAAACAGAGTAGATCAATTAGGGGGGCAAATGTGGTATACCGACGCATCATTTCACAAGTTGACAAGCCTGCAGTTTATGATGGTGAGTGCCTATACTAGCGTTCTTTTGTGATAGAAGAACAAACTACATGCTTTTCCTGTTACAACATGCATGTTTTCTGGGCATTCATCCATTCTGCTGATTCAGAAGAATGCTGATTCAGAAGAATGTAAAGCAGGTGCTAGTTGACAAATCACTGACAGTTTCTAGAAGTTTGCTTTCCTCACCTGCTTTACATTTTTTGAACTACAATTCTATGGACTTCATCACTTGTTCCATGATAGAGGAGAATGATCAAGTGGGATTTATGTAGATGAGCCGAGTTTATTCGTTTGTAATTCTGGTCCCTCCACTCTACACCCAATTTCATCTGCAGGCATGGCCTCATGGGTGCTTGAATCTTCCTCTCTACATTTCTTGCCTCGTTTTTCCAAACGTTTTTATTTCTGTGTTATTGGAATAACTATTAGTGAGATCAATTACATGTCTATTGTTCAATGCCTCAAGTATTGATCTTTTTTCCCCTTAATCTTTTCAGTATTTCAATTGGAGAAAACCTTCAAAACAACATTTGCTTTGCTTGTTCTTCACATGTGGCTTTGTTTAAGGCGCTTGAAAGAAGAGGGAAAGGAAGGTGTTGAATTTGGGCAATACCTATATGAGATATACAATCATGATTTAGAGCTAAGAGTGTCTAAGGCAGGGGTAAATGGCTATTCCTTTACACAATAAACACATGTATGCTATTCCTTTACACAATGAACTCATGTATATAACTGAACTAATTTCTCTTGTAATGAGCATATTTATTCACCTGCTAAACATTTACTCTGATACTGTTGCGTTCTTAAATATGGTGAAATTTCAATTTGACTTAGTGTTCGGACCTCATAGCCATTACGTCATTCTTGTCGATCAGAAATTCATCACAGTCAGTAGACTTAGTGCTGATGAACATCTAATAACCAAAAGCCAAACACTGTTAATTATGTTTTGGGCTTTCTGTTACTTGTTTATCAGAATATTGAGTGTCGACATTCAACAAAATCCCATAATTGTGGAATTAGAAATATGAATGAATTATGTGTTCCTGATGCTCTCTGTTGAGGATGTGGTTTATCAATTAGTGTAGTCATGCACAAAGCTTATGCACTGCCATTTTTTTCTGAAACAGATTGTAATCAGGTGAAGTGGATTGGTGTCAATGCTAGTTTGCTATATAGAGGGCTATCTCAGTGCATAGAGTTCCTGCACAATGTGGGGTCCATGCATCCACGTCAATGCTAGTTTGCTATATACATTACTTCTATAACAGTTGAGCAGTCTACAAATTTTAGACAAAGGAAGCTTATTTGTGTTGCAAATAATTATCTTCTTCCGAAAAGTTAGGAAATGGAAGCTCAATTGGTATAATAATTCTTTCTGATTCAGTACTTTTTACATTAAAAAGAGTTAATGACAAAGATAGGTGAGATTTCTTACTATTAGAATAAGGAAATGGGCTGCAAACTTCAGTTAGTGCCTTTTTAGTCCTGCATGAAAAAGGGGTTTGAACAGACAAACTCGACATATGTTGTATGTAATTTATGTTGATTTATACATCTTTCTCATCCTATCCAGTTGCACGAATAATTGATGTCTGACAATGCATGTGGACAAAAAGTCAAGGAATTCAAAGTCTTCATATGAGCTTATTGACATGTCTTTGAAACTAGTCAATTTTTTTTCTCCCTGGTTCACAGGTTAACTTGCTATTGAGTAAATGGATGAAAGATTTGGAGAAGATATTCTATGGAAACATTGTTGCATATGATGCAGCCATGCTTCCTGAATCTAAAAAGGATGATCTTACAAGTGTTATCTGGAGGTGAAGTTTCCTTTAAAGCTGGCAGCATTTAATGTCCTTCAATTTTCATGAAAAAGGCTTCGATAGTTGGTCTAATCCAATTCTTTTAATCCGGAAGGTTTGCACTGGTTAATGAATGAGCATGGAAGTCGATCATTGTTAAAGGCATGCATGTAGGCTCAACGCTCACTCAGGCATGCTGCTCGCGCCTTGAGATGCTCTTGTTGCACCTAATTGAACTGGCCCAAAACTGTCAACATTCAAATAGAGTTTTAAATTTGAACCTTACCAATTCCATACCTCTTTTCCAATTTTAATAAAGTTTCTGTCCTTCATTTCTTCAATGTCTATTTTCTTAATTACAATTGTTATGTGGTTAATTTAAAGATATTATTAAATTTATTTAATTTTGCATAATGTGTGCCTTGCTTTAGCTAGGTTTGCTCCTTGTGTGCGTAGGCCTCAAGAGCCCTTTGTGCCTTAGTTCTCCTTGTACTTTGAACAGCTATACATGAAACTGTACTGGCATGAATGCTTCACCCTTATTGCTGGTTTGAAGCCTGATATGGAAGGGTTGTATCATGCTGGTAACTGGCATCGAATTTCCTTTACAATGGCTAATACCATGAATCATGAGAAGGATAAATACAGAACTAATATTTGCCTTATATATGAGAAAAATGCATGGTTAAACATCTCGTGTTCAAGGATGAATGCATCTACCATGATCAGATTGAGAACCAGGAGTGTTAAGACAAGTGGTAGATTCATTTAGGAAACCTATCATTGCAGCAATTGGTTATGATATGAGGGGGTTTTTATTTGGATGGTTTGATCAACAGAGCACATCAAACCCAAATACTACTTGCTAGTTGCTAGGAATGAACTGGTAAATGACCAAAATTTGTCATAAGTGAAGGAACCCCAGTTTCAGTATCCCATGATTTGCCTGAGAATATGATCTTCGGGTTTATTCTTGTGCCTCATTCTGACTTTTGGGATAAGGCACTTGGATGGTTTTGATTAAATAATTGTGCACCACTGGTCTTGATTCAGAGGAACAGATTTCTTTTAATATAATGTAATAAATATTCTAATAGCCTTTTTCTTTCCATCTTCTGCTTTCATTCTCTTAAGACCTGTTTGATCTGGTATTATGCTTATTATTAAAATGAATAAAGCTTTTAATAGCAATTGCAAAATAGATGCCTGTTTCATTTTTGCAAACACAAAGTTTTCCTAAAATTTTCAAATGCTGTCAGTTTTCATGTTGTTTTACTCCAATGACATTTTGAAATACCAAAGACACCCTTCCATTTGCTGCTGTTCTTCCTTTTTTCATTTAAGAGGAGAGTTTCAATGGTTTTGGGTTTCCTGAGGTTTATTTTCATTATCATATCCTTTCCATTTGGGAAAACGCTGATGGTGGATGACATTGTGATGGATCAATATGTGTAGTACTTAAATAGGATGTATCTGTGCAAAATTTAAGATTGGAGTACGACAGTGGCCTGCTGATGCTGGGCTTGTTTTGATCTTGATGCATATCAGAGTATTAATAGCTTATTTATGGCACTAAGATTCTCTAATGAAACTGTAATTGACTCCATACGAAAGTCGTCTCCTGAATGAGGCCATGAATACTTAGAAAATGCATCTTTTGCATCACGAATCTAAATTTATTTTATGTGGAGAGCATGGACCTAGTTGAAGAATTTTTTTTTGTTATTTTAAAATTTTAATAGAAAGATATTTTATAAAAAGTATCAGATTTTTACAATGATTTATAAAAATGTTCATTTTTACAATTTAAAGCAAATCTCATGTATTTTTTTTATCAAATAGAAAAAGCAATATTCATTTAGCAAATTTTAGTAAAATGTTGATGTCCATTTTTAAAATAGCCCTTGATGTAGTGGGTATGCACCTAAATGGAAGCAGTAAATATCATATGATAAGGCATTTAGTTTATTATTGTTGACATAAGTTAAATACTCCAAGGTCAGCTTTATCTTGTCAACAGTTAAAATGTATCTTTTGCTATTTCCACTTTATCTTTGCTAGATTATACTAGGGGTGCACCATAATTAGGGTATTCCATGGATAAATGGGGCTTGCCTTGATGATGAAATCAAATCTAACTGGTCACATTGTTTAACACGATCAATTATTTATATTAATATGATAATGCCAATCCTTCACTGAATTTGATTAACCTGATTCCACAAGAGTTAGGGAGTCTGTTGCATTATTCGTTTTTGTCATGGTACCAAAAAACATCTCAATTAGAGTCTTAGGTGGGCCGCATTTGCTTTGTAAATATATAATCATATCTGAATTATGAAAAAACACTTAGATCCATAGTCCATTCATAGATCCATTCATCCACATAGGAGTGATGGTTTAAATAGTTCAAATGTTTAGTTAACAACTTTAAAATTGATGTATGAATCAAACAATTTTGTTATGTTGATTTTGCACATTTAAGATGGGGCCATGGACATCTTTGATTTGAATGAAACTTGGTTTTTTAATCAAACAAATAATGCTAAATGCAATGAGTTGAGTGGATTTTGATTTCATCATTAAGATGGTCCCATTTCAAGATGTTGCACCCTAGTATATCCCGTCTTTGTTTGTTTTAAGTGTGTTTTTGGAAAGCGATAAAACTTTTAAATGAAAATTTTTTGAAATGGAAAAAAATGATGTGATATGATAGAGATGATGATGATGAGTAAAGAGAACAAAGTTAAAATAGATAGGTTAGTTGTATAGATAATTATGTAGAAATGATTAAAAAATAAGATAATTATATAGGAAGATGCGAAAAATGATTAAAAATAGGGTGGTTATGCAGAGTGAAAAGTTTTACTGTTAAACAAATACCTCCTAACTTTTTTATTATAGGGTTTGTTTGGGAAATGATAAAACTTTTAAAAGAAAAACTTTTAGTGTTGAAGTTTTTAAAATGAGAGGAAATGATGTGATATGATAGGGTAATGATGAAAAGTAAAAAAATAAAGTTAAAATGCATAGGTTAGTTGTATGGGTAATTGTGTAGAAATAGTTGAAAAGTGGAGATGTTGTATAGGAAAATATGGAAAAATTATTAAAAGATAAGGTAGTTATAGAGAGCGAGTGAAAAATTTTAAATTGAAAATTTTGGTTGTAGCCAAACACATCCATAATGAAATCTATCTTTTTCTATACTTAACTTTTATCTATGTTACTATAATGATGTAATTTTTTAATTTATTCTGTTTATTTATTTCTATTTATCCCATTGTTTTGTTGGTACTCCTATTATCTAGATGGTTTGTTAATTTTATTGAAACGTACTCTGAAACTTGGGATTCGTTTGGGAACAGGTAAGAGTTAAAAAAATAAAAAATAAATAAAAAAATTCACCACTACTTCCTACAAATCTTTTGATATAGTTTAACATCTTAACTACCTATCTGCCTTACCTTTTCTATTATTACCTCTGCATTTCAATCATTGCCGCATCATTTCATATAGCTACACTATTTATCTTAACTTTATTCTCTGTACTCTTAATTTCTACCTCTATTATATCACTTTCTCATTTTTTAAAAATTTTTCCCATTTCTACCTTCCTGCTTTTCCTTTTACTCCCCAATTGGACCCTTCGTGTTATTGGGCTAATGGTTATCTTATTCTGTGGCCTGACTGTCACGACACTGGAGAGGTGTATTAACACACTGCCCTGTCGTTTTTTGCTCCTTTGTGAACCATTTTGGTGTACCAAGTTAGACTCTTGATAGAAGGTATGTTGAAACAGGATTCCCGCCAGAGTGCTTTAATGGTCTATAACAATTCTACTGCAGGAATATTTTCTCTGACGATGGTTCTGAAATGCCAAATGCTGCCGCACTTAGTGCAGTCCAGGCATGCTTCTTCCCTTATTATCCTCTTCTAATTTGAGTAGTTTGCATTGCATAAGATGCATCTTTATGCCAGCCCCCATAGCCTTTGATTCTCCCCAGCCATTTCTGTTGCTTTTTCTGGCAACCTATTTGTTTTTGAGTCCCAGCCATATGGAACCTCTCCATTTGGGACCTACCTTCATAATGAAATCAAAATCCAACCAATCACATTGTTTAATATTATGGGGTTTATGTGCTACGAAAAGCTTTCTGCCCGAGTTTTAGGTGGGTCATACCTGCTTAAAAATATATAACACGTGTAAATTATGAAAGACACATAGATCCATTCATTGATGCATTGGAATGTTATAATAATTTATAAAATCAATGTACATAAGAAGAATGTTTTGGACAGTGTAAATGTTGAAATAACAATTTTGATTATAGGTGTATAAATCAAATAATTTTGTTAAATTGATTTTACACTTTTATTAGATGGTGTATATGCACAATCAATTGGAACAAAACTTGTTTCCCTAATTGAACAAATAATGTTAAAGCAGTGAGTGGAATAGATTTCATATAATCATCAATTTGGGTTCCAAATGGATTGGTTCCATGAATTCAAATTCATGGAACTGGTTAGGACTGGAACCCTTCATTTCCAATATACCAAACCTATGCATCTCTACAAACTATACTATTTATTCTCTTTCGTTTGAATAAAAAATATATTTCTTGACAAATTCAGTCTCTTGAAATTTAGTAAAGTTCTTAGTTATTTTATAGTATTCATGGTTGTTGCTAATGATATGTATATAATGCTGTTGCTAATGTTGTCCCTTGTGCTAACTCACATGTTATGGGTGAAATAGCAAACTTATGGTAGGTGGACTAGGATAAGAAGTGGTCTTCGCATTTTATTTTTTAAGGCACAACTTGGTTAGAGAAAGCATGGTAATTTTTAAGCATCGAAACAAATGCCCTATGTGATTTTTGCTCTAAGGAAATGGTTGAGAACCACCCATGGAAGAAAAGGAACCAGATGCATTTGAAGTTTGTTGGTTTGAATCAAAGGCATCTAAATGTAGGTCACCTTGCTAGTCTTCCAGATAACTTGGAAATTTCTTTAGCAAAATTCGGCTTCATAGAATCTCTATGAATGTCAATTTTGTGAATGAATAAGAAAAAGCAGATTGCTAGTCTTCGAAAAATTTCGCATGCTTAATTTAATTGTTAGCAGTGTAATGCAAGAAATGGAAAGAACTGACAGATTGATATCTAATTACTCAAGATGTGTGTGTGTGTGTGGTTTTTTTGTTTTTTTGTTTGTTTGTTAGTTAGTTTTTTTTTTTTTTTTGGGGGGGGGGGGGGGGGGGTG
>JAXCLR010000073.1:41508103-41521147 GCA_035584095.1 Annona squamosa
ACCTATCTATTTTAACTTTATTCTCTTTACTCCCCATCATTACCCCTATTATATCACATCATTTTCTATCAATTTGATAACTTCTACATCTAAAACTTTTCATCAAAAGTTTTACCTCTAACTAAACACACCCTTAGTGTATTTAAAATATGTATATACTTTTACCATTTTTTGAGATTTGGAGAATTTTTTTTTAGATTTTTTTAAATGAGTGGAATTTTTCGTAATTTTGAATTACGAAAATGCCACCGATTTTAAAAATTCAAAAAATTTGGAGATATTTTTTCGAATTTTTAAAATCAGGGGCATTTTCATAATTCAAAATTACGAAAAATGCTACTCACTTAAAAAATCTAAAAAAGTATATAAATTTTCAAAAATGGTAAAATTAATACATTTGCTAAATACACTTTAGATTACTAGTTGTATAAAAAAATTTTCAAAAAATTGAAAAAAGAGTTTTTGAACCCGAGTGCACCAAATAACTACCTTGTATAAAAGTACAAAGTATCCCACACAATTTAACACAAACTACAAAAAAGGGCCACACTGGTCATGGTTGATCTGTGGCAGATGTTTAGCACAAGACCGCAAGATCTTGAAGATATGTACTGGCCAGCCGTGATTTGGGGCAGATCATCCTAGTACGAATGTGATCAGTGAGAGGATTGTTATGGTTTTGAAACCTGGATAGCATGAGCATATTTGCAATTTGAGAATTTGGAATCTTTTTAACAAAATGAGACATAATCCGTCTATATTTGTAAGGTTAACAAAGTACTAAACCGTTGCAATATTGGTCGAACTATGCCGATATACTTGTAAAATCCCCAAATCTTCCAAGGAATCTGGTCATTGGACCTTATAATTATGTTTTTAGTGGATCAAAGCCAATCATGTTACGCACTATTGTATGCTTAACTATACGTATAAAAATAATCTTGATTGAATATTTAGGTGGGCCATCCAAAGGAAGATTAAATCATGTGGCTCCGAACAGGCTCTTACATGTTTTGATTGCTATGGTTACTGTAACTGGTCCACTGAAATATTTCCTTAAAATAATGGGTAATTTGCATTCACGTCAGTTCTATAAAGTAATTGTATTTATGCCGGCTACGATTTTCATTTATGCCAACTACTTTTTAAATTTTTGCATTCAAGCCAATTCCATTAGGTGTACTGGTGTAGCCTAACGGCCATTAAATACTTTGCTAGGAGTTGAGTGCATTGTTAACTCATCACTCACTCCCCCAGTGAGGACTGTGGAGGCAACTCCATTGTAAAGGAAATTTTAATACCTATTAGGGGTTAAGAAATGTGATTTAGATTTATACAGAATTATACGAGAGTGTACACAATAAATTAGGATCAAATAAATAACTACAAGATAACACACGCAAGTTGCTAAGATTTATGTAGAGAATCCATCAACCAAAAGGAGAAAAATCATGGCAAAGAAATAATAATGATAAATAGATTACAGATATACACATAAGAATGACTCACACTTATTTTTTAGATACCTCACACACATTTCCAAATAATAACTGTCTGATAATTCTCTCTCTCTCTCTCATACCCTGTTGGCATCACTGAGTACTCCATTGAATTCCTACTGATACACCTATACCCTCATGAGTGCTTTCGCAAAAACAATACACACTCTCTTGCATATTCATTACGCACTCTCACATGAAAACTATTTTGCAAATAAATTGTACATAAAATATAAAACACAAATCTTAACAATTTCTATCTTGGATTAGATTCTACATACACCCACTCACGAAGAAACTCATGTAGTCAACCATTTTTGCAACTCATCGGTTAGTTTATTAGACATCGTGCTCCACCTCGACATGTCTTCATATCTCTCAACCTCAAAATTGCTCCACTTTCAAGATCAAACCAATATGAATTCACATATCCACTTGAGATGCTCACACAATCAACTACTATGTCCTTCAGAAGCTTCTAGCAAATCTTGTTATAACTTTCTCTAATTGACCAATAATCATTTGTACATTGCTTGAACTATCACCACTTGTATACTTAGATTGATTGAGTCCAAAATGCTTCTGTGTTGCTTCCATGTGCATCCACAACAAAGTCCTCTTAGATACCACATGAATACAAGAACTCCACTTATTCTTACACTCATCATCTCCAGATTTATGCCAAACCACATACATTTCACAAACACATGCACACCCCACACACTAGCCCACGTTAGTACATCCACCATCCATTCGACCATGTATCTCTGGCGTATCAACTACAAAAATAATATGATCCGCATTTATTTTCCAATAGCACCACATTCACAGGACTCCTAGGCTCTTCACATGACCAATGTTATCACATTCTCAAGATCTCACAAAGTCACCATCTAATGCAGAACCCAAAAAGATTGGTCATCTCCCTTCTGCTTTCCATGCATCCGCAACAATATCAGAATCATAGACAATAAATAATAATGTAGAACATTCGTAGCTTCCTCGTAAAGTTTGTTGTTCTATCTCGATCGTAACCATTTCCATGCAACATCAACAATGTGATCATGCTAAATCTATTCATAAAATAATGCTTTAAAACTAGATCAAACTTGACTCATCCTAATCAACCTTGATATCTATGATCTAACTTGGCCATGCTCAACGATGTAAGCATGCTTTTGATATGCAACATTCAATTGAACCAAATCACCTCATAACTCTAAATCTACAGATTAGAATTTCTTTAATCATCACATCATTGTTGATTTATAAATTTCATTAGATATACTAAAGCAAAATCCGCCTAATCCTATTTTACCATCATGTTCAAAACACTAAAAAATATAGAAAATCATGCCCGGAACAACCAATTTGGACCTCATGATCATCCAATTTGAGCCATAAGTGTATTGCTTCAAATACACCTCACATGCGCTATAACTTGCGGATTACTGTCTTCCCCAAAATAGTAATCTTTTGCAATTGGGCGTTAGCCCGATTGGTCACAACCTTGGCAAAATGGCTGGGAGGTCATGCGTTCTACTTTCGTTAGGGAGTTCGTGGGAGCTTGGTCTATCTATCTATAAGTTGGGGCTTGGTATCTGTCGTTAGAACATGTGAGAGTTTCTTGTCCCCCCTCATGATTAATGAGAGCTTATTGTCTCCCAAGTCAATGAGCTTGATACTAATTTAAGATGTCATATTGCCCAAAATATCAAAAAAAAAAAAAAAAAAAAAAAAAGGCTTTCGGATAGCTCTACCCGGGCCAAGCTTTCCCACCTCCATACACAACCACACAAGTTGCTGTTATTGCCATCCACATACACTGTCATAGGCGATCGATGTCAAGTGCACACTTGATTGCACTCTTGATTTTATATACCCAGGTGCATTAAGCTGCGATGCACCGTGCACTCTGGTGCAAAAACTCATTATTTTAAACAAAGTTTATACAATTGTCAAATTAAGTATGTTAAACCTACGTATCAATTTTTACCATTTTTGAAAATTTGTAGATTTTTTTTATATTTTACAAAATCATTTTCGTAATTCAAAATTACAAAAATACCACTGATTTTAAAAAATTGAAAAAATATTTACAAATCTCCAAAAATAGTAAAACTTGATACATATATTGAACACACTTAGATTAGCAATTGTAAAAAAAAAAAAAAACTTTTTTAAAAAATAAAAAAAATAGATTTGGTGCACGTGAGTGCACCGAATAACAGCCCTCTCAAGTGTCTCTCCTTGTCAGCAACCGTCGTTACACCATCAGCCATCACCGACAAAAGTCATCTCTCTAACTGCCCAAGTCGATCGCCGCTCATCTTCACTACCAGCGCCTTGTGCCTCTTCGCCATTGCATGACTTCATCATCCATTGGAAGAACAAAGGGAAACCCATCTGCAGCCATGATGTTACTGCCTTGTTCTTCGACGTCGAAGAGCCCATCTGTGATTGTGCGACCATGACTAGTGCCGCCTCTGTCCGGATTTCCACTGCTAGCTCGCTGGCACTTTGCTTATCTCCATTGCCAAACCGCACCATGCCACTGCAGCCATTCATCCGAACAGCAGCCCTAGTCAATCGCAGCCAATGAAATCCAGTATGGCTAGCCTGCTCTCGACCGATCTCAACCGTTCATCGTTCCAATTTGATCACCACAAAAAAAAATTAAATTTTGTGCCTTCAAATAGACAACATGATCTTGCTTTCTTTCCGATTGTTATGGATTTATGTGAAAGCAATCAAATAAATAATCACAAGATTACACACGTAAAAATCAAAATTTATGCAGAAAATCCTTCGACCATAAGAGGAAAGATCATGGAAGAGAGATAACAATTTATTATGATAAACATGTTACAAAAAAACATAAAAGAATGACTCACACGCATCCCTAAATAAGAACACTTTAATAACTTTTTCTCTTACACTTTGATGGGCATTACAAGGTGCTTCACTAAATTTTTAATTGATATAAATAGAAGTCCCATGGGTACTCATGCAAAACCAATATGCATTTTTTCGAGTATTCGTCACAAGCTGTCACATGCAAATCATTATATAGACAATCCATAAACCCTAACATTAGGATCCACCTAACAAAGTTTGTATGAATGCAAAACTTGGGCATAGTGTGAAGAACAACTTAATTGACATAGGTATAATTATTTCACTTGTAAGTTGGCATGAATACAAACAATGCTAAAAATAATTTATTTTCATATGTTACTTCTTAGGTAGTGAAACTGTGAAAATGGTTTGTTGGCCTACTCAAGACAATCTTGCATATTTTTTGAGGCTTGAGAAACCCTAAGTAGCATTTCAAAATTTCATACAAATAAGGAACATGATCCTGTACACTCGATGCAAATATCCATTTTCTTATATTTTAAAATATTTTTATATAATTGTTAATCTAAGCATATTTATTTAACATATATATTAATTTTTATCATTTTAAGAGATTTTTAGCTTTTTTTTTAATTTTTTAAAATCGGTGGTTTTGTAATTGAATTTTTTAAAATCAGTGGCATTTTAGTAATTTAATACCAAAATGCTACTAATTTTAAAATTTTTTTAAAAATAGCCATGAATCTCTAAAAATGATAAAAAAAAATAATATATGTTAAATATACTTAGATTAACAATTGTATAACAAAATTTTTGAAAAATAAATAAAATGAATTAAATGTACTTGAGTGTGTCAAGCCTAAATACACCCATGTGCATCTAAGCATATCCGTGCAAATAATGGCATGACTCCACGTGAGCAGTTGAAAAGTCAAGAAAATTAATAAAGATTTTCTTCCCCCTCCTGCGGGCTACAGCACATCTCATATAAGAAGAGCCAGGACAGGAAGCAGCTCTGCCAGTGCCACGGAATGGGTTTTATCCTTTAGGTGCTGGGGCATTTTCAGTTGGAGTGAGGCCATAAATTCCCTGCAAAGAAGGGCATTGTCAGATTGATTGATTAGCTTCCAGCTCCGCTTCTGCCAAATTAATGAGGTTTCTCCGTTCGGTTTCAACTTCAGGAAAAAAAAAAAGAAGAAGAAGAAAGAAGTGACGGATGGGCCTGAAATTGTGGTTATTTTGGTGGTTGCAAATACCTTTTCGAGTCTGCTGATTTTTCAAGGATCGAAATGCTACCACCACAGGCAACTGGATTAAGATTGGCAAGTTGGTGTGGTGGGCATCCATCACGCCTTGACTCTCTTTTCTTTTTCTAGGCCTTAAAAAAAAATGAAAATTGCGGTTGTGGGCACGTTGGATCGCAGAGGACATCCCATCATGATCATGGTAGGCCCTGTTTTTTGCAACAAGAACATGAGAAAGTCCTTGTTGGATGCAGGCATTTGTTGTCTGTTGAACTGTCCAAATCCCAAGGTTTACAGGAATATTTTCCACCACTCACAATTATGGATAGACAGTTTAATTGGGCTTTATTTATTTATTTATTAATCCTTGTGATTTCTGTTTATTTTAAAGTAAATTTGTTTTTAAAAAAAAGTTGAATCCGAGAGAGTTTACTAAAACGGTCTATAAGCTTGTTATTTAAGCACAATTCGGGGTGCTTTTATTTTCTAAAGTATCCTAGGAATATTGTAATTAGTGGAGGAAAAAAGTGGAGGTGTTTAAAAATAGAAAAAATGGGGAAAAAAGAAAATGATGTGATGGGGGTAGAAGTACCAATTAAACATAAAATAAACGACATTAATTGATAGACTTAATAAAGGATAACAATCTTTGCAAGAATGGGTAATAGTGAGGAAAAATAGAAGAATAACCGAGTAGTTAAAAAAAAAAAACAGAGAGTGAGAACTTCCCTATAGGCCTATACTCGTGAAGGTCATTCAATCTTCTAATCGTTGTTTTGGGAATTTCAGTTTTAACTAAAAGAATATAGCGTAACATGCATTTAGATTAGCTCCATAAAACGTCTTTCTTTATCAAGGAATTATCATAAACAACTGCCGTTGTAACTTAACTTAACAACCCTGGCTTTTTATATTAATTTTTTTAAAAAATCAAAACAATTTATAGTATTCTTATATATGTATATACTTATGGTGAGAAAATTCACCTGTGGCAGGATGCAAGTGTCCAGCCATTTGACCTATTTTTAAATTTTTTCTGTTTTTTATAAACATATTAAGTTATGTGTATTTATTCAAATAATCTAAGCTTTACTATTTTTGGATATGTTTATATATTTTTTATTTTTAAAAACAGTTACATTGCGATAATTTTTCGCTTGTTAAAATGAGCATAATGCCCGTATTTAAAAATAAGAAAATATAAACATATTTAAAAATGATAAAACTTGAATTATAAATACACATAACTTAACATGTTTATAAAAAATAAAAAATAGGTTAAAAAGTTGACCAGAGTTGGCACCCCTCTATAAAAAATACTATAAATAGCCTAGACACAAAAGCATTTTTTAAAATTTTAAAATTGTTCATTTTCACGTGGACCCACTTTATTTAGCTGATGTAACAAAATTTATCAATTTTGAATTCTGGTATATATTTTCTACAAAATTTCAAAAATAAAAAAATTACCCATCTCACATTCCCTCAATGGAATCAGTAAAGTTTTTTATTTTTGAATTTTGTAATAAATATTATACGAATCTAAAAAATGATAATTTTAATATATGAATTAAAAACACACGGGCCCAAATAAAATGGAAGAATTCATAACATACGGACCCACATAAAATGGAAGAACTTCTAAAAAAAAACCTTTGAAAATACACGAGGTTTTTACAAGTTCATTATCCATGTAGCATTACCCTTATTTATTTGGATTCAATTGTTTGCCATAGGTTGGGTATATATGCTAAAAGTGGCATGAGTATGAACCAGCATTCTTCCTTCTGAGCATCATCTCTCTCTTCTCCTCTCTTCACCAAGAGATCATTTTCATCTTTTCTTCATCAATTTTTTTGTTTTGTCTTTTAATCATGTCACATACTTTGGATGAATATGAACTTATGAAGGACAACTTCATGAGAGGGACAAACAAAGCAAATGTCTCTACTAAATTTAAATCCCTAGACCTTCCACCTTACATATCCTAACACCCTAACTCATCCACGTCAACTACTTGGTCATCTAAATCGTGACTTTCTTCATCAACTTTTGAGATGGCTTAACATTAGAAATTTTTTTGAGCACACACATATTGCATTATCTCAACTGGTATTACAATTAATCTTCTGAGATATTCTTACAATTTCCTAACAATCATCTACATCTCCCAACCGATGAATGCTCCCATAGGAATTTCGAGAGCCTAACGCCACCACTAATGCTCCACGATGCCGCTACTGTCGAGACTTGAAACGAGGACGCCCATCAAATGAGGCAGGCCATCGTACCTCAGTGGCAATATTAGAATATTTAAGTGGGGTGGTTTTGTGCTGTACTAACAACTAGAAGCTGACTTGTCATTGCTACTAGAACTATGCATTGATGACATGCAGTTGGTTTTCTACCAACCAAATAAGGATAGCAAAACCTCAAGAAACGATTACCCCATGAAGATTTTTTGAGAAAAAATCGACCCCCAGAATCTTTCTGCTAAAATTAGAATTTGGTTTGATAAGTAAGAGAAGGCAATCCTCTTTTGTGTATTAGGGAAGGGGGAAAAAGCGTATTTTGTCCTGCTTAATAATTTAGTTCTTCTCTTCCAACTTGGAAAGTGGGACAATCTCACTTTCCCATTTTTATGCTGCATAGAACGATTAAGAATAGCAAATGGCGCAATTATTTAGTGGTCCACATAGCAGAGTAATGCAGCAATTGTCTCCTGGTCCACATTGCAGACAAATGCAGCAAATTGTCTAGTTGTCCACACCGCAAAATTACCCAGAGCTGTGTTTTGTTATTCGAGTGATTTTCCCTCTGCAGCATGTCCCCACTTTATTCGCCAGGAAACCCATTTATAGGAATTGAAAAATCTCCACCACATTATGTAGAATTGAGGCTTAGTTAGTCATGGGTGTTCTATATTGCAAGGAAATTTTAGGTTATGCCCACACTAGCCATCATCAGCTCATTACCATCTCCAATATAAATAACTTGAAACAAAAATAAGAAGTTCAATTTCTCACTCTGAAATCTCTGTGGGAAGACTAGGCTGATTTCTAATTAGGACTGAGCTCTTCAATGCAGATGAAGTTAGATAGATATCCAAGTGGGTGTTGCAGGAATTCTTGATTCTGCTAGTGCTGAATCCTCCGCCCCTGAATCCAAATCTTCCAAATTAGGGAAGTTCGAAGTGTAGATTTTTGAAGCGGCAAAGTGATGGTGAACTGCAAACATTATCCACTGCCACAGCTCCATGATGGCTGTCATTTTCACTTGTGGGGAAGGGCATCCGTCTCTCTTTATCAATCATCATCGCTTCTGCAGTGGCCACTGTGTAACAGCGCCACTTCTTTGTAAAATCCGAACCATTCATTCTCCAATTTCGTTGAGCTTTCTGATAATTTGCTTGGTATCTGGTCTCAGAGATGGTGAAGGAGAGCAGCAACTGATTGCCAATTGGAAAAACATGAGCAAACCTTCTATAGTAATCGAGTCTCCACTATTACATTGCCTTAGAAGCTGTGGACTGAACATTTCCATCACTCTATGATCCAAAATCGCATTTCTCATGTAGTTTGGTAAATGATCCAACGGTGATGATGAATGATCATGAATCGGCTCCCTCCTTGTCAGTAATTCAAGCAAAATGACTCCAAAGCCGTAGATATCGCTCTCTGTGCTTGCATCCTTCATCTTGATCAACTCTGGAGCTTTGTATCCTTCATCAGCCAAAGTTTCGAGCATTTCTTGTCCAGTGGTTGGGTTCAAGAGAAGATGTAAGCCAAAATCAGATATGTATGGCTCATGTGTTGAGTTGAGTAATATGTTTTTCAACTTGAGACTTCCATGAATTATCGGCTTCTCCAGTCCTGTATGGAGATGATCAAGTCCTTTGGCAATACCTAGCGAGATTTTATAAATGGTAGACCATCTGTGTGATTCAGTGCTTCCACCTATCAGAAAAGGTTCCATGACCCATTTCAGATGTGTACCACAACTTCAATAGGAGGTCAAAAGTCAAAAAAGATACACAGATTGAAAAGATAGCATAATTTCAATGCTAAGAATTTCCCAAAGTCCTCAAAACTAATAAAATACTCAATATGGAATTGGATGTGAGCCTCAGTGAAAAGAATCAAATACATAAACGAAATATGCAATTGGGTCAGAATGGGAACTTACGACAATATGGCTCGGTTTTGGTTCATGTTGTTTACGCATATCTTTCAACAATTGTACAAGTCAAATTAAAATTCAAACATCAGTTCATGGACGAATAAATTCCGAAATGGACACCTTTGATATGCTTCAAATGCCAAAGTATGCTTTGAAATATCTCACTAATTTATTATTATTATTTTTTTTAAATCATTGAATCAACCAAGTCATACATAAAATTAAATTAATGTTCAGGAGTGGACAGAGCTGAAATGGGCTTGACCTCCCAATTCCTTTCTGTTTCTCAGGCCGCTTTGAGCCTCCTGCTGAAATTTCCTATCAATGATCAATTGATTAGGACAAACATCTGATTTGGGTCACTTCCAAATGCCACTCAAAAACTTCATTTTGCTTATCATTCACTAATAAATAAATAAAAATCAAATCACCATAGCTGATCACCTTCAAAATCCTCAGCATTCATCAAATCAAATGTGCCAACTGAAAATCCTTCCATACCCACTTCAAAAGCAACCGAAAAAACAAGATGAATCAAGGTTTCGGAAATAAGTCAATCACCTCGAAGGAACTGCCACAGATTACCGCAGCCAAAGAAGGGATGAACAAGCAGCTTCTCCCCTCGGGGACCAGAATAAAACGCCTGCAGCGACACCAAATTGGGGTGCCTGATCAGCCCCAGCATCTGAACAGCCGGCAAGATCTCGTTCGTCCTTCCGGCGCAAGCCGGCCGTAGAAACCGCAGCAACGCCACGTATCCGCTTCTCTGCAGGACAGCTTTATACAGAGTCCCATAGCTAGACTTCCCCACGACTTCTCCAGGCGCGTCGAGAATCTCCTGGATCGTGACATCTTCCCCACCACCTCCCGGAAATCGCACCAGCTCCTCCGGCTCCAATTCCTCCACATACCCAAATCTCCCAAGCTCGCAAGCTTTCTTCCTGGCGGCGTTCCGGCGACGGCAGAAGCAGAACACGAGGAGGAGCAAGAGCAGCAGGAGAGCAGCGATAGTGGCTCCAAGAACGATTTTGATTCGTTGGGCTGTTCTCTCCTCCATTTTCGGATTTGATTTCTGCTGCTCTCTTCCGCTCTGTTTTTGAGACTTCGGAATCTTGGAATTATGTCGGAAGAAATTCGGAAAAACCGACTCTTCTTCGCCGGGTGTTCTGAAAATTGCACGAAATTTTGTTGGATTCTGCAACGGCAGCGGACTTGCGTACGTGCTGGTGCTTGTTCGCATGGTGAGCAGCTTTCTCCAAATAATTTTAAGTAGGGCCCACTATTGAAGCAATCCAGACCGTTGGATTTTTTTATCTATCAGGTTCCGGATCAAATTCCTGCGTTTCATGTAAAGAAATGCATATTTCAATGATTCGAATTTTTACATACTCGTTGAGGAATAATATAATAACGGAAATACGAATTTTTATTTCTTATTTTATAGAGAGTTGGAATAATTGAACGGTCTGGATTTTCTGATCGTGACTATCTGCTGGCAAATGTTCGTGTCCGGAGATTACGGTTGAGTATGATGCCGGAACTTTCTACAACCGCAACTGGCGCAGGAGGGAAAGGCTGAGACAAATGTGACTGAACGCTGCTTTACGCAGCGGCGCAGGACAAAACAGCGCACGTTTTCAACTGTACATCGGTGGATTGTAGCGCACCGATCAGATATCCATATTTTATTAATAAACATTGGCCAGGTCTTTTTTCGCCTTTATTTACTTTTTAATCCATAAGTTTCGAGCATTTGCTTTTTAAACTTGTAAGTTTATCCTATTTATATTTTAGTTCCTATCATTAAAATTATATCCTTAATTGCATGAGTTAACTCCTATTTTCATGTTCTTGAGTTGACTTATGATCATGAGTTGACTCACGTATGCGGTTGATGGACTCATGCTCATGAATTGACTCGTGTTTGACTCATGTTTATGAGTCGACTCATATATATAGTTAACGGTAAAGTTTTAATAGCGGAAAGTAAAATACAAATAAGAAAAACTTATATTATTTAAAAAGAAAATATGTAAAATTCGTGGACTATAAAGAAAATACATATAGCTAGAGAGACCGAAATGAAAATAACCCACATTGGGCTTGGAAGCAAGTAATATCTTGAAATTTTAAGATTTTAATTTCTAACGAAAAGTTCGATCAATTCATTATATTTAGTATCATCTATTTAATCAAGAAATTAAATTTTATCCAAATTAAGTATGTGCATGGACCACATTTACTCAAAAATATAAATATTTTATGTAAATTATAAAAAATACTTAAATCTATTTACATATATGTAATAATATTTAATAAAATCATTTGTTTATATAGAAATAATATTTGAAACAATTTAAAAATTAAAAATACTATTTTAAAATTAAACTATTTTATTACGTTGATTTTTAATATTTATAAATGGTACCTATATACATTTATTGTAGACAAATGAGAGGGTTTCCACAATAATATAAATAATAGAGTGAATTTTCTATCAATTATCAAGATTTTAAAAATAAAATGAGTTATATATAAAAAATTTAATAAAGCTTAGCCTGATATATATATATATATATTATATTATTTTTTAAATTTAATTTACTTACACTCTAGTGAGTAAAGAACGTGCAAGGATATAAGAATGAACAAGGGGATGTCCATCACTCCAGTGAAGCTAAAAATAATCAAAACTATTTTAGTGATGTTTCTAATTATTGTAACATGTTAAGGTGTGAGTGATCATGTAAAAGATAAAAAGGATTGCCATATTTTTCGAAATCTAATTTAACATTTTAATTCTTTCACTATCTTACTTTGCAGCTTATTCATTTATTTCGATAATTTTTCATAAAATTATTTTATTTATTTTCACTTTATCTTTATTGTATTATATTATTTTCTCACTTTTAAATATATTCCAGTTTCCCATTTCTCACTTCTCAATCAACCTATATTACCAATTAGACCAAAAATAAATGAGAAATAGATAAAGTTTAACAAATAATAACTAGTGACTAAAAATAAAGAAAAATGGTGACCCTGTGCCGCATGCGTATCAGGCTTATGCTAGATTTTTAAATGAAATTATTATTTAAGATAAAAATATAATGATGTATATTGAGTAGAAAAAGCCGTATTAAAAATTTAAAAATTTATCTTGAAAATAAAAAAGATACTTTGTAAATAAAGATATAAATTTAATTCCATTCAAGAATCCAGCGTCGTTGAAAGAGGCCCTGAGGAGTGAAAATTTTCTTAAA
>JAXCLR010000073.1:41562903-41576631 GCA_035584095.1 Annona squamosa
GTGAAAAAATGATTAAAAAATATGATAGTGATGGAGAGTGAAAAGTTTTAGATTGAAAAGTTTTAAGTTGACATTTTCTATGGATTACCAAACGCACCCATATTCTGCAGTTTCACCTCTGGAATCAATAAACGTCGGATTTTTCGATGAATTCTGAAGCCTGCCTAGACATTGCTAGAGCATTGTTGCAACCAAAAGTATCTTTGTAAACAAAGTTTATAAAAATATTTTTCCTTTTTTTCTTTTTTCTTTTTTCTTTTTTTGCAAGATCAATTGTAATAGTATCAAAATTGTAAAATCACAAAAACAAAATGGAGAGGCAAATTCAAAAAAATCCAGCATTCAAATTCCATTCCATTACAGTGAATAAACGGAAAAGAGTAAAAAGTAAAACTTTTCTGTCAGTCTTCTGCCCTGCAAATAAAACTTGCATTACAATCCATGATGCCAATTATTAATCTGAGGAGAGATCTGGGAATGCAAATGACAGACAAAATAGAGATTGGCAGAAGTATTTACCATTTTCAGACAAAGGTCCAACTGAAGGAGTAGAAAAGACAAGCAACCATGTCAGTCCCAAGCTAACAATAAGGCAGTTTTCATATTACATCACAATGGCAACGCTCCAATGGAGAGCATCCGGACTTGCCCAACACTAAACCATATCACTAACCAAACAGTTTTTGGTAAATGATGCTTTACAAATTACATTTGATTGTGGCCTTGTTTCGTCCACAGACTGAATCAGCTAACAATGTGCATTTATAAATGAAGACTTGAATCTGTAAAGGTAGGTTTATTATCACTGACGAATTCCAGTATTTAAGAAATGTAGTACATGGGATTTGGAAGCTTAAAAGAGCGGTTGCTCATGGCCAAACCCAGAAGGTCACTCCACTGATCTCCAGAGTTCCCAAGAATCCTATATCCTGCTTCTAACATCTCTGTTCGCTTCTCTGACTTGTATGTAATTGCCGGTTTCCAATGGTCATCCTTACCCCTGCAGAGGGATTACAGCCTAACAATATCAGTGTCATAAAGGAACTCAAATGGATGCCGGAAGCTCTATCAAACTTGGTCAACGATACCCCTAAGAATTAATGGACTAGGGAAGATTGAAACCAGTTGAAGAGTTTTTAGCTTCATGAAGTTCTATGACAGATGCATGTGGAAACCAGACAGAGAAGACCTCTTGGAATTCACACAATGATTAGGCTGCCTATGGAATATCTCGTGCTTCCCACAATTGAGCTTTTTCTGGCTTTTATGACAAAATGTTCTCGAAAAAGCAAGAAGGCAGGCCAAACAGTCTGCTAAAAGCAGAGGTTGCTAACACTTCCTGTTTCTAAAATGCACAACCAAACAGGCCCTTGGTGAAAGAAATCTACTTTCCCTGCTAAGAATTAAGAATACATCTCAACTTTCACCAAATTGCATCAAATTTTTGAATTTTAGCTTTCCTTCTAATCCTCCTAAATACTAGATCTTAGACTGTTAACAGCAGCTTCTTTGCATAGACAGCATCTCCTACAGGTCCCATGTTAAAGCTACATAGCTCTTGTCAGCTCTGATCTGTTCCAGAAAGACAATTTTTTTTTTTTTCCTTGGTAGATTGATATTGCATTTTTAAAGTCAGTAAACAATCACAATTAACAAATCGTTTTTAAAACAGGGGAAATTTTGGTTAGGTACAGACGTATCCTATAATAAAGTAACAGATCAGAGGAACATCACACAGGATTGTATGATCAAGACCTTAGAAAATTTCATTTACACATGATACGGACTAGATCTCTGTCCTGTGAGACAGTTTGCACCCGCAGTGTAGTTGATTGTTGCAATGAGTTCTCAGCATATTATCCCTAGAACCTTCAAAACATAAGCTGATTGCAGATAGCCTACAACTAGAAACCACACACATCTGAGTTGGAGAAGCTAAGGGACAGATAAACGGATTTCTAGTATAAGCGGATTTTTATGGGAAATGTTATCAGAATTTTGTTGTCAAAACAATCTAAATTTTGAGATTAATTTAATATCAAATTCTAAACTCACTTTTGCAATCCAAAATTTCAGCCTAGCTTGTCTACTCAAATTTTGGTAATAAGAATAAGGTTAGGGTCGAAGTTCTAAAATAGGGTTGTACAAAGGTTGAAGCTTTTATAGACAAAGGTTGAAATTTTAGAAATAAAATAATCGGCAGGTTCACATACACTTACAAATTTTAGCCCTAATCCTGCTAATACCCATGAATTTTCAAAAATGCATAATTTAGACATATATTTTGCCTAAAATTCTACTTATACTCATGTTGTTAGAGATCTAATAGAAGGGTCATTAACACCCCTGTAAAATGATGAATATACCCAAACCCTAATGTAACTTGAGGTTGGTTTGCTCAAAGTTAAAAATTTACATTTAAATAATAGATGATTTTATAGTTGTAAGAGTGCTAAAAATTTATTTGAATGTGAATTAGCTATAAAGTCATAATTAGGGATGGGCATTTCATCATTTACAAGTGTGCTAATGGCCCGTTTAAATTATCACTAACAGCAGGGGTATAAGTAGAATATTAGGCAAAATATGTGAGTATATTAAAAATACGTGGGTCCAAGTGGAATTATGAATAAAATTCATAAGTATATATGGAATTTGTCCTAAAATTAGTGCTAGGATTGTCTCTGACTGAATCTAACCCTCAACCCTAATCCAACCTAAGTGCCAAAACTTGGCTTGAGTTCAATCCGCCAACAAACAATTGTGACAAGATGCAATAAAAGTTTAGGTTGTAGACAGTTGATCAAATGCAACCCAAGTCGTAAAATGGATTGAATCAGGCAGCCCGATCAATAGGATTTTACCATCCTTACTACATTTTTTTTTTTTTTACTTTCAATGAATCATTTTTAAAATTCCTTTCCCTTTTATCTAATAAATCAAGGCCTAATCCAACACTATATGGTATCTTCATTTCATTCATGCAACCTATTAGCGATATACATTTATTGAATTTGAGTGCTTTTGATTAAAGAACTATAATTCTTTTTCTTTCTTTTTTTTGGTTGGGGGGGAGGGCGGCGCAGGCGCGGTATATATAAAGGATTACTAAAAGTTTTATCGAATTTTATTACAATGTGCTTAGTGAGTTAGCTATTATTAATCTTTATTTGGAAGTAATTTGCACTAAAATTCAAATAATTCAAATTTTCTAGCCAAATAGTTAACCAAAATTTAACTAAGAATTTACAAATAAGATAGAATCAGAGTTGAAGTTTAAAAATAAAGCTAGGTTTATAGTAGAGGTATTATAAATGGGGTTAAGGCTATGGTTAATATTATTTTCAATTGCACTACTAATTTTAGTTCATTCTCAACTCGACTTTTCATCCTGTTTTTAACCCGTATTGTCAACTCATAATGCAATGAAAATTTTTACATAAGTTACATTATGCCAAGTTTTACAAAATGAGTTGAATTGGGGCTACATATGTAGTTTTAGAAGATGGATTAGGGTTAACTCCAAACTTAGACTAACCTGTTGCATCCCTACCCCTACTTAGTGTTAGACAGTTCAGTTTTGTCCATATTATTAATAAATTAGAAATTACCTAATGTTAGACGATAAACTATGGTGTCATGACGCACCTTATATCAATGTAATTTAGACATATTTTTCAAAAAATTCTGATCAATGGATTCTCACAATAAAAGTATATACACACAAGCAAGCTACAACATTGCAACATTGCATAAGTCCTTTGCAAAATTTTCAACATATGCATGTTCCTTCATTATTAAAGTGAATTATACAGATAAATCTGCAAGCGTGCCCTTCGGGTTCTTGATGGATAAGGATTCATATATGGCTTGAACACATTTTGCTGCCTTCTCCATATGGGGCTCCTTCCAACAAACACAGAACAAAAAATGCTTCAATATCCACTCACTAATTTTCAGAAATACACATGAACAGCCTCAGCTAATTCTTATTGACAGTAGCATGTCTAAAAACTGTTGTGTTTGAATATTTAAGCATGTGTTTAGCAAAGTGAGGGGGAGGATTTCCAAACCCCTCCATTTTACATTTATCCACCTGGTCGACTTTACCTTTTATATTCCGTTAAGAAAGAAAATACCTTTTATAAAGTCAAATTCATCTTTTCCATCGTCAAATCTATCATTCCCAGAAAACGAAACAATCTATTTTGGTTTTATTCTGCTGTCGTGATTTCTTCTGCCATTTGCTCAACCCCAGTTCAATCATGCCAAAACCTCTGGTAAAATAAATACTCAAAATAGCATTTAAAAAATAAATGTTACCTTTATTCTACATGTTTATCAACCTAACGCTAGTTCAATTTCAGTTTGAACTTACGATAAAGGGAGCGAGCAGCTGAGGTCAAAACAGCACGAATACTGGAGCAGAGATTCTTGTGCAAGCTAGATAGAAAGAAGATATTTTTACGAGATAAAGAAAGTAGAACGAAGATCTCTAAATCGTGTTCTAGCGCGGCTCAATCGCAAGCCCTTGAGATGCATTTTCTGAATGCTAATCTAGAAGACACATAAAACTGAAATCATACTCATGAAGCTGAAGTTTTGCTGCATGCATACCTCAATATAAGCTTATCCCATTTCTCAAAGCCAGCATTCTTCAAATTTTCAACAGTAACACTCCTGTGCCCTTCACTCCGCCCCGTCAACAGGAAAACCTTAAACCCCAGCCCCACAACCTCGTTGTAAACCTTCAAACTGGACGCGATCACAGGAGCATTCGCCATCTCCACCCATTCATCGAATTGACGCGAATCAAAAACCTCCAATCTGCGTACCCCACCAAAGACATTCCCCAATTGCAACAGAAAACACAAACCACCAGCAATTTCCAACAAAACCCAATTTGTTTATTTTTAGTAAGAGAAAGAACCAAACATTCAATTCCGTGGGAAAAGGAAAACTCCAGAAAGAGAAAAGAATAGAATGAGTCGGAGAACTCACCCAAATCCGTGATTGGCGTAATAGGGCAGATTGGAGAGCAGCGTCTCGTCGACGTCGAAAATCCAAACGTCATTCCCATCCCCGGCGAGCTGCACGCTGCGGGCGTAATCGACGGCCTCGTTGGCCACGGTCTCCAAGTCGACGGCGTAGCCCTTGTTAAGCATGTAATCCTCCACGTACGTGGCGCATTCGGGCGGGATGGTCTTCCATGGCCGCAGGTTGTTGGCCTCGACGGCGAAGCGCCAGCTGGTGCAGCGCACCCACGCGTCCCCACCGTCTTCCAGGAGCCGCTCTCCGTACCGCACGATCAAGGGTCTGGGAAAGGGGCTGGATTCATGGGCGAGGGTAGAGAGAGCGACGGGGTAGAAGCAGAAGAAGACGACGAGGAATGGGAGGAGAAGGAAATTCATGTTGCAAAAATACAATCCTTCGTCAGAAAGAGAAAGAGAAAGAGAAAGAAGGAAGAGATTGGGAGGAATGAAGGAAGAGGAAGAAGAGGAAGAAGAGGAGGAAGAGGAAGAAGGTCACTGTTGTGCTTTTCTTGCATGGGATTGTTGCGAGCGGCGTTGAAACGAAGGAAATTTCTGCGCACAAACCCCAAACCGACGGCTCTTTGAAAAAAAATGCTCGAATTAGGGGAGAGCCCCCACCGGCCGTGCTGACGTGGATTTGTTGCCTTCCAACAACTTTTTTTTATTAATGAAAATTACCGAATATACCAATAAATTCGTTAACAATTTTGCAAACATACCTTTCTCGTTAACTGCTGTTACATATAGCATTATAATACTATAAAAATGTGTTTTTACTTAACTAAGCAGAGGAATGATCTTATTAGTCCGAGCTAAGTAACGGTCTTACTTAGTTTACTTCAAAAATCTTATTTAAAATATTTTTTTATTTTGTCTTCATGTACTTGTTTATCTACGTGTATTTAATATATAGGCCAAGTTTTATTATTTTCGAATATGTTTATCCATTTTTTGAGATTTTTAAACATCTATGTGTATATATGTATTTAAAATACCTTTATTTTAAAAAATCTAAAAAATATATACACATATCCAAAAATAGTAAAACTTGATTTATATGTTAAATATACTTAGATAAACAAGTACGCGAAGAAAAAAATAAAAAAAATTGTTGTAAATAGATTTTTTGAGGTGAGCTAAGTGGAACATTTACTTAGCCCGGACTAATAGGATTACTCCTCAACTAAGTAATAATCTCAAATATTTTATATTTTTAATATTTTTTATTTTTCTTAACTTATTGCTTAAGATTATTTTATTATTTTCAATTTTTATACACATTTTAAAAAAATTCAAAATCCTTATGGTAAATTTTATTAGATTAACTAAAAGTATGTTTGGAAAATGATAAAACTTTTGATGAAAAATTTTTAGTATAAAAGTTTTGTTAAATGCGAGAAAATAATATAATATGATAGATGTAATAATGAGAAGTAAAAAGAATAAAATTAAAATAGATAGATTAGTTGTACAGACAATTATGCAGAAATGATTAAAAAGTAGTATAGTTGTATGAAAAAATATTTAAAAAAATTTCAAATAAAGTAACTGTAGAGATTGAAAAGTTTTAGTTTGAACAGTTTTTTTTTTGTTTACCAAACACCCCCTAAGAGTATGTTTAGGAAGTAATAAAATTTTTTAACAAAAAAATTTTTAAATTAAAAAAAATAATATAATATAACAGGAGTAATGATGATAAATAAAAAAATAAAGTTAAAATACATAACTTCTTCTTAATATGATCAAAAAATAAGGTCCGAAAATGGTCTTCCTATCGAAAACAAAACTGAGGAAGGTAGAGATGGAAAGGATAAGATATAAATTAATGTTCGATTGTTAATTAAATGTTGATTGGGATGATAGAAGAGAAGGCATTGCATTGTTGTGGAGGAAAATACTGAGTTTCATATCAGGTCTTTTTCAAGAAATTATATTGATGCAAAATAATTAAAGCTAACGAAACTTGTCAATGGAGGTTTATGGGTGTTCATGAGGATCCTGTCAGATCGAGAAGAGCAGAAACATGGATTCTTATGAGACATTTGAAGCACCAATCTAACATCCCGTGTGTATTGTCAGAGACTTTAATGAAGTCATTGCACCATTTCAAGTTTTGAGCAAGAATCCAAGATTGGAAACTCAATTACAATTGTTCAAAGAAGTAATTGATGGCTGTAATTTGATAGAGGCGTCTTTCATTGGTCCTCTAATGACATAGAAGAATAACCACAAAGTGAAGGCTAGGCTTGACAAGGGCTTAGCCAATATGAAATGGATATACTTGTTTCCTTTTGCACAAGTACATCATTTATCTATAGCTCGCTCTAGTCATTGGTTGGTTAAACTTATTCTTAATTCTAGTTCCTTGTTAATTCACCAAAAGAAAGAGTTTAGATATGGAAGTTTCTAGAATTAGGATAAGAAAGCAAATGAAATTATCGGAGAAGCATGGATGGAGAAGACTAGAAGGGTGAAAGTGTTATTCCAAATGGTAAAAAGGAAAATTCGGTGTAGTCAATGGTTGCATAGCTGGAATAAGAGCACCCAAGTAGTGTTGGTAAGAAAATAACACAACACTAAAGCTAATTGCATCTGCTGAAATGTGCTACACCATCAGATGACAAAGATGCGAGAATTCGTAAGTGAGAGTCAACTATCAACTCACTATTTGCCGATGAAAAAATAATCTGGAAACAGAGATCTAAAGTACATTGGCCATAAGAAGGAGATAGGAACACATCGTATTTTCATAGGGTTGCATCTGAACGAAGAAGAATGAATTTCATCAGTTGTGCAAAGGATTAGTCTTATAAGACAGTGTATGGGTAGAAGGCAAAAGAGCAGATGTCCAAGGACTATTTTATGAAGTTGTTCACCTCAATCAACCTAATTGATAGGGAGTGAAGCATTTATTTAATTGGAAAATAAATCTCTGAAGAGGAGAAGACTACATTTTTTCTGTAAGGAGAAGATACATTAATAATGCCACAAAGGATGGAAGAGGTTGTCCATGCTCTTACAACTATGCACCCAACAAAATCTCTGGGACCCAACGACATGTCCATCAAGTTCTACCAAACATGGTGAGGGATAGTAGGGGATGATATATGTATGACATATAAGAATGGTTCATGGGTTACTTGAACACAAATGTCCAACAACAAATGTCGAAGGAAATAAATACTATAATGATTTTACTAATTCCTAAGAAGAAGGGGGCCTCACAAATATAGACTTCCAGCTAATTGGCCTCTCTAATGTGTTATATAAGATACTGACAAAAGTACTAGCGAACATATTCAAAAATTGTCTTTATAAGTTCATAGGCAAGCAACAAAGTGCCTTTGTCTTAGGTAAGTTGATCATTGACAATATAGCAATAACTATGAGATGGTTTATTCTCTTAGAAGAAGGAAGAAAGGGTTGAAAGAAGAGGTGACAATCAAATTAGATATGTTCAGGTGTATGACTTTGTCGAATGAGATTACCTTTGTGTGATGCTAAGGAAAAATGAATTTCCCTGACAAGCGGATCAGTTGAATGCAATGTTTCCGAAGTACTGTTACATATTTTGTGATCATGAATGAAGTTAAATCAAAATCCTTTGCTCCTGTCCAAGGACCTAGATAACCCAGGAGACGAGAGATCGCAAATTTTAAAGTTTTTATGTCAGGAGTTATCCAAGCAAGTTGTTCTTGGTAATATTGATGAACAAATTTATCCAAATTAGGTTCTTCAAGATTTTTCAAATACCAAGATTCTTGTTGTCTTAGAACATACAATTGTTGTCTATAATGCGTAAGCCAAATCATTCCATAAAATAGAGACGAGTATAAATAAAAGAAACTGAGAATATTATTTACAAGAAAACTGTCTTACAGAGAGAGAGGTCGTTAGAGAGCTATTGAGCAACCCAAATGAACCTCGAGCACACCACACTCTATTTCGATTATATTAGGCAAAGCTCGTTCGAGATTTGATCCCGAGAGTCGATGAGCTGATGATTTACAACTGAACTTACAAACTAATTTACAGAACAAAAAAGTAAACTTCGGATTTGAAAACACTTCAAATCCGCGGAAAGTAAGGGGCTATAGAACCGAGGCGCCGAAAGCAGACTACGTGTCCTTAAGTGGTTGGAGTCGTACAACATCTGCTTTTTGAAAAGGCACCAACAAAGTTATACCACTGCATAGGATTCCTGCAGCTTTTTACAAAGGCTTTGACGGCTTTATACATCTTCTTTTAAGACGATAAGATACTTCATCTTTTATACTTTTCTGTTTATAAGAATCTTTCTTTTATGTCTTGTCAAAGAGAAAGTGATGGGGTAGAGATCTCCATGTTAGCTTCATCTTCCTCTAGCTGGCTGTCAAAGAGGAATTCGAAGGCTTTCTACTTTTGTTCCTTGCCCGAGAGATTGGGAAAGTTTTTCTTGATCATAATGAGAGCATTTTTAAATGCGTCTCGAGTTTCTTCAGAGTCTTTTAAGTCTTGAAGAGTAGTGAAATGACTCGAGGAAGAACTCAGACGATTAGCAACTTGAGATGCTTTTTTCTCAGCTCTCTTTTTCTTCCAACTTTCAGAGTGGAGAATATAATTCATATCAAATTTAGACCACCATTTTAAATAAGAACTATAGGAGATATAAGAGGTTATATCTGAATCAATATAAAATGTGAAGTCACAGCGGATAATCCATGGAATGGATTCTTAAATTATAAAATCGTTGAGCTTATAAGAATCTGATACATCAAAAGATATATGTTGTAGAAGCTCATCCGGAAGGATAGACTTCTCAAAGCCCTAGAAATCCCAGAATTTCTCAAAAAACTATACTAGAATTTCTTGTGTTTGATTTATAAGATTGAAGTGGATCCACCAGGAATATGAGAAATATAAGTTTTGTCTTAAAAAGACTTTCTTCCATGCATCCTGGTAATCGCAGAAATTATACTTATTATAATTCTATAACATATTACATCCTTTGAACAATCCTCTAAAAAATATGTACGAATTTCAAAGGTTTGATTTGTGTTGAAGGTTTTTTGCTACATTAGTCGATGTAGATTGGAATTAGTTACACGAGATCAAGATTAGTTTAAGAAGCCTATCAATTAGCCACTTATTTTTCACAAATGATGCATTATTATTCATTAAGGTTGACAAGGAGGAAGTGACTAAGCTAAAGGAAATTATTCAAATGTATGAAGAATAATCTAGGCAAACGGTAAACATGGATAACATGACGATGTTTTTTTTTTTATAAGATGACAATGTTTTTTAGTATTAATACAGGGCCAAAAAAGAGATAGGCGGTTAGCACTAAAGAACAAAATCATCTCTTTTGGGGTGAAAAAAGGTTCTTTTAAAATCTACCTGGTAGGTGTATGGGGAACTAAAATCTATCATGAGTCAATTTTGGTGGGAAGGAAAATATGGGAAGAAGGAAAATGAGCTTGATGGTTTGGGATAACATATGCAATTAGAAAAGAGAAGGGAGATGGAGTTTTTGTGATTTAAAGTGTTTCAATATGGTGTTGTTAGAAAAACAAGCATGGAGAATTCTCACTTGCCCAACATTCTTCTACAACTTAGATTTTGCCAAGCAAATGTTTCAAGAATGGTGATTTTTAGAAATGCGGGGAGAACCTGAGTGATTTTCGAATCGTTGCAATTTCAAATTATATTCAAAGAATGGAAAAAAGAGGTTGAAGTGTTCAAAAAGTTTCTATTCTACAATCTCAAAATTGGTATTTACCCTATTTATTTTTCTATTGATTTATTTATTTTAGATTTTTCTTAAATATATCTATTACGTTTGACCTTAATTTTAAGTATACCTACGATGTTTCTAAAATCTCAAAATATATCTACAACATTTATATTTATTTCTAAAAAATCTATTTCATGAGTTAATGTTGTTAGTTAATATATAACATTATTAATATGCTCATCAAATTTAGGTCAAGATTAAAAGAATTAAATGTTATAACTCGTTATTGTACTAATTACACACGAATTTTAAATCGGGAGGGTCTTAATTTTATTCTTCTTCTATTTTATTTCATTTTTGATTATTTCACAACAGTGATATTTTGGGCATTTATAAAAATTTAACTAACAATTTTGGATGGAACAAATATTTTGAAATCAAATGCAAACGTAGCTAGCGTATAGAAAATACCTAATAATAGTAAAAGTTTGTGTTTGTGGTGTAGTTTTGCTATGTATAATAGCTAGGCCAAATAAGTCCTGATTTAAATACGTTGTAAAGCATGTTACAACTTTATAATAGGAATTTAGTTGGATAACTCGCGTCATCACTATGTTGAAAATATTGAAAAATAATATTAATTACTCGTGATGTATGAGTATTTTTATATAACACTTTTAATTTTTAATATGTCTACACTTAAGCGAAAATTCATTCTATTTTTTTCTTTAACATCATTTATTTTTTCAGGAGACTAAGATTCATTCAAATAAAATATTTGCATTGCTATATACGCTAAAAATACTCATATATTTGTAAATAATGAAAAATGCTTAGATCTGGATTTATATACAGGTTCGCTTCTGTGAGATACTTTTTTTATGTAATCCCCTTCATTTTTAATATCTACATTATTGACAAAATCCACTCTATCTATTGTATTTAACATTATTTATATTATCGTAAAATTTTTTTTATTTATTTAGTATTACTGTGTATGAATTCTATCTATAAATGTATAAAATCAACATAATAAAATAATTTAATACAAAAATATCAAATTTAAAGTAGCATTTTCAATATCTAAATCATCTAAAATATGACTACTATGTGAATAAATGACTACATAAAATATTATTATATTCTAATATATATGTGAATGGATCTAAGTATTTTTCATAATTTATATATAAATATATATTCAAGCAAATGGAGCATTTGCTCATGCACAAACTTGATTTTGATGAAACTTGGTCTCTTAGCTATACCAACGATGTTAAATACAATACATGGATTCAATTTTGCATCAATCATCAATATCTTACAAATTGAGGAAGTTAGATGAGACTACTTCCCGTATAAATATATTAGAATGTAATAATATTTTAATAATCACTATCTATAAGTAATGATATTATAAAGGATTCATATTTTGTAAATATAATTTTAAAATTAGTACTTAACATTACATTATTTACTTATGTTGATCTTACACAGATGGAACACGTATTTCGACATCATTTATTTTGTTAGAAGACCATGTGTCATTTAAATCAAATGTCTATGTGGCTACATATGTATTCATGTGTGCAATATAAAAAATATTTTAATCAATTTACATGTGTATTAGAATGTAGTGATATTTTAAAGAATCATTTATAAATATCATAATGACATTGTAAATGATTTAGATGTTAAAAATATAATTTAAAAAATGATATTTAGCATCGTCACAAATTTATTAGGTTAATTTTACATATTTGTAGATGAAATTTATGGATAGTGATAGCGGACAAATGAAAGAATTTCCATGATAATATAAATGATGCCAGAACAGATTTTTTATTAATCATAAGATATTAAAAATGAAAGATGTTATCAAGAAGATAGGTTTACTAGAAACAAGCCTATATTTATATATGCATATCTACTTGTAACCTGGAATTTAAGATATGTTTTGCTATAATAATTTTTTTTTCAAACAAAAATTTTTCAATCTAAGGGTATGTTTGAGAAGTGATAAAACTTTTTACCAAAAAATTTTGGTGTAAAAGTTTTTGAAATAGGAGAAAATAATATAATATAATAGGAATAATGATCAGTAGTAAAGAGAATAGAGTTAAAATAAATATGTTAGTAACATATATGATAGTGTAAAATTAATTGAAAAGTAGAGTAGTTATATAGAAATATGTAAAAAATAATTTAAAAATAGTATAGTTGTGGAAAGTTAAAAGTTTTAGATTAACAGTTTTTGTTCGAAAAATTTTTAGTATAAACAAACACACACTAAAACTTTTTATTCTCCGTAACTATTCTATTTATTAATTATTTCTTTGCAACTTTTCATCTATTATACTTTTTAATCATTTCTATACAATTATTTATACAACTAACTTATTTATTTTAACTTTATTCTATTTACTCTTCGTCATTATCTTTATCATGTAATATTATTTTCTGCCATTTTCAAAATTTTCATTTAAAAACTTTTTATCTAAAGTTTTAAGGTTAATTTCAAATATACTTACTTCATTTATTTTTAATTACAGATATACCTACTACGTTTAAAAAGTTTTACATATACTCATTAAGTATTTTATTAATTTTAAATGTACCCAATTAACAGTTAGAAACTTTAATAATTTTAAAATCTCAAAATGTCTGATTAGTCTAGCATCCATCATCATTGATGCCATATCTAGATAATTAAAACTCATTCTTCTTAGTTTCTCTCTTAAGTTAGATGAGTTTCTATTACCCTGTTCAACTTTTATCATGACCGAATAACTATCATTATTAAATAATAAAAGATATTTTAAATATTTTCTATGATGAATAGCGGTGATTTTTAATTGTGCCTAACGAAATGCGTATGATGAAATTTCACAAGTACCTAGTTAGGGTGCGTTTGGTTGGAGGTAAAACTTTTGATGAAAAGTTTTTGGAGTAGAAGTTGTCAAATCAATAGAAAATGAT
>JAXCLR010000073.1:41576684-41598419 GCA_035584095.1 Annona squamosa
AGAAATGATTGAAAAGTAGGGTAGTTTGTGTAGAAAAATGTGAAAAAATAATTAAAAAATAGAGTAATTATGGAGTGAAAAGTTTTAGATTGAAAAGTTTTAGTTGACATTTTTTGATGCGAAACAAACGGACCCTTAGTATATATGAAAATTTTCAAACTTAATAAATATATTTGTAATTAAGGACATATGTAACAGATATATTTGAAATTAACCCATAAGCTTTAAAATGACTTAATACACAGGACTTAGTTGCAGCGTGAGTTTTTCATATAAATGTAGAAAATGGGACTCCATGATTTCCTTGAAAAAGCTTTATCTGCATCTAGCCAATTGTCCCACACAATTTGATGGATTGGATCTCCTGTCCATGGCGAGTCCCACCAGATTTGATCTCATACCGAGTATGAGGATTTGCTACAATGCTTTCCTCTACGCTAAGGTCGAGCACCGTATCATTTTCTTTTATCAAAGATTCGACCTTGCTGGAACGGCTGAATGGAAGAAAAGAAAAGCCCGCCACTCGCTTGCTCTGCGCATCATCCCTTTTAGGGTTTCTTGTTCCTCTCGCACCGCAGGTATTTTTCTTTCCTCTTCCGTCTATCCCTTCCTCCTTTTGTAATTTCCAAACTCTCTGAAGTTTTACGGTCGAGAAATTTCATCTACGTATGTCGTTTTCCTTTCGAATAACGTTAGAATTTCGATGCTCTTTGGCGGTTAAAGAGTTTATCGTTGATGCGTCTTGTGTGGGAAATTCAGATGCTTTAAGTGTATTTTGAGTCGAGGCGTTTTCTCGTTTGATGCGTTTGCCTGGATTTCCATTGCTTTTTGTTCTTTGAAAGAGGTTGTAGGCTTTTGTTTTTATTGACTTGGTATGGTGGATCGTTAGAAAAGAGGGGCGATTGTGCGAGGGGGGTGTATCGTGTGGCGCAAGCTGCTTTGGCCTAATTACTTTAACGGCCTGTGTTTTGCGTGGAAACTCTACTAGTAGCCTTTTGAACTTCACAATATTCTATCATCAACTGCTCGAGGCCTTTGCATTCTCTTTGATATTTTAGGTTGTATCATGTATGCGGCTTTTTTTTTTTTTTTTTTTGGGCATTTAGCTTCTAGTATGGGGGTTCTATCAACAGTAGCGGTGAAGAACTTAATTGGTGGAGCAATGAGAATGGCAGGGACGTAGACTTGTTTTGGCATTGAAACTTTGACCTCTATCGTGTGCTATAAGCTGAATGGTGTATAAGAAGATTTTAGGCTACCCGAATTAGAGAATTGGTTATGTTTTATTTTGTGTGAAAATTACCTAACTAGGAGCTTTCTGGGTCTTGCTAATATTAATGATTTGGGTCTTCACTTTTTTTTTTTTTGTGGGCTGAGGGGTGGGGGTGCAAAATTTTCGTCATCATTATCGTTATTATTGGGTTAGGAAAATAGGAGACATAATTCAGTTGGCTGAGCAGGGCCAAATAAACCATGCAACAATTTAGGATTTAAAATTAGTAGCCACTATATCTGTCTAAATTCTACATGATTGGGAACCATTTACCAATTGCTTCACTTAGCTGGTCATCTAAGGCATCCTTGGGGCATTTATGTGTTTGCTTTGGCTTTTGACATGTTCTTTTCTTTCTTGACTGTCTTGTCCTTTTGTTGACAGGTATATCTACAATGGCAGGAAGAGGCCGAGCACCACGACATGTACTTGATCAGAGACGTGGCTACCCTGATGTTCCTGATGGCCCACCTTTTGTCCGGGGCCCTGTGCCTCGGCCACCCCATCCTGCATTGTTGGAGGAAGAGCTTGAAATCCAGCATGCTGAAATCCGGAGGCTTGTGGCTGACAATCGGCGGCTGGCTGAGGATCGTCTGGGTTTACAGCGAGAACTAGGAATGGCTAAAGAAGAACTGCATCGCATGAGTATTGTCATTGCAGAAATTCGTGCAGAAAAGGAAGCCCATTCGAGGGAATTGATTGAGAAAGGGTTGAAGCTCGAGGCTGATCTACGAGCGACTGAGCCTTTAAGGAACGAGGTTATACAGTTACGTGCTGAAGCTCAGAAATTAACTGTAATTAGACAGGAACTGGCAGGGCAAGTCCAAAGTCTTTCACAAGAATTGACTAGGTTGCAGGCTGATAATCAGCAGTTACCTCTTTTGAGATCAGAGCTTGATAGTGTACGTCAGGAGCTTATGCGTGCCAGGTCGTGCTCTCTATACCTTTCTCTTTGTTGGTTTCTTTGATTTTTTAAATTTTAACCATGATCATTTAATTTTCATTGCAATTAGACTTAGGGGGGCAATTTGTGTTCTTGTTTGACTCAAACCCACCCAACCTAACCTGAATTTTTCAGGGTTTGGGTTTGTAATTTCGCAAATTGTGTTTTGGAATTCAGGTTCAGCCTAAACCTGGATTAAACACTGTTGTTGTTATTATTCAATATATGTTAGAAAATTCTCATGCCAATGTTATTAAACAAATGTTTCATGACTTGTATAAGTGAAATTCTCATATTTTATCGCTTTCGAAAATATGTTGTTTATTTTCAATATAAACTTATTTGCAAGTCCCTAAATAAATTAAAACTTTTAGCAAAAAAAGAAAAATCTTATTACATTCTCCAAAACTAGAGACATCAAAATCATTTTTCTACCAAATACTAATATATTAATAAATAACACGAAACATGAATAGGATACAAAACTGTAAAATAAGTCTTATAAAAAAATACCCAACTTAGATGCATTTGTTTCTATTTTTTTTTTTGTTAAAATAAAATTTCTCAAATTGGTAGCTACTTTTGGTTATAAAATTTTTATTTTATACTGATAAAATATAAGCGAATTTAACCTGAATCCAACCTGAACCCAATTTATCGAAATATGTTTATGCCTTTAGGGTTGAGTTTCTGAAACTAAGGTTGCAGTAGGGTTAGGGTTGCTGATTTACACCTTGGATAAGGGTTGACCTCAACTGGAACCCAAATGACCGAGTTGCACCCTAGTTAGACTATTTGCTATGTTTTAATTAGTGGGCCTTGCTCCACAGGTTTGAATATTGGTATTGGATGCCCAGCGAACTGATTGGAAACGGGCATATCAGTTGGTTTTTGGATTATAGTGCCTGCATTTAATAGATTTTTAAGAAAAATATATTAAAAGCATACAAGATTATGTAGTTGTTTTGTATTTTGCAAGAATAAATTCTGGAGTGTGTTCTGTTCTTTTCGAGAATTGTTGTCATCTGTTGATTTGGCATTGTCATTAAAATGTATGTTAAGCATGTGTTACACGATACTATATTTCTTATGCACAAACCGATAGTCATCAAATACTCAATTTTAACCTTGTTTGGATCCTCCACTAGCCTTCCCACACCTATACGAAACCCCACCAGCTGATTTCAGAAGGCAATGCTGATACAGTTGTATCATCCCATCTGAAGTTTGCTAACTGGGATCAACTGCCTTTATAGGAGTAGTGGATTCTGTTTTCAGATTCAAGGGCCTAAAATTGATGCCCTTTATGAGAATATGAAAACTCTTATCTATATATTTGAATTTAGGCTAGTGTAATTTTCACCCTGATTTACTAGCTGGACCTGGTGCTTGTATAACCAAGCCCATTTTGGTGTGGTCTTGGGTAGACTGCATTCTGGCTCATTTTCAGTGGTGGGTGTCAACGAGCCTGGAGGCCTAATGGCTAAAATTTGGGTGAATTTGGACTTCTTTCATTTTCCTTTTCAGGGCTGCTATCGAATTTGAGAAAAAAGCAAATGTTGAGCTGGTAGAGCAGAGGCAAGCAATGGAGAAAAATTTGGTTTCCATGGCACGCGAAATTGAAAGGCTAAGGGCAGACTTTACGAATGCTGAAAATCGACCATGGGCTGCCAGTATGTCTATTCTGCTGTTTTCATTTATAATTTTTCTTAACATATCCTGTCACACTATAGCCTTATACTTTTCTAATATTTTAGATTTAGTTTCTAAGGATAGAATTAGAACATTTGTTGTCTTCCATAGTTTCATTTTTATCAATTGCTTACTTCTTGTTCCTATTAAGAGCACCTTGTTAAAGGTTTAAGTGACCTAACCCTTTTTTGGATATCAAAGCTTCAACTGATGCTATAAAAAATTCAGCTGAAAATAATCTCCCTCTTTCCAGAAACACATGCTTGGTTAGATCTTCTTTTTGGGGTATGGTGTGTGTGCTGGTACTTTTTGTATCTCATGGCGCATGGTCCATCATCGTGGATGCATGGAGTTAGATTCTCTGTTTCCTGAATCGGCCTTTCCTTGAAGGATTTGCACACAAGGTGTTATGTATATAATGATCTGTATGTTGGTATTTCTAGTTCAGCAGTTTATGAAGGAGAACACCTGAAGAAATTTTGTGCATCTATTTTTCTCAATCTGATACATACGAATGTTTTTTTGTTGTTGCCATTTTCTTTGCAAGCGTACTTTTTAGTTACTTTGTCATGTTTCCTAAACTCCCTGTTACCCTCTTGGATGCTGAAGGTGTTCCTTTTGGGATGAAACTTGGTAGTCCTGAAGGGGCTTTTCCTACTTCATATGGGGATGGATATGGCCTGCATCCGGTATGATATCTTTTTGTAAGAAATTTTCTTGATTTGCAACATCAGTTTAAGCACTTCAGGTAGCTTATGAATACAGTTGCTTTAACAGCAAGCATACGGATTTGACAGGGTTCTGCTGACAAGGGTCCTCTTTACGGTGCTGGTGGCGGTTCTGGTTCATGGGGCGCATTTGATAAGGGTCGTCTTGGACGTCGCTGAAATCATTGGGATCTGCCATTCAATTTGATACTAGCATATTTACTCCTTTTGACTCTGGGTGCTTCTATTTTCAAGGGAGTAGATTTGTTAGACCTATCAAAAGGTGCATGCTACATTAGCAATCTCTTCAGAGAACAATTTAGTAGTGATCATAGAGCAAAGTTAGCATGAATATGTAATGTAGTCTTTGTTGGATGAACCCATGCTATCCTAGCCATGGTACTATTTTATGTTATTTTAATTTGTGATTAGAGGGTTATGCTGCAGTTGTGCTTAGTTTTATTCTTTTCTTCTTATCAGCAATGCACTGTGTCTGGATGCTTAACCTTTCTTTCTATATTTTCAGAATGTACAACCGGACTTCATAGTTTTGGATAAAGCATTCAAATGAAACAAATTATTGTACTTTTGAACTTTTTGTAAGACATGACGATCTTCTGATCCTAATTGCTGTTAAAGAAATCACTTTTTGTACGCATCCGTCAATGATCCAGAAGCATTTTCCTTTTAACCAAAATATGAAGATTTTGACAAAAGGATGGACAAATAAGTAGCGCATTTTGAGATGGAAGCTGTATTATGTTTTCTTAATAGTGTTCTTGTTGCTCTGTCAACCTTTTCAGTATTTCTAGTGGGTGTATAGTCCTGTTCTGGATGCTTGTTGAGGTGGCATCTTTCATTTTGTTGGATGGAGATGGTTTACAATCGGCAGAAAATTTTGGAGTTGCTATATGTTTGAGGTTTAAGCAAGGTTCTTCTTGGATGTATAGTGTTGGATGTTTGGATCATATTGTCAATGGTTGCAAAATTTCCACAGTTGATCTCATGCTGTTGGCTGTAGTGTCTGGACCAAGTCTAGGTCTACTTGGCCATTTTGAAGTTTGATTATGTTGTGGTTTTTGGAAGCATTCTTATGTGGTGAATATATGCCTTGACCTTAGATACCTTTCAAGTGATTTTTGTATGTTCGTTGAAGTTGGAGATTGGTCACTTTATGAAATATCTAAAGATTATTGATAGAAGAGTGTTTTGGGAATAGTTTTTCCTGGTGTTTGATTGGTTACTAGCAGTGATTGATGTCATACAATCTCTTTTAGGGCATGCTAGAATTTTTATCCTGAATGGGGGAAACCTCGTACTGTTGCTCAGAGTTTGTTAAGTCTAGTGTGTTATTGGCATGTAGAGCATTGGGACTTTGCTCTACCTCTTACGTCTTTGTGCCAGTTGTCTGATGGGTGTTGGTATATTGATCCAATCTGATCTGATGGTTGTAATATGTAAATGGAGATATGCTTAGCTGGAATTGGATTGGGAGAATTTCGAAGCTTTCGATTGGATAAACCTTATTTTATAGGCAATATTTTACATATACAGGGATGTATAAACAATAGCACAAAGGGATATAGACCATGTGGGCTTTCTGTTTGTTGGGGTGTCTTCTAGATTCTTCTTTGATTGGATGTGGAGGCATTTGATGTTTTCCTTCAATTTAGTGAGGGTGTAGCTGGTTGTTTGCATTTTCGGGGCAAGAAACTTTGACAGCAAACTCTTATTTGTGAAGAGTTCAAGAACAGTTCCATTTCATTTGTTCAATCAACTTGATTTAGCCAATCGTTGAGATTGGATGCGTACACCACAGTTTTTTGGGATGATTTTTAAAAGTTTCTGATTACTATGTTTATTTTTAGTTTCCTCTTGTAACTCAGCACATGAAAAAATCTATCACCATATATGAGAAACAATCTCCTCCAGCATGAGGTGAGATGCGTGTGGATTTAAAAATCGAAGATACAGAGACATGCCATCTGCCTCCGGATTGACTACCCGAGACATGCAAATTTATAGGCAGGTATCCTTTTATCACTATCTGATTCTTCAATGTGCTGATTAATTTCATCTGTATGTCAAGTGTATTTATCACACTAGTTAGAAAAGTAGTGTCCTGATCGATTCCAATCAATCACATTATATTCTTCTTGCTGCATATCTAGATATTACCTTGATTTTGGTGGAAACTTGCTTAATATTTGTGTGGATAGGTAGTATACTATTTATACTGAGGGCTCCTGATTTGAAGCAATTTTAACTTTATGGCAAGTCCTTACCAACCTACCATTTTAAGAATACTTGGTGAAATCCATTGCTACTTCATAAATGGTGTATTGGGTGAAAAGTTGGTTGATTGTATTTTCCAAATGAAGTATTCTGGATTAGTTTAGCTTTATGGCCCCCTGTTACACTGTCTTTGTGCATCTACTTCTAATCTGCACTGGACTTGAGGAAATGATGGCTATAAGATGTATTCTGGTTGTGGAAGCTGTTTAGTTTGGAATTGTTGTTTCTTGATGATACTGGTAATAAGTGATGCTCTAGGCATCTCACTGGAAGCTATTGCCAGTCTAGTGTAAGTCCTCGTTTTATGTTTTGATTGCGAATCATATGTACCATCCCAGTGAAGTTGTGATTGATTAAACATTTTTTAAGATCTTTTCTGGACAATAAGCTTGTCTTGTCCATGCTAATAGTTCTGTCAAGTATGAGATTAGGACCTGTGCTTTTTTGTTTGTTAAGAGTTCAATTGTTTAATGGTTTGCTTTCTTCATCGGATATAGGAGTAAGATTGGAGTGCTATTAGCCATGGTGCCAACTGGTTGGCTTTAATGTCTGCAAAGAGCTTAATATGAATCAGTGTTCACCATGAGGTCTCTGTAATAATGCATTGACTTCTACGGGTATTCATCAATGCGCTTTACATGATAGGTGAATTATTGTCCTATTTGTTTCTTTTGAAGCTCAGAGGGATGTTACTAACTGCTTAATGCAGCTTCTTCTATGGATCTTTTGTTTTACGTGAGTGATTGATCCACGTGACAGGCAAAACAAATTCGTCAAATCCCTGATGTAATGTGGAGCAGTAAATGGGATGCCAATGTGAAACTGTCAAATCTCTGATTTGGTGTCACATAAAAAAATATCCCTGATTTAATGTGGAGTAGCAAATGGGATGCCAATGTGGAACTAAATCCATAAAGTAGGTCATTGGGTTATTGGGTGAGATTGTTAAATGAACCTCAATAGTGATTGCCTTTGAGAAAGATGGTTCACGGGTTCAGGATGGATTCTAACTTCCTAGTGCAGTTGATAGCCATAGACATTTTTTAATCAAAGTTAATTGAGCAATGGAACTGGATTCTTCTGGGGTTTCTTGAAGGAATTAGTATCTGGCGTGAGTGTGATGTATTGGGATTGTCCCTGGAAGAAAAATTGTGGTGATTGGCTGTGCAAATTAGGATGTGATTTTGAATGATACAGCTTCACCATGGATTGCTAGATTGCTACTATAAAATTTTGAACTGGCTGACTTGGATGAAGATGTTTCTCTGAATTACAAATAGGGAAGCATTATGTGTAACATCTATTTTAGAGTTGAAGAGATTTCAAGATAGTTTCTGTCCAATATTTATTGATCAAAACTGGGTTATTTGCTTGTCTATTGAATGAAGAGGATTGCAGTTTGAAAGAAATTATTATTGTTAATGATAATGATACCCCTTGTAGGTGACAATTATTAGTTTGTTATGCAATTTATCAGACTTCCTGTATAATTAGAACCCGAAGCTGTGATTCAAGCTTGTTGGTGAGAATTTGTTGTTTGTTCCCACTTTACGGACTTGCATCTGAAATGGGACGTCCATGGGAATAGTTAATGAACTCATGAATGAAACTACACTATATATCCAAAATTTCATTATATTATTCCAAACGTCCAGTAGTATCACTTAGGGATGAAACTCCTTCTAGCTAGTTATTTCTTATATATATATATTGCTGCACCTGAATATATCCCACATATATGTATAGTTTAGGACTACCTAAATGAAAGGCCTCTGAGAACCCTTTGGATACCTTGTTATGATGATAAAATAGTCTTTCAGAATCTATTTAGTAATGGAAATAATTGAGTTTCAAACTCATTCATGATTGCATTGAATTAATTGCTCAAGTAATGATTTTAGGTTGTGTGGTCTATGCTTTTATCAAAGCGATATATGTTCATCATGTTTATGTGGAAATTAGATAGTCTTTTTAGGCATCTCTATCATCTAAATATGTTGGGTTCATTTTTTTTAATACATACAGTCCTGTCTGTTTGTTGGGATATCGATTCTATATTCCTATGATACTCAAGTTCTTGGTTTCTAGTCAGCTTTAGAGATTATATTCCCAAGTTTACCATTTGTAGATGTATAGTATGATATTCGGTGCATGGAGCCATGACAACTTGTATGTTCAAAAACCAACAAATCCACTCATGCTTAATTATCCAATGAGAAGAGAATCCAATGGGTATCCAATCTTGACTGCTGCTGAGTATGGGAATGTTATTTTCCATCCCAGACTTGTTGGTGCACAACCGGTTGGACCCACAATACCTTTCTGTTGGAGAGCTTTAAAAGAGCTTGCTGTTATCGTTTTGCAGCCTTGATTAAAGTTAATTGCATGAAAATGTGACATAGGTTGCTCATATGTTTCAGTGCTTTTGGACTATTATGGTCCCTTTCTTTCTTTTGTCTTTCCTTTTCTTTAACTGTCTAAAATAACATCTTGCATGGGCCATCTCCTTCATTATCTAGGATTTTTCTTTTTGATGAACTCTTGGATGATCTTAAGTAATCCAGAAATGTTATTTACATGGTTTAGATATCTCATTAATGCGAAAAACAAATTGACATATGGCAGCTTAGGTCTTGCTGCTGGTCCCAAGTTGGTGTTAAAATTGAAGGGTGATTATTGTCATGAATCCCTATGGTGTAAACATTCTGAATTGGATGTTGTTGACTAGCAAACAATATGTTTCATAAATTGTGAAGTATGGTATGGTTGGACTTGGCACGGGAGGAGGTTACTGATGATGATGATTAAGATGCAAAACAGTAAGGTATGTGAAGCTAGTTATGCAAGACTTAAGAGGTATAAGATTTTGATGAATGAATTTGAACACGAATGTTTCTAAGTGGGATCTTCTATTTGACTATCTAAAACCCAAATCATTTGTCTTATGGAGTTATATTGAAGGTGGCACACCTAAAGAATGCCATTTGGTAAACCTTATCCTTTTAGGTGTAGACATATCACTAATTTGGGTAGGTTGATGTCTCCTGTACATGAGCGTCAAAGAAATGATAGATATGTGTGCACATGAGCGTTAAAGAAATGATAGATATGTGTGCATTCATCCTAGCTAAAGTTGTCCATGAATCTGTAGTAGTGTGGATGGCTGATGGGTTCAACCCTAGCAGGTAGGTTGGAGGCTTGAGTGCTTTATTCTTCAACATCTGGTCTATCGGATCATTGAATGGATTGGATGATTTTGTGACCTTTTGTGTTGATGATCTGAACAAGTTCATGAAAAATTTCTTCTCAGAATCATGATTAATTAACATTTGTTTCTTGACAGGAAAGTAATAAACTGATTTAACTTATTTTCTATATGTATCATTGTGTTGTATTTATTGCGTGCTTCCTTCAGAATGATCTGGCTCGAGTTAGGGCAATGTAAGGGCAAGAAAAAGCCTAGGCAAGGGGAAAAAAACCTAAAAATGTGTATGCTGGACAGTATTTGATCACCTGCTGATAATACGTGTGCAGAATCTTTATCTTCTGTGCTAATAAGTTCAATGATTCTTAGGTAATGGTGACTATTTTAACAATTCACTTAGTAGATTATGCATTTTTTGGCATTACCTGGTCTCATTTTCCTACAAAAAAAAAAATAAAAATGAAAAAGGCCTTGTTCACTTCCAAAAAAAGAAAAAGTAGGCCTTGTTCAATTTTCTTTTCAGTTGGACAGAGATTTTTTTGATTTGCATTAGGATTAGTTGATGCATGCCTAATGGTTGTGTGTTGTCTTGTATTGTCTTTTCTGATAGAAGCATCAAATGGTTGATATATTGAATATAGCTGATGCTGGTACATACTGACTATATGTCATATTTACTCTCTCTGTACAAATCCTTTTCAATGTTTTATCTGTGAAAAGTGCAATGATTGTCTTACTTATGTATCTTTGTTTTTCAGATTTCATCCTTTCCTGTTCCAATCATTTCTTATCGGTGCATTTATCACGTGCAGAGACATGAGTCATGTCAAGGCAGGCAATACTTGAAGAGGAGGGAGTTGGTGGAATTGCTGGCAATTTGTTGTGCATGGAAGAGCTTGCACTCTGGAGTTGTACACATAACATACATCTAAATCTGGCTAATGCTGCAAAATAGAGGCGAATGGTCAATAATCAATATTGCTGGTCAATCATCTCATTGCTGATGACCATCTTCAGTTAAGCAGTCCTCCAGATTTTCAACCGTTACTGGGGGAAACAATGCGAAGCATAGAACTATTTGATTTGAAGAAATTGGTTTGGCCATGCGCATGCTCTTGTACAACTTCTGAGTGCATGCATGGAGATGCATGATTTGCATTTCTCTAATTCCTCAAGCATGTTTGAAGAGCACAAGCAATCCTCCCTCAGGCCCTAAGGTACGTATGCATGAAGTAGAAATCAACATAAAGAAGGGTCAAAGTTAGGCTCACACACCCGAATGACTAATATAAGATGTGTTTTCGCTTTGTCATCAATGCTTAAAAAAAATATCATGTTTATCAAGATATTTTTTAGGATACATCAAAAATTAAATTATTAAAAATCCATGATAAATTAAGATAATATACATGTAGATTAAAGTAAATGCATGTCAATATATGAAAATTAAATGTATGTTACACGTATAAGCAATATGCACTTAATAAAGATGGATTTTTAATTGTTCAAGGTTGTCAACTCATTGCAATTGTTTTGAGAAATAAATGGGGATACGCTATATAAGAAAAATGATAATGCCTTTAGTTGTTACTAAATTTGAGATAATACGGGTAATGTAGTCAGTAATAATGATAACTTAAGAGAGAGTATCGAAATATCTTTGATAATATTTGATAAGATATGCAATAAATGAGAATTATATATGTTAATTTATCCACTTTTTCATACGCATTTTCCCCTAGTCAGCAGAACGAATTACGGGTCAGGCGAGGCTGGTTTTAATAGTAGTGTTATTACTTATTACAGCATTTGGATGTTATGTGTATTTGTCAAGTGACAGGTGCATAAGATTTGCTGCGTTCGTGATTTTATTTATCGAATTATTCTGTCCTGCACAACTTGAAAGTTAATTGGTATGCTATGCCTATGTGAATTATCATGCGAGCACCAGAATGCTCATGCTGTTGTTTTATTGTATGCTGCTTTCAGGCTTGATTATCTCTCCCCACCCCGTATGCTCTATTAAAAGCCCATCCTGTTCACTCACGCTAATCTTAGATCCCAATTAATCATGTTTCTGTAATTTAGACAATATGGTATTTGTAACCCGACATCTACAACCGCATATTACAGTTAAATTTACAGCAGTTTGCCTTTTAAAACAGTATACTGCATCCGTCATTAATATGTTGCTTTGATCGTAATTAAGTGATGCCATCTTGAATGAAGAGGGGAACTGTGATCTGCTATCGTTTTCCAACGATCAATATTACCGCAAGTCGAACCTTCATAGTTTTTTGAATAACAAACCTTAATAATCAGTGTCTATTCTGATAGATGTCAACACCTCAAAATATTTTTCTGTTCAAGAATATATAGATAGTTTCACGCGGCTATTGTAGGCGGCTGGTATGTGCCAACATATTTGTTGTTAAGAACGTATCACTAATAATCTAAACATTGGTTGCATTAAATCTCACAATTATTTGGTAACGAAGGCGAAATAATTAAAGGTCGGGTTGTATCCACAGAGAGATGTTAAAAGTATCAATTGCTTTAAAGAAATTAAATTAAAAAATAGAACTTCCAAAGTTTCATTAATTATGAGTGAAGTACTAATTAAAAATGACATGGGCTTCACTTCTATGTAATTTTCTTATTTTTTAAGATTTTGATCTTCAATGGAAAATTTAATTAATTTATTGTAATTAACATCATTTGTTTATTTAAGATAAGTTTTATCTTGATCAAGTATGTTTATGAGTTATATTTGTAGAAAAATATATATTTATTTGTAAATTGAGAAAAATGATTAGATTAGGTTACATATATATTAGAATGTAATAATACTTTATAGAATAATTTATTTATGTATAAATGATATTTTAGATGTTTGAGCTTTGAAAATACTATTTTAAAATTGATATTTAAAATTAAATTATTTTATTATGTTGATTTTCAATGGTGCCCGTGGGGGCCATGGATAGTGATATTGGACAAATAAAATGGTTTTTAACATATTATAAATAATGTTAAACATAATAGGTAGAGTAGATTTTTCATTAATTAACAAGATATTAAAAATAAAGGGTGTTATATTGAAAAGAGATTTCATAGTAAGTGTGATAGAAATAACGTTGAGTTTAATTGTGAGCAGATTTTTAATTTTACACCAAAGCAAAAGTTTAAAAGTAAAAGAAAATTAAAGAAAATGTAAAGCTAGCACAGCCCAACATGATGAAGATTTTTTCTTGCCACCCTTCTCAAATGTAGATGAACGCTAGAAATCTCCCCTTCTGGGATAAAATAAAAAAGAAAAAAAATTGTACTCTCAAACTTTCTAAACTACCTTTTATTTGCAAGTGTGAATGACTAGAGCAGTGTTGACACTCCACTTAAATGTGAAAAGTTTCAAATGGGCTTTTTACCATTTGACATACTCATTTAAAATTTTTTGTGAATTTACATTTGAATTTTTAACCTATGTATTTGCAAGCTCAAATTTGCGTAGGATCCATTGGCCTTCGATGCTTTAAGTCTAATACGGAGGAGATGGTCACTAATTCATATGATAGATCAAGAGCAATTTGCATCCAAAACGAAGTAGCGAGTATTTTCTTAAGACAATTCAAGCAGGATTGACGTAATGAACGGTTTGGATTAAACAAACAATTGGTATTTTAGGAGATTTTAATGGTCAAAATAAATTTGACCAAAGAAAGAGGTGAATTTGCAATATTTCAAGTGATAAGTAAAAACTAATAAATGTAACTTATTAAAAGAAAATTTGAACCGTTAAAATGAATGAAGGACATCAATAAATGTGGACTTCATCAAAGGTCAAAGAAAATATTTAACGATCAAGACATAAATAAAAGATCAAAAATACGCAAAATCAAAGGCTAAAAAAGATTTGACTTTTTAGCAGGGTAAAACAAGGGGCCCATTGATGGTTTTTAAAAACTACTCATAAAATTACCAAAAGGTCTATTTTTGTTAGAATTTTGCAAAAAAAAAGAAATATGGAGTTATGCAAAAAAAATCAAAAGAAAATACCAATATGCAAATTTTCAAACTTAAAAGCCTATAAAAGGACTTTATCTCCTCTCATTTCCCACACGTGGAAACCCTTCCAAAAATCAGCCGTTCTTCCATTTCTATTGGAGACCCATTTTCTTCCTTTTACCCCACCTGTTCATTTTCTTCTCAAAAAAAAAAAAAAAAAAAAAAAAAAAATAGAGAAAGAGAGATAGAGGTCAGAACACACACCAACTTCTCCTGCATCATCGGTCTTTAATTTTTTTTAAAAAAATACATCAAAAAGGGATTGCACGTCACCACCGTTCACTTTTCAATTTTTTTTTTTTAAACAAGAAGCAAGCCTCTAGCACGTCCTCTTTTCATTTTTTTTTTCTAAAAAAAATAAAAAAGAAAGCAAAAACCCATCAACACATTATCATTCTCCTGTTTTTCATTTTTTAAAAAAAAAAAGCAAAAACCCATAAGCACGTTATCATTCACCTCTTTTTTATTTTTTCGTTTTTTTTTAAATAAAAAAGAAAGCAAAAACCCATCAACACGTTATCATTCTCCTCTTTTTCATTTTTTCATTTTTTTTAAAAAAAAAACCAAGAAGAAAGCAAAAACCCATCAGCACGTTATCATTCCCTTTTTTTCATCGTTTCGTTTTTTTTTTTAAAAATAAGAAGAAAGCAAAAACCCATCAGCATGTTATCATTCTCCTCTTTTTCATTTTTTTTAAATAAAAAAGAAAGCAAAAACCCATCAGCACGTTATCATTATCCTCTTTTTCATTTTTTCTTTTACTTTTAAAAAAAAAATAAAAAATAAAGCAAAAACCCATAAGCATGTTATCATTCTCTTCTTTTTCATTTTTTTTTATAAAAAAACTCCAGCACGATATTTACCTCCTGCATTACCGCTCCTTTTCATCTTTTTTTGTTTTTTTTTAATAAAAAACTCCAGCGCTTTATTTATCTTCTGCATTCCCGTTTCTTCTCATTTTTCTTTTTTTTTTTTAAAAGAAAAACGGGATAAGTGGAAATCTAAAAAGCATTTGTCCGTTCCTTGCATAATACTACATTTATCATATTTTTTATAAAAAAACTAAATACTTATGCAACGATAAGTATCATTTTTATTGCAAATATATATATATATATATATATATATATAAAGTATAAAATCAAATCATCATAAGAATTTTATTTTGCGCGATGAGAACAACTACCAGCATCTAACTTCCAAATCGAGTTAGGGCATCGAAAAAAGCCTAAGGATTAAATTCCCGCCTCCACCCTCCTGAGCTTTTACATATAAAATATATGTTAATTTTTTGCACTATTAAGACTGATGTACTAGAAAAATAAAGTCGTATTTTTTTTTCTAGTTGTGAGTTCATCTAGAGAATTTCTGTATTTTAGTGCCTTATTATACACGGACTAACCACGTTATATGGTTAGTGGCGACTTCAAAAGTTAACATATTAAATTTCATCAATATTTGTACGTAAGTTATTAACTGCTAATTGTGTCTAATTGAGATACATGTTTGTGTTTAACTAACTTGCATCATTTAAAAATTTCTAAAAACTCGCATCATTTAAAAACCTTAACGTTTGCATCTCCCTTTTTGCACCCCCATGTCTACACTTTTTATATTTTTTTTCATTTTCTAATCTTGAACCCCTTTTCTACATCGTTTACATTTTTATTTTTGCACGTTTAATTTCTGTATCTAACTTGCATCACGTCTAACCGCTAACTCGCTAACTTGCATCTCATACTTATTTTTTTCTATATTGTATGCACATTTTATTTTCTCATTTAGTTCATAGTTATATTTTTTTTATTGAGCTTGCCTTACACTTTTTAGGCCCATATGTCAGCCTATCGTAGCGCGATAAAAACTACGTGCTACAATTTGACGACTCCACTGGGGACCAGCTAGGAGTGCTAATTTCCATTTTTAGTAAAACCTCAAGGAGGGTAATTTTTAAGGTTTTTTTTTTTAAAAGTAAAATTTTTGAATTTTTTCTTTTTTTAAAAAGGGAGAAAAAGAAAAAAATTAATATCTTTTTGGAAAAGATTTATAGAATTTATGTATAATTGGATATTAAAAATCTACCTATATAGTAATAATAGCGCGTAAAAAAGGAATACTACCACCCCGTAGTTAGGTGGTCACTAGATCTAAAGCAAGTCAAACAAATATGATTGAGACATAATAAAATAAGGGATGATCATATTCAAACCACCTTGCTATAGATCTCATTAGTGTAACACAACAGGTAGACAAGTTGGAAGGAATGATATCCAAGGTCCTAGAGAGGTTAGAAACCTTACATCTATCTAGGAACTAAAAAGATAACAGAGAAGACACTTCTACTAGTAATATTATAAAAAGAAAAAAGTAGACCATTATTAAAAAGAAGAATTTATTTTAAAATATACCATAGATAAAATTGAAAAAGTAAAAGAAACTCTTCAATCTCAACTTAAGAAATTAGAAGACAAAGTGAAACAGAAGGATGGAGAAGGGTTATCATCTTCAAGGATAGAAGACCTGTGTCCATTCCCAGACATTAAATTACCTAGAGGTATAAAAATTCCCAAATTACCTATATATGACGGGGAATCATGTCCAAAAGCTCATTTGAAAACATTTTGTGGAATTTTATACCCTCAAGTTCAAAGGGATAAACTTTTAGTAAAATTATTTCAACAAAGTCTGAAAGGAGATGCACTTGAATGGTATGTATCTCTAGATTACAAGTTTATTAAAAATTGGGAGCAATTATCTACAGCTTTTCTAGGTAGATTCTTTTATAGATTAAATATTGCACCTAAAAGAGCGGATTGAGAAGCTTTACGGCAAAAAGAGGATGAATTGTTTGCTGAGTATATAGCTAGATGGAGAGCTATAACGGCAAAGTTAAAGATCAATTTATCCATAGAAGATCAAATATCCATCATCATCAAGACTGTACATCCTAACATTTTTGGATATTTAGTCTCATATCCCTTCACTAGCTTTGCACAACTAATACAAGTGGGTGAACAAATTGAAATTGGATTAAGAAGAGGAACCATCTCTCCTTGGCCATATCAAGGGAGTACTTTTTGTGAAAGAATGGATGATAAGTCACAAGTGTCTGATAATGGCCCGCAAATTTATTTGATTAAAGGAGATAGAAGTCATTACCCTTACATGCCCAATAAATGAACTTTTCATACAGATATAAAAGACGAGGTTCTTGTACTAATGGGTACACTCTCCAATCTCATCGTTTCTCAAAGACAACCTATTAATCAAATTGATATTTTTGTTTTAAAGGGTGCATCTTCTAATCACATTGCTTTTCAAAAACAGCCTATTGATCAAAATGATGTTCTTGTTTTAAAAGATGCATCTTCTAAACCCACACCTTTCCAAAGAAAGCCTGTTGATCAAAACGATACTATTATTTTAAAAGGTGCACTATCTAATCCTGTCATTTTTCAAAAACAACATGATAGCTTAAATGATACTATTGTTTTAAAAGGCACGTCATCTAGTTCTAATATATTTTCAAAACACCCTGTTGATGAATTAAAAATTATTATTTTAAAAGGGGAACCTTCTAATTCTATCATTTCTCCGACACCACCTATGGATTATCCTATCTTTTTTTAGAAAGAGCTTACAGAGTCGACTCCCCAGTCACCGACTTTTACAAAAAAAGTAATTAGTATATTTCATGAAAGTACAAATAGAGCACAAAAAATGACCAACCAAGTAGACCCTTCTCGCATATTTTCAAAAGAGATTATCGCTTCAACTATCCAATCAAAGCCTATAAATTTAACGGCTTCTAAATCTTCTATCTTTGCAAAAAGTATGATAAATAAATTTTCCAAGAATATTTATGAAACACCAAAAACAGCTTCCCAACCAAAAGTCTCTCATTTATCCTTAAAATAATTTTTTACATTTTTCGGTCAATCTAAATCTAAAGAGTCAAATTCTCTTCCTACGTCTACAAGAAAATCAGTTATTAGATTCTCTAAAAATACAAATAAAATATCAAAGTGAGTTATCCAACAAATTCTCCTAAACACCTTTCATTCCTCCAGAAGAAATTTTCACCTTTATTAATAAGCAAACCGATAATTTCTTCATATCTTTGGAAAAAATTCTTATTTCAGTTAATCAAACAAAAGATAACTCCTACATATCTTCGGAAAAAATTTCTATTCAAGACATTTCATCTTTAAAGATTGAAAAGGTCAATCCAAAGGATATTTTTTCAGAAAAACTTTACACTCCAATTGACCAACCAATGAATCTTAAAGTGATTAATCTAAAAAAAGAAACAAATCCTACTATTGCAGAATATACTAAAATCTCATGCAGCATGACTCAATCAGAAAATCAAGCCAAAGTATTTACAACTCCTTATCAAAGCCTTTTCATTTTAAACAATTCAAATAAAGTCAAATCTCAATCATTGGAAAAGCTAGCCTGTAAAGCCGCGGAAAGCGCAGGGAGCTTTATTACCCAGGTATCAAAAAAGCTAGCCCGTAAAGCCGCAGAAAACGCAGGGAGCTTTATTACCCAATCATCAAAAAAGCTAGCCCGCAAAACCGTATAAAGTGCAGGGAGCTTTGTAATCCATTTTTCAAAAAAGCTAGCTCGTAAAGTCACAGAAAGCGCATGAAGCTTTATTACTCAGACATCGGATAAGTTGACCCATAAGGTCACAAAAGGTGCAGGGTACTTATTCAAAAATTGAATTAATCTTTAAAATGAGGCTTCATCATCATTGCAAAGAATGCTTTCAATCAGCATGAACACCATATTTTTGCAAGGTCCCAATATACTCCAGATAGTTACCAATTTATCAAAAAAAGTTATAAAATTGAGGGCAACTACCAATATATTAAAGAAGGTTTCAAAACTAAGAGGAGTTATCAATATACTAAAAAATGTTACAAAAATGGGAGCAATATCTGCCAAATGGAAAGCTATGCAGCACAAATATTAAGGTGATATCATTCATAGAAGAAAGAGGAAGCCAAATAATAGGAGACGGGCTAAAAAAGAAAAAAAAAGAGAAGAAAAAAGTTATTTTATCATGAGAGACTGAGACAATTATTGCTTCAATCAAGAGAAGACATTTAAGTTTCCAACATCAAATCAGGCATCACTGCAAACAAGGTATGAGACCCTGGAGGATAGTTAGCAAGGTATGCCACTTTACCCCCCTCCCTTCGCATTTTATATGCATTTTTTTTTATAAAAAAAGGGATTGTTATTTTTAAATAAAAGGATTTTTTTTTTAAAAATTAAAACTTACATTCATTTTAGCAAAATTTTCAAAATTAGTCATATGGATAACATATCTTATTTACAATAAAAATGATGAAAAGTGACGATGCAAAAAAAAGATAAAATGAGATATTAAATATATATATATATATATATATATACACACACACACACTTGAGAGACAACCAAATCATATTTTAGCTATTAAGAGGTAATTAGTTCAAGATTAACACTGTCAAATACAAAATGAATTAATTGAATTTAGCAAAAATAAATATAGGATTGTCTTTTTAAAGTGTATAAATGTGTAAGATGACGGCATCACCATTATCAATATTCCAGTTATTAAGCCTCATAAATTACAGAACACGCAGGGCACTCATCAATTAAGCCCAGTGAGTCATAGAATGCGTAAGACACCAACTCATCCGGCTGTAGACCCCATTATGAGAATGTCATTGACCACACTACTTGAAAATGTTGAATTCTAAGCAAATATTAATCTATAGAGTCATAAAATGTGCATGTTGGTTGGCTAGGTATAAAAAAATCAAAAATGCAAAATAGATAAAAGGAAAAATTAAAAAAATTTAATTTCTTTGTCAAAAACAACAAAATTTTAAGTTAAGTTTTCAAGATGTCAAATCATTTCAAAAAAAAAAAACTCAAAAATATCTATTATTCTATTGGATTAAGAAGTGAGAAGTAATCAGTTATATTCGTGAAAATTTTTCATGACACATGTAAAAATTTTATAGCACTCTGAAAAAAATCTTATACGAATATTAATAAAAATTGGTGGATACAAAAATGATTTAATATTTTCTCATCCAAAAAGATAACTATTAATATCATTATGAAATGTTGTAATTGTTTTAAAAACAAATATAAAAAAGGGGATCCCCAGATACCCTGAAATATGGTGAGGGAAAGAAAAAATATATTAAAAAGGGGTCTCCAGATACCCTAAGATATGGTGAGGGGAAGAAAAAATATATTAAAAAAATTCCAAATACCTTACAATATAGTGAGGGGAGGAAAGTACAATATACCACCATTATATTTTGATATTATAGTAAACTCACTTGGATGAGTTATTAAGGTTTCATGCATCGGACATCTACCAGTTGATAGATCACATACTCACGTGCTATGTTATTTTAAAAAAAACTATGAAAGCTTATAATGATTACATAATTAATAGGATTACAAAAAAATTTCCTAAAAAGAAATTGTTAAAGACAATCTAAAAAATAGATGAAAAGAATGAGGGTAGGGCAAATTATAAAAATTAAAGAAATCATACTAAGTTGCACTAAAAAGAGAGCAAAATTTTTGGTGTCAACTATACCTTCTTTGACGACAATGTTCATTATCATCAAAGAAGGGGGAGGGGGGGGGGGGCAACTGTTGACACTCCACTTAAATGTGAAAATTTTCAAATGAGCTTTCTACCATTTGGCACACTCATTTAAGGTTTTATGTGAATTTACATTTGAATTTTTAACCCATGTATTTGCAAGCCCAAATTTGTGTAGGATCCATGGGCCTCCGATGCTTCAAGCCCAATACGGAGGAGACAGTCATTAATCCATATGGCAGATCAGGAGCAATTTGCATCCAAAATGAAGTAGTGAGTATTTTCTCAAGACAATTGAAGCAGAATCGACATAATGAATGGTTTAGATTAAACAAACAATTAGTATTTTAGGAGATTTTAATGGTCAAAATAAATTTGACCAAAGAAAGAGGTGAATTTGCAATATTTCAAGTGATAAGTAAAAACTAATAAATCTAACTTATTAAATGAAAATCTGAACCGTTAAAATGAATGAATGACATCAATAAATGTGGGCCCTATCAAAGGTCAAAGAAAATATTTAACGATCAAGACATAAATAAAAGGTAAAAAAGACACAAAATCAAAGGCTAAAAAAGATTTGACGTTCTAGCCAGGTAAAATAAGGGGTCCATTGGTGGTTTTCAAAAACCACTCATAAAATTACCAAAAGGTCCATTTTTGTTAGAATTTTGCAAAAAAGGAAATATGGAGTTGTGTAAAAAAAATCAAAAGAAAATACCAATATGCAAATTTTCAAACTTAAAAGCCTATAAAAGGACCCCCTCTCCTCTCATTTCCCACATTGGAAAGCCTCCCAAAAATTAGCCATTCTTCCCTTTCTATTGGAGACCCATTTTCTTCCTTTTACCCCACCTGTTCATTTTCTTCTCAACGACAAAAAAAAAAAAAAAAAAAAACAAAAAAAATGTGGAAAAAAAGAGATAAAGG
>JAXCLR010000073.1:41606334-41634593 GCA_035584095.1 Annona squamosa
CAAAACCAATGCGAACCCGGTCCTAACCCGGTCCGAACCCGGATTCAATTCTTAGGGTTTGGGTTTGGGTTTACTCCGACCCGGTTGGCTTAGGGTTTGGGTTCACTCCAACCCGGTATAACCCGACCCGAGTTGCACCCCTAGCTAACATTAACTTAAACCTCAAGAATAAGTAAATGACCTGATGATCGATTTACTTGGAACTTTTAGATAAGTAAGAAATGAGATGTATCGATTTTAATAATAAGTTAATATGGGGATCTAATTTTATGCTTGTGCATATACCTATTTTTTAATTTTTGTAAAATTTTTCATTATACTGTTAATATAAATGTACTTAACATGTGTATCAATTTTTATCATTTTTAGATTTTTTTTGAATTTTTAAAAATCAATGACATTTTAGTAATTTTAAATTAATAAAATGAATTTTAAAAATCTGAAAAAATATCTAAAAATCTCCTAAAATAGTAAAAATTAATAAACATGTTAAATATACTTGATAAACATGTTAACTACACTTAGATTAATATTTGTGTAAAAAAGTTTTCGAAAAAAATATAGAAAATGGGTATACGCACCTAGAAACATTGATGTTCAATACTCGCGGGAGCATACAACTTGTTAATTTGCTTCAAGGTTAATGATTGTACTTTAGTTATATTTATGCATAGAAGTTATTTTGTGCAACTAAATGCAACATAAGTTACAGTACATTTAGCTCAAAATGGCCTTATATGCATGTAAATATATTAAATCTTTATACAATTATTTATTCATGTATAAATTATATCTTAGATAGTTTACATATTGAAAAAATAACTTTAAAATTGTCATTTTTATCAAACTATCTTGTTACGTTGATTTTGTACCATTTTAAGAAGAAGTTTATATACATATCCAATTTGAATGAAAATTAGTATGTCGATAAAAAAAACAATTATAAATATAATTGATGAAATAGATATACAATTCATAATCAAATGGGCCCCATATCTACTCATATCTATATAGAGATATGCTACAATGCAGATAGACTGCTCTATAATTACAACAGTCTAATGCAAAATGGGCTCCATATGTATTAAAATATAATTATACTTTATACAATCATTTGTCTATGTAAAAATATATTTTTGACTGTTTAGATATTGAAAATACAACTTTAAGATTGATATTTATATCAAATTATTTTATTATATTAATTTTATACCATTTTCAGATAAGGTCTATACACATGTTTGATATAGATGAATATTAACATGATATTAAAGTAAATAATTCTAAATATAACTGGTGGAGTGAATGTTAACCTCATGATCATGTAGGTCTCATTTGTATCAAACTGCATCGTAATTATGGTGCATTAAGTTTGCACAGAAATTTTTGAAAGGAGATATAGATGTTTATATCATTCTATCTTTCTATCTTGGATACGCTTCAAAGTTGTGAACACAACTGAAATACTTAGGTGTTGTGGCTGCTTCAAAGGTGTGAACACAACTGAAATACTTAGGTGTTGTGGCTGCCTTACATTTTAATGATTTGATAAAAATCCAATTCGCTTATTTACGTTTAATAGATAATATTCACATAAATTCATTTCATATTTAATCAAATGATAAACCAGTTTAATTAGGCTTCATTTGCAGTCTTTTATGGAATATATTTAAGTCATTTCAAGTCAGGGGTGCAATTCAATCTGTGAATCATAGGTCAATTTAAAATATATAATACATTTTATCAAATACATTCTTTGATATGGGAGGGCACATCACGTTTCACCTTCCGTGAAGGTAAACTATGAATAAATGGAGCTCATTTTGACGGTGAAACAAAAATCCACTATGGCCAATGCATTTAATATCATTCATTTAATTAGAATGTCAAGTTTTGCAAAATAAAATATGTGCATGGCCCATCTAAAAAGTAAAAAATCGGAGTGCAACTCGGGCTCATGAAACTCGAGTTCACCTCGACCTTAACTGTAACTATATTTATAAAACATCAACCCTAACCCTAACTTTATTTATAAAACTTAAACCCTAACCCTATTTTTGAAAATCAGGTTTGGGTTGAGTTTCGGATTGAAATTTATATTAATAAATTTACATGTTATTTAAAAGTGATAAGTTTAAAATTTCATATGAATAAATAATAATAACAAATTATGTAAGTAAACATAATAATATATAATCAAACTACATATTTTTAAAAAAATAGTAATATAAAGAATATTTCTAGAAAACATTTAACATAAAAAAGATAAAAAAAAGAAGAAAATTAATGAATGTAAATGTAAATGATAGAAATAAAAGATAAATATAAACGAAAATAATATACTTTATTTACAATAAAATTACAATATGCCAAACGTGTATTCAAATATAGATATAATAACATAAAATATGAAAAATATAAAGAAATATTGTTTAAATATTATGCATATAATAAATAAATAATAAGAAATTGGGTTCAGGTTCATTTGAACCCTAACCCTATCATATTTACAAAACGGGTTCCTTGGGTTCAGATTACGAAAAAGCAAGTTTCTACACTGATCAAAATTGGGTTTAGCGGGATCGGGTTTGGGCTCAACTTGGCCAAAGTTACACCCCTAGTGAAAAATAACCTAATATAATTATTTAATTAATATTTCACTTTTAAAGGTAATAATACAATGTTTCAACCATTTAAACCATCATCCTATATAAATAAATCATTTTATAAAATAAGGGATGATCTTATTATTTGAAGCTAAATAAATGGTTACTTAGCTCAGGCAAAAAACTTATTTAAAAATCTGTTTGCTTGTTTCACAAACTTATCAACCTACATATATTTAATACACAAATTAAGTTTTACTACTATTGGAGATGTTATATATTTTTTATATTTTAAACACAGGGTTATTTTAGTAATTTTCAACTATGCTAAAATACTCTCAAGTTTAAAAATCCAAAAATTATATACATATCTTTACAAATAATAAAACTTTATACATACGTTAAATATATTTATATTAATAAACTTAAAGAAAAATAATTAATTAATAAATCTATTACCTTCGTCTAAGTAAACCATTGCTTAGTTTGGATTAATATGATCATATCTCTTATAAAATATTATAACAACCTCATACAAGAAATTATAGATCTAAACATTTTTCATAATTTAAATATAATTATATTTTTGATAATTTTTTTGCAATATTTTTTTCTTTTTCTATTCATGCTTAAATTTACCTTAAAATTTTCATCTTACATTTTTCTCAACTAATAATCACCTATATATGACAAACACTTCTAGATAAGAGACACAAACCTTGAGTAACAGGGATCAAAAACTCAACCACCTGAACACAAGGTTAGAACTGTCGACCCAGCTTTCCCCATGTAGGGTTGCAACTTGGGCCAGGTTGAGCCCGAACTTGGCCCACCGAACCGATTTTGAATAGTGTTGCAACTTGATTTTTCGTAGCCCAAATCTAAGGAACCCGATTTGTAAATATGATAGAATTAGAGTTCAAGTGAACCCGAACTTGAAGACCTTGAGCCTGATTTCTCATTTTATATTTATTATAAAATATATTATATACATACTATTTAAACAATATTTCTTTATATTCTTTATATTTTTTGTTATTATATCTATATTTGAATAGATATTTGGTATATTGTAATTTTATTGTAAATAAAGTATATTATTTCATTTATATTTATCTTTTATTTGTATCATTCACTTTTACACTTATTAATTTTTTTCTTTATCTTAGTTTTGATGTTAAATATTTTCTAAAAATATTCTTTATATTACTATTTTTTAAAAAATATATAGTTTGATTACATATTATTATGTTTACTTACATAATTTGTTATTATTATTTATTCATATGAAATTCTAAACTTATCATTTTTAAATAAAATATAAATTCATCAGCATGAATGCCAACTCAAAACTCAATCCGAACCCGATTTTCAAAAATAGAATTAAGGTTTAAGTTTTACAAATAGGGTTAGAGTTAGGGTTAGAGTTGATATTTTATAAATAGGGTTAGAGTTAGGGTCGAGATGAACTCGAGTTTTATGAGCCCGAGTTGCACCCCTAGGCATATGGGTGTGAATGGAATTGCACCATTGTCGAAATACCACACTTTGACTTGCAAACATAAAAAATATTGGGTTATCTATCAATCAGTGCTAAGTTTATCATCTTCAACCAAATGTGATATAGTGTACATCATTTGAGATCGCTCAATCCAACTTTATCAATTGTCATGTCTTTAGAAACTCCAACATATGGCTTGAGCCATTAGGCATTCACCTTTAAACATTTCCTAGTTTGGGGATCACGAATTTTGATAGCATTGTGAAGAAACACTTCGTTTGCAATGAATAGGCCATCCCACCTTCATCGCAACTTTCTAGGAAAGAGACTCAGCTTTGAGTTGAACAACTAGACCTTTTCATTGGGTTTGAAGGTCTTTCGCAAATTATGTTTGTCATGAAATGCTTTCATCCACGCCATGTGGATCTTAGAGTTCTCATGGGCTTCACTTCGTAATTCTTCGAACTCATTCAATTGTAATTGTCTTTGAGCTCAACTAGGGCCTAACTCTAGATTGAATTTCCTAATTGCTTAGTAAGCTATATGTTCCAGTTTAATAGGAAGGTGACATGTCTCATTTTATGTTTCAACACAAGGATAGGATTAAATGGCATCATATTTCATTTTGAAATATCCCAACTAGTTTGGCATTTGAGTCATGTTTGGTCGATTGAGGGTTAGTAGAAACCAATTTGTAACACTTTCGAAGTAGTTTTCCTCCTAGAGAATAAGTGCCCTCTACACTTAAGATTGTGACAAAAATTGAAGATCCTCTGTGCTGACTTTCTAGACACATTGGTAGATGATATTATCAACACAAAATTTGAACAATTTTGAATCCTCCATGTGTTTCTCTGTTGGTGCATTCTTTTGGAATCTGGCTCACTATTTTATAATTGACAATATACATGAACCGTGGTGGATGTATATGAGATGCCCAAGAGGTGCTCATTTTGAAATAAGTCTTGCATGGGTATGCTTTCTGGGACGATAACTTGTGAGAAATGATCTAGCATAGCATTCTCAGAACCCTTCCTTTGTCTTATCTCATTGGAGTAAAAGGATCTTTCTTATGAGCCTTGACTTTGCTTCTCTCTTTGAAAAAATATATTTTAAGGCTAATAATCGGAATAAATGATGACTTTCGCTCCCAGAAGATAGGAACAAAATTTGTAAAAGCAAATATAATAACCTAAAGCTCCTCCTCGGTGGTGGTAAATTTCATTTAAGCATTAACAAGTGTGTGACTTGCAAGATAAATTACCACTGGATGTTAATATATCTTCTACTCCAAAATTACACCAATGGAGGCATCAAACATGATGTCAAATGGTAGAGCCAACTAGGAAATTGAAACATTGATGCCTTAGTCAGTGCCTCTTTTAGTATCTTGAATTCTTCGTAACAAGCTTCATTAAGATGGAATGGTGCATCTTTGGCTAATAAAGCTGTGAGTGGCAGAGAGATTTTGGAAAATTTTTGATGAATCTTCAATAGAATCTAGCATGACTTTAAAAAATCAAACTTGTTTGATAGAAGCTGGAGGCGGAAGTTTAACCATTAAGTCGATTTAGCTTTATCCATCTTCATTCCTTATTTAGAGATAATATGACTGAGAACTATGTCCTCTCGAATTATGAAATGACTTTTCTTCCAATCGAGTGTGAAATTTGTCTCTAAGCACCTTTTCAGCATTTTCTTTAGCTTGTCGAGGCAACTTTTAAATGAATCCCACAAAATGAGAAGAAGTCCATGAATACTTTTAAGAATTCACCCACCATGTCTGAGAAGATCATAACATGCATCTCTGAAAGGTCGCTGGCAGATTACACAACTCGAGCAACATTCTTTGAAAGGGAAAAGTACTGTGAGGGTATGTAAATGTCATTCTTTTGAGATTAATGTTCTATTAAAAAAGTAAAAGAATCTTCGACCAGCTAACTTCTCTAAAACATGATCGATGAATGGAAGTGGAAAATGATCGTCCTTTGTTCTTGCATTTAACTTTTCATAGTCAATGCATATTCTCCATCCCGTGGTTAGCTTGGCTAGTATAATTTCAACTTATTTATTATGGACCACAGTGAGTTCAGATTTGTTAGGTATGACTTGAGTTGGACTGACTCGTTTGCTGTTAGAGGTGGGATAAATGATGCCCGCATCAAGCCACTTAACCACCTCATTCTTGGTGACTTTCTTCTTGTCAGCTTTAGTTGCCTTTGAATCTACTTGCTTGGTTTAGCATTGTCCTTTAGGTAGGTGTGGTTCATGCATATTGATGGACTAATGCCCTAAAGATCAGTCACTAGTTAGCTAATTGCACCTTTGTGAGCTTTGAGAACTTGACAAATTGCTCCTCTTGAGTTGGTATTAGAGTGGAAACAATTATCACTGGTAGGGTCTAATTAAGACCCGCATATCTGAGGGAGTCTGGTAAAGGCTTGAGTTTGAGCAGTAGAGAAGACTAATGAAGGAAGTGTTGATTCAAATTTTAAGGTTGATAGGGGAACATCGAAAATTTGATGAAGCATCTCATTCTACTATGTTTTCAGTCTTGGTTAGGGAACTTGGAGGCTTGGAAAATGATCTTCACTTTCTGGCCTCCGAAAGAAATGTCCATCATCCCTATTTCGCAGTTAATATTGGCTTTTGCAATAGTGAGGAATGAACATCTCGAAATGATTAGAGCATTGTTTAACTCCTATGATGAAGGCATACCGAGGACGAGGAAGTTTATTGAAAAATAGTAGCTGTTGACGTTCATAATGACATCTTTAATGAGTCCCCGTGAAGTTTTCACAGATCAATATGCTAGTTGGAGAATCATTGATGTGTGTTTTAGTTCTCTAATGTCGAACTTCTCATAGATGGAGGTGAGAAGAAAGTTGACACTGGCTTCAAGATCTAGAAGTTCCTTGTCGAAGGTAATGCCTCCGATATCATAAGAAATAAAAAGGGCACTTGGATCTATCAACTTCTGTGGAAGGTAATCTTTGAATAATTGTGCTAACATTGATTAGTAACGTGATCTTTGTTTTGGAATAGATTTTAGCTTTCTTCTTTGGGTGCACATCTCCTTAAGAAATTTGACATAAATTGGTACATGTTTTATGGAGTTGTGAAGTGGAATGTTGATGTGAACTTATTTGAATAGTTCCACATCTTTTCATTTTGAGCCAATTTTTACTTGCTAGGGGACTTCGGGTGGTATTAGTTGGGATCCGCATCATGTGACTTTCTTTCTATTGGAATCAATGGCAAATTAAGCACAATCTGTGCTTTGATAATTAACAACTCAATTTGAGTAAGTTTTGGGTACTAACATATTTTGTAGAAATTGTTTAAAGGATAGAAAATTAAAAATCAGAGTCCCACAGATCAAGTTGCAAAACCAAGTCAACTCAGCTATCGACTTGAGTCAATTCGACAACCAAGTCGATTTCAAAATTGACTTGGAAAGAGGCAGGACTTTCCAGTGCTGATTTTTGATCTAAGACAGGTGAAGTCGCAAGGTCAAGTCGACTTCATCTGTGACTTAGGTGAAGTCACAAACCCAAGTCGACTCCACCATCGACTTTAGGTACTTAAACCTTCCAGTGTTGAAAATGGGATCCAAGACAGGTGAAGTCACAAGTCCAAGTCGACTCTAGCTGCGACTTGGGTGAAGTCGTAGACCCAAGTCGACTCCACCATCGACTTCAAATGCTCAAAACTTCCAATGTTGAAATTAGAAACCAAGACTGGTGAAGTCGCACTTGAAGTTGACTCCATGTGCGACTTGAGTGAAGTCGCATACCCAAGTCGAGTCCACGCGCGACTTGAAGTGAAGTTGATCCCCAAGTCGGCCCAAATATCCGACTTGAGTCAGATTGAAGATGAGTATAGTCAAGAGAAGCAATTCTACATGGTAAAATTGTTCAAGACTACATTCTACTCAAGAAAAATCATTTGACTACTTCTATGGATTACAAAAATCAAGAATATGAAAGCATCCGAAATCCAAGACATGAAGACAAAGTTTCCAAGAATAAATTGAACATAACAAAGTTATGAGATTAAGTATTCAGTGGAAGAATAAATACAAGATAAATGATAAGCAGGCAAGTTACAAATGAAATTCAAGTTCCAACAAGTGCATACGGAAAGTGAAGTTGCACCCGAAGTTGACTTCACTTGCGACTTGGGTCAAGTTCAGGACCAAGTCGACCTGAAGTGGAACTTGAGATATCTACTGGGAACCGAAGTCCCACCCCAAGTCGACTCCAGTATGCGACTTGGGTGAAGTCGCACTCGAGGTCAACTTCATCTGTGACTTGGGTCGCAACGGTCGGAAAAATTTGAATGTTGGAGCATTAAATGTGCGCCACCTACCTTTAAACATTCGAATTTACTCCGCCATTATAAATATGCATTCAAGAGAACGTGCTAGAGGTTAGAAAGGGCATTAACTGAGATTCAACTACCATTCTCTTAAGCATTAAGTGATCAACATAAGTTTCAAGTAAAGAACTATGCCCCAACTTGCTGCATTCTTTAAAGCTGATCAAACCATCTCTTCTACAAGTTCTTCCACGATCTGAAACCTGTCTACATAATCTATAAAGTGTAGATTTCTTTATTTAATTCATTATTTGTGTTTGATACTTGGTTTAATATTGATGTTTTTAAACTAAGTGATAGCAAAGTAGTGTTGCGACTTGAGTAAGACTCGTCATCTACTTGTGCTGTGATTTGTACATGCCCCATAGAGCTAGAATCTAGAAGAGAGCTGTTATTTTAATTGGATTTGATAATACATAGTGGAACCCAAGTCACAAAGGATATAAGCTTAGAAGAGTGAAGTAAGGGAGGTTACCCAAACCACTATAAAATCCTTGTTTACTGCTATGGTTTGCATTTCTGATTTTATTGCTTTATTACTCTCTATATCATTCATTTGCAACATTAAGGAGATTAAATTAAAAAGGAGGAAATTTCTGTTTAAGTAAAAAATTTCAAAGTACCCAATTCACCCCTCCCCTCTTGGGTAATGCCATAAACTCAGGACCAACAAGTGGTATCAGAGCAGATCTTTGAGTTAAATCAAAGAGATCTTTTGAAATGACATTCCAATCAACTTCCACCCCTGCATTTGCAGAGAGCCAATCTTTCACAAGACCACATCTATTTGATGGGACTAATTTCGGTTATTGGAAGTTGAGAATGAAACAATTAATCATGACTACGGATATTGATTCTTGGATTGTTATCCAAGATGGTGTTGTATTGCTTATTGATGAAAGAGCCTCCACATGGTCTGAGGAGGAAATAAGAACTGTTAAAAGCAACGCAAAGGCCATAAATTCCATCTTTTGTGCATTAACAGCATCGGAGTATGATAGAGTATTCTCATGCCAAACCGGTAAAGAAATATAGGATACTCTTACATCTATCTATGAGGAAATCTCTTAAGTCCAATGGATTAGGAGAAATATTTTGATTGGAGAGTTAGAAAGTTTTAAAATGCTTGAAACTGAAAATATTTTTGAAATATTTGCTAGATTTTCTAAGATTACTAACACCTTGAAAGGTTTTGAAAAAATAATTTTTGAATCCGAGCAGGCAATGAAAATCTTAAGAGCACTACTCGAATCTTGGACTTCGAAGATCAAGACCATTGAGGAAGCAAAGGACCTCAACACACTATGACTAGAAGATCTAATAAGTTCACTTATATCTCATGAGCTAATAAAAAAGAGAAATGAAGAGCAACACAAAGGCAAAAGGATTATTGCCTTAAAAGCCGCACAAGCTTCAGAAGACTCCACCTCATCTTCTCAGAACAACGATGAGAAAATTGCCCTACTTACGAGATGGTTCAGAAAATTTGTAAAAAAAGGGAGGAATTTTAAGAGCTTAAAAAAATCCAAAAGAGAAAAAGAAGGAAGCTACAAAGTGTTTCCGGTGTGGCGGTGTGGGGCACATGCAAGCCCAAAGCCCAACGCCCAAAGAGACCAAAACAAAGGAGCGAAGAGATAAGAAAGATTGAGGAGAAAATAAAAAATTTCAAAAGGTCAAAGGAAGAGGCATGTACATCAGCGAGGAAACATCCACAACATGCAGCTCTTCAAATGAAGAAAATGAGGCCGCAAATTGCGCTAGGATTTATTGTATGGCCACCATGGAAGAAGACCTCAACTTATGCCTCGCAACAACAGAAATTTTGGAGGGTCAAACCACTTCAACAAACTACACGAGTAGTGAAGACGTAACCTCTAAACCAAAATCTATTTCTATTTTTATAAATGATTGCCTCGAATGTGCTGAATTAGAAGAACTACAACAAACCTATGATTCATTATTTGAGAAAATAAAGAAATTAGGAAACAAGTTCACAATGAAGAAAAGACAATGTGATGTAGTAATTATTGTGAACGGAAAACTTGCCGAAAAAGTTGATCATTTGACAAATAAAAAGAACACCTTGATAAGAGAGATGAAAAAACTTAAAACGGAAAATTAATCATTAAATGAATCACTTGCTAAGTTTTCCAATCTAGGGGAAAGCGTCAAAATATTTTTGAATATGATTGCCCAAAATAACAAGAGAGGACTTGGGTATTCCACATTTGAGAAGGAAGAAAAAAGCAAGTCAAATGTTCTAAGGACTCATAGAGACCAAGCAAAATCCATCCATGTTAAACCAAAAATGAATCATGTTGCTTGGACTAAAAAGCCAACTTGGGAACCAACTACTACATGGTTTTCCACTCCAAGACTCTCGGGAGCTTGTAATTTTTGCAATAAGATGGGGCACAAGGTATATCAATGCAAAATAAGAAAACTACAAGACCTTGGTGTAAAATTGGTTTGTGTACCTGAGAGTATTGGATTTATGCCTTCAAAAGTAGATCAACATAGATTTCAATGGTTAACTAACCCAAATGGACCTATAAAATGGGTACCAAAAAGATAAGCTCCACTTGATTAATTTTTTCAAGTTTGTCTTAGAGCAAAGGCCAATAATATGTGGTTTATGGATAGCGGCTGCTCAAGACACATAACGAGAGAAAAAGGATTTTTCCATAGGATCAAACCATATAATAAAGGAATGATTGTTTTTGGGAATAACAAAAAAGGTATAATCAAAGGTAAAGGAAATATTTATGAAATTTCAAATGCATATATTGAGGATATACTATTTGTTCAAGGACTCGAACATAACTTAATGATTATTAGTCAATTAGTGATAAAGGTTATAAAGTTGTATTTAAATCCCTATATGCAATGTATTTGATAATGAGCACATAGTTTTTAGTGGCAAAAGATATGAAAATGTATATTTGGTTTGCATAGATGAACTTGATGGAAAATATCTAATAGAAATAGAAAATGATCTATGGACATAGCATAAAAGGCCTGGACACATAAACATGTCAAATATCAAAACTTTGTAAAAAAAGAGCATAGTGGAAGGGTTACTAAAGCTCAAATATGACAAGGATAAGATTTGTAAGACTTATCAATTATCTAAGAAACCCAAAATGTCATTCTTCTCCAAAAAGGAAATTTCAACAACTAGGCCACTTGAATTATTACATATGAATCTTTATAGGTTATCAAACATTTTAACTCTTGGTGGAAAAAAGTATATATTTGTAATTGTTGATGATTTTTCAAGATTCACTTAGATTATACTCTTAGTTAGCAAAGATGAAGCATTTTCTATGTTTGTCACGTTTTTCAAATTTGGTGCAAAATAAAAAATAAAATACAATTATTTCTATTACAAGCGATCATGGTGGTGAATTTGAAAATAAACGTTTCATAAAATTTTGCAATGATAAAGGAATTTACCATACATTTTCTGCACCAAGAACCCCTTAACAAAATGGGGTTATTGAAAAGAAAAATCGAACAATACAAGAAATGGCTAGAACTATGCTAAATGAGAGTAAATTGTCTAAAAGATTTTGGGGTGAAGCTGTAAGTACAGTTTATCATGTATTAAATCGAGTTACCATTAGAACAATCTTGAAAAAGACCCCACATGAACTTTGGAAAGGTAGAAAACCAAAGATATCATATTTCCATGCCTTTGGATGTACTTGCTATGTGCTAAACAATAGAAAGACAAATCTAAAAAAATTAGATGCTAAAAGTGATGAAGCAATTTTCCTTGGTTATTTATCAAATTGCAAAGCATATAGAGTCTTTAACAAGAAAAATCAAATAGCAGAAGAATAATATATGTTGTTTTGGATGAATTTAACCAAACTCCAAGAAAGAAGGATGAATTAAGTGATGCAGATGAAACATCAAAGAATCTAAAGGCGGAAAAACTAGAGCAACAAGGAGAAGTCGAGGCAAAATAAGAAAATTCCAGGAAGAAAATGATAAATGAAGGTAATAATTCTTACAAACCTACAACTGATTTAAAATTAAAAATGATCATCCAATTGAGCAAGTCATCGGTAATATCTATGAAGGTGTAAAAACTAGAAGATCAAGACACTATTTGTGGAAAATTCGCTTTTGTGTCAAAAATTGAACAAACAACTATTGATCAAGCTCTTGGTAATGAAAATTGGATTACCGCAATGTAAGAAGAGCTAAATCAATTTGAAAGAAATAATGTATGACATTTAGTTCTTAGACCCAAAGATTGCACGATTATTGATACCAAATGAGTATTTAGGAATAAGTTAGATGAGCGTGGACTTGTGGTGAGAAACAAAACTAGATTAGTAGTCAAAGATTATTTCCAAGAAGAGGGAATAGATTTTGAAGAATCATATGCACCTGTAACTAGATTAGAAGCTATACGTATCTTACTAGCATTTTCTTATCACATGAATTTTAAACTATTTCAAATGGATGTAAAAAATGCAATTTTGAATAGATATTTCAATGAGGAAGTTTATGTTGAACAACATCTAGGTTTTGAAGAAAAGGATCAATCAAAATATGTTTACAAATTAACTAAAGCTTTATATAGACTAAAACAAGCTCCACGAGCTTGGTATGAAAGATTATGCAAGTTTTTGATTGATTATGACTTTCAAAGAGGAAAGGTTGATACAACATTATTCATCAAGTATAAAAATAATGATATCTTAATTGTTCAAATTTATGTTGATGATATTATATTCGGTGCTACTAATGAAATTCTGTGCCAAGAATTTTCTGAAATTATGCAGAGTGAATTTGAAATGAGCATAATAAGAGAATTGAACTTCTTTCTTGGACTGCAAATTAAGCAATAAGCAGAATGGATATTCATAAATCAGTCCAAATACGTCAAGGAAATGTTAAAGAAGTTTGGAATGTAGAATTGCAAAGGGGCAAACATACCAATGAGTTCAACCATCAAGAACGACAAGGATAAAAAGGGTAAATTTATCGAACAAAAATTATATAGAAGCATGATAGAGTCTTTACTATATTTGACTACTTCTAGACTTGATATTCTATTCAATGTTTGCATGTGTTCTAGATTTCAATCATGTCCTAAAGAATCACATTTAATAGTTGTGAAAAGAATTTTCAGATACTTGATAAATACTATTAATTTAGGACCATGGTATCCAAAGGGGTCAACTTTTGATCTAATTGGCTACTCGGATGCGGATTTTTTCGGTTACAAAGTTGATAGAAAAAGTACTAGTGAAACATGTCAATTTCTTGAAAATATATTGGTCTCATGGTTTTCAAGAAAATAAACTAGTGTTGCTCTATCTACCGTGGAAGCTGAGTATATAGCCATCGAGAATTGTTATGCCCAATTACTTTGGATGAAACAAAAACTTAGGAATTATGGTGTTGATTATCATAATATTTCAATTAGATGTGATAATATAAGTGCAATATATTTGACTAAAAATCTGTGTTGCATTCTAGAACTAAGCATATAAATGTGAGACACAATTTTATTCGCGAGCATGTTGAAAGTCATGATATTTGTTTGGAATATGTTAAAATTGAGGACCAAATTGCAGATATTTTTACCAAACCATTACCAAAAGAGTCATTTTATGAAATTAGGAATGATATGGGTATGATTGAATTAGATTAAAAGCATAACATGCTAGGGGGAGTATTTTAGAAAAATCAAATATGGAGAGCCATGTCGATTCAGTCAGCTGAAGTCGACTCTACAAAGATCCAAGTCGACTTCAGAAGGGGCGAAGTCGACTTCGGTTAGGGCACGTTGACTTCAATGTGTACCGCTTGGGCTTCCCACGTGAATCCTCTTCTTCTTCTTCTTCATTTTTTCTCCTCCCTCATTTCTCCGGCACCTGAATCTCCTTTTCCCATTCCAAACAGCAATTCGCTCTTTCTCTCTCTCCATTTTCCGTCTCTCTAGCCTCATCTCTCCCTCATTTCTCTCTAGCTTCATCTCTCTTTTCGTGACAGGATTGCCACCTATCTCTCTCTCTCTCTCTCTCTCTTCCTTCTATTTTTCTCTCTCAGCTACGAAACTCACTGATCCTCTCCACTGTCGTTGCTATTCCATTTCTGTTATTTCCAAACTCCAAGCTGCCCTCATAATTCTTTGCCTTTCATACAGTTCCCTTATTCTCTCAAAATTCCAATTTAGATATCTATTTCAAACTCCCATTAAAATTAAATCCTTGATGCCAAAAGTTGTAGCAAAACCCTCCAAATTGGCAGTATCCAGACCATCACGATCCAACACTGGTGAGGGGGTACCCCGCCGACAACGGACTCCATCCAAATGGGTTTGGGAGGAAGCCTTCGCATCAGCGGGATGCCATGTGCATTTCCGTGAGGCCAACCGCTCCTCGTCGACGTCTCGACACGATAACTTAGATTCAGGATCGAGCAGCGAGACGTTATCGGCTGCAAATAGACAGGGCACTCCGACTCAAAGAACACAAGTCCTCAAGATGCCCATAACTTATTTCAGAACAGAAAGGCAGCATAGCAGGTCCTACAAACATTTCTATGAGCGTAAGATAATTGTGCCAAAAATCATTGATTTTAAATTCCTGCACAATTATGAGTTTAGCATTGAAGAATTACTAGATTTTTAAGGATGGACTAGACTTTTAAAAGCCGATGATAGAGTATATCCTGATTTGACCCCAGTATTTTATTATCTTTGGGATCAGGAGTATTACTTGACCTTTGTAAAGGGAAAGGATATTAATCTGGGAATTGGAACTAGTAGTTACAAGGACAATGCAATTCGAAGAATTGCACACATGTTGGATGTTCCTGAAGAAGAGGAACCAATTCCAGAAGGGTTATCGCTCACCTAAATGTATAACCAACTAACAAAGAGCAACAAGTACCACCCGGGAATTAAATTCCTACATTACATGGACCTATCTCCCAGGCTATGGGTTCTAAGTTTGTTGATTGCTCACTGCACATACCCATCAGGAGGAAGTCGAAATCAATTAAATCCACAGGAGGCAGAAATATTATGGAAACTGTTTTTGGAAGCACTGGCTTCAAAGAAGGATAACCCACGATGCGTACTCCCATATGGAATCTGGATCACTCAGATTATGCATTACATGGGTGTAGACCTTGATGGTAAGTCATTTGAAGTGCTAAAGCCAACAAATGCCATAAACAAGGCATTGCTACGAAGGATAAAGATCAACATGGAACAATTTAGGACCGAAAGAATCAGGGAAAGAATGGGACAACCGGTCCAAGAGGAAGTCGGGGGAGCACATGTTGAGGGGGAGCAGCTCCCACCATCACCTCAGCCACAGACAGTCTCATCTCCACCACCTATAGACCCAGCTAAGCCGGCATCGCCTCATTATCATGGATCATGCTCCCCTCGAGGCTCTGAGATTCCTGATCTCTATCCACGTTCGCATATAAGGGAGAACTCAGTCAATGCCACCAGGAAGCATGTGGAGCAGATGGAGGACAGACTTACCTCCCAGATAGCCGGGATTCATACAACGATTATCGATATGCATACTCGGCAGGATCGTATGGATCAAGAACTTTGAACCATTAAATGTCGGCTTGCATCAGGGAGCAGCAGAGTTCGAACCATACCCGATCTGGATCCGTTTGTTAGCGAGTCTGTGCGAGGTGCACCCACAGCTTAGCCACTATCCTTATTTTACTTATCTGCCCATATCAGGCCCACTCCACTGGTCATTCAGTCACCCTATCCAATTTTAGCTTTTCAATACTCCAAATCTCAATTTCTAGATCTCCATTTTTGATTTCTTAACAAAAAGGGGGAAGAGTTAAGTTGAGTTTCTAAGATAGGAGTTGAGTTTGAGTTGAGTTTTAGGATAGTTTACTTTCTTTCTTAGGATGGGTAGCTTGTACTCATATAGGACATTTTGCATATTGTATAAAATGTTTTGATTATATATGAAAAAGGTTTGTTTATGTTTTATTTGTTGAATGAATTGAAATGGTCGAATGAATGACTTTAACTTGTGCTCTGCATTTCTACTATTGTGGTTTGTATTTATGATTTTATTGCTTTATTACTCTCCATATCATTCATTTGTTTCATTAAGGGGATTAAATTAAAAAGGGAAAAATTTCTGTTTAAGTAAAAAATTTTGAAGTACCCAATTCATCCCTCCCCTCTTGGGTAATTGCTATAAACTTGAGACCAATACTTTCCTCATATTCTTCCCCGAACTTGAGCTTAGGAGGTTCTTTATTCCTTTCTATATCATCTTCTTGAGGAGGTAGACTAGAGAAGTGCTTACCAACTGCCTTCGACTTGTTAGGATCTTCTAAGATCTACCACCTCGTAATGCTGAAATTGCTTTAGCATTCTCGAGTTGTGGATGTTTTAGTAGTGGTTGATTGTGAAACTTGGAGGTTGGTTCTCAAATTAGCAATCAATTAGATGGAAATGTGTCCTACTCTTCTTATAAGCGCCTCTGCTAGCTGACCAATTGGGTTCTTGAGATTATAGATGGACTATTGTTGGGTTAAGATTAGCAATTGCTGTTATGAGAAATTTTTCATCAAACTAAAAAGAGTGTTGCTCGTGGAGTTGAGGTAGTGAATAATTAGGTTGCGAGTAGGTTTGTGGTTGTATTTGTGGCCTGTTGGAATAAGTATTTCCTTGAAATTCAGTTGAAATTGTTGAGTTGGGAAGTAACTTGATGTGGGTGGCTTAAGGGCTTGTAGAAGTAAGGAGTTAGCTATCTCAGGTTGGGATTGTTGATTCCTTTAAGAAAGAAAAGTTAGGGCAATTTCTCTAATCTGGATTGCATGTATTGGAAAATGGGTCATGATTAGGTTCAGAGAATCTCTGGTAACTTGAACTTATTCTTGGAAAAGAATTTTAAGTAAGCTGTTACGGAGTACTTATTCAAAGAAGGGGTTGGCTTTAAGCACAAGGAACAAACTTTTTGAATAGGCTGAGGTGAACTGGGGTAAGAAATTGGAGGTTGGATGGTTAACACTTGGTCAAGCTTTGGGTTAATTGGTCCATCTTTTCAAATAGTTGTGCCAGGTGGTCCACCTCATGGAGCTTTTGTATAATGAACTGCATGTCTATGCTGACAAGAGGTATGGTTGATGGAGTTCTCGCTGAGCTTCTCGAACAACTCATAATATTCATCCACACCTCTGCTATCACCGTTGCAAGCGGCATCAACAATAAGATAGTACCAGTCTATTAAGCTTTCATAAAAAGACTGGAAAACCTGCCATTTAAATACATTATGATGAGGCCCACACGTCTATGAATAAGTGGGGCCCATCAATTGGATACACGAACAGCAGCTGCACGGTACCCGCATTCAACGCGGTCTACCATTCATCACTACAATGGAGTCGATGGGTGGCGTGGGCGATTAAATCCCAGCCATTACTTGCTGCGGCTTGCGTAGGAGAGATTTCTATCTGATCACAGGCAGAACGTGAGGGAGGCTGATCCTCCCTACAATGCTACCAGGTGCATATACTTTTTTTTATTAAATTTTTTTTAAAATCTTTTTCATGAACTTCTTAACTTATGTGTATTTAATGTATTTACCAATTTTTTCTATTTTGGAGATTTTTAGATATTTATTTTGAATTTTAAAAAATCAGCGGCAAAATGCTGTTGATTTTCAAAAATAAAAAATAAATATCTAAAATATTTCAAAAATAGTAACTTTATACACATACTAAATACACATACATTAATAATATTGTAAAAAAATTTTTAAAAAGAAAAAAAGATGTATGCGCAGGAGAGCATGCACCGAGCCATGCCGGTCCAGCGCGGGGGACAGAAGTTGTGCATCCCATCATCCGAGCGCAAATGATAGTTTTTCCCTCCCCGGTTGAAGCGGCATGGATGCCGGAGGGTGGGTAATTAAGGTTTTAAGGCATTAAAGAAACAAGGGCTTTTTTAAATCTGCATTCCCTTAATAGTTTCTCCATTTGTCATTTTATACCGCCGGATGATAAAAATATTATATGACCACCTTCCACACTACAACTTTATTTTAATTTTGGCCACCAAAGTTAATGGAAACTGTAGAGTTTAAGACTAAGACATATAAGCAATATGTGGAAACCTTAGTATTTATAAAGTAGTTCTATTAATTTGTATTCTCCTGATCATCTAAACACTCAAACAAAGTAGTTTTTAATATGACAAAAATGCACTTTTCTCCCATAAAATAGGGTGTAAGCCGTATTCCTTGGATTTTTTTTTAAAAATATATATTTTTAATCCAAGCCATGCATTATGTTTTAAACTATTTATTTGTCCTAAATATAAAAAAGAAATTGATTGAAAGTTTTTATAATCAATAATATTAGAAAATATGGTCTTAAAGAACCTCATGCATTTACACTTCTGTAGATGATATAATTAAAATAAATTTCAGTTAATACAAATAGACACATATTCATGGTGGATAGTATGATGCAATACTTGGACCAAAAAAATGAAAAACGTAAAGAGTACAACTTACAGTCGGTTTGATAGGAGAAAAGCTTCTCGAAAATATAAATAATTTAATAGATAATTCAGTGCAATATCTTAAACTCAAACTTCAAATATTCAATAAAATTCAAACTAATTATTGTAATATTACTTATATGTCTATTTTTATGATCTTAAAAATGAGATGAATGAGAAAATACAAATTATAAAGCTATTTGCGATATTTTCTTAAGATTTTTCCATATAAATTTCAGATAAAATAATATTTTTATATTTTGATTAAATAAATTTTAGAGCCTTTCGACATGACCTATTTTTCCTTTGATTCTTTTATCACTTATTTAATTTCATTTTCACCTCCCAAGTCTAAATTGCATTTAGCCTTGGGGGTAAAATGAAAATAAACTTTTCAATTATGAAGTATAAAATGATAAATGGATAAAGTAGCATATGAAAAAAAAGCTCAGCAAATACCAATAAAAGAAAGAAACTTGCCTAATCATAGGTAAAATAACATCCAGTCCTATCTTGGTTAGATTCCTTCATAAATATTTTGGGGGGCCCTAAAATTTTAGAAATGATACGATTTTTCTTTTAATATTATTTGTACTTTCAATTTGTTTTGGTGGTTTTTTATGATTGGCTTTCATCATTTTGCAAGTTTTACATTACACTTGTTATTGTTATAAAAGGTGAATGATTAAAGGAATCGGATCCACTGTTCCTAGGAACATTGAGCCTCAATGCTCCCGAGTGCATTCACGTATTATTTTATTTTTAAACCTTTTTTCATAAATGTTAATTTACATGTATTAAACATGTGTACCAATTTTTATCAATTTTGGAGATTTTTAGATATTTTTTTGGATTTTTAAAAATTAGTTGCATTTTAAATTACTAAAATGTTATTGATTTTTAAAAATCTAAAAAATATCTAAAAACCTCCAAAAATGATAAAAATTGGTACACATGTTAAAGATACTTTGATTAACATTTGTGTAAAAAGTTTAAAAAATAAGAAAAATGTGTATATGCACCCGAGAGCATTAAGGCTCAATGCTCTCGAGAGCACTGGATGGGGTTCCATGCTTAAATGCACGCAGATGCACTTAACTTCAGTGCATCTATTTGCATTTAACATTTTTTATTTTTTGAATATTTTTTTTATAAAATTGTTAATCTAAGTGTATTTAATATATATATATATATATATATATCAAGTTTTACAATTTTTGAAAATTTCTAGATTTTTTGAATTTTTTAAAAATAGGAGCATTTTAGTCATTTTCAAGTGACTACAATGCACTTTTTGAAAATCCAAAAAAATCTATAATTTTCCAAAAATGGTAAAATTTAATATATTAGATATAGTTAGATTAACAATTGTATAATTTTTTTAAAAAAATAAAAATATGTTTTCGCACCCAGGTGCATCAAAGCTAAATGCACTCGAGTGCATAGTATTGAGATTTCTTATAAAAGTGTCTTTATTAGTAAGCTTCATTTGCAATAGTACTTCCATCATGGACAACAATTATTAAGACAAGAGTAAGATTGATTAAACTCTAACTTGGTATTTATCAAGATTGCGATGTCATTACATATCTTAATTGTTTCAAGAGCTGTGTTATAGTGCATCCAAGTGCAAAAACTTATTTTTTTATAAAAATTTAAATTTTTTTATACAAATGTTAATTTAGGTGTATTTAACATATGTATTAAATTATGAAAATACCACTAATTTTAAAAAATTAAAAATAAATATTTAAAAGTTTTCAAAAATAGTAAAAATTAATACACATGTTAAATATATTTAGATTAATAATTTTATTAAAAAATCCCAAAAAAATAAAAAAAAAGGTGAAATGCACCCGAGTGCACCCGGGTGCATACAATCATGTTCGTTGTTCCAGTAGGTCATATAATGATATATTTCATTGAAAATTGATAACCAGGTTCATATCAAAATAAACTCCATATGGATGGTGTAGTTGCAAAATCGGTTATTATGAGGTAAAAGCTATCCAAATGAAAAAAACTTAATTGCAACAACTCAATTCAGATATGGTTGATAGGATTCTTGATTCTGCTAAGGCTTTGTTTGGTGAGACGTTTACAAAACAGCTTTTCAGCTAACATATTATACATGTTTTTGCATAACTATTTTATCTATTTTATTTTTTTATTGTTACTTTTAATCATTAACCACATCATCTCATATTATTTTTTTTTATTTTTTAACGTATTTTTTTACTTCACGGAAAATGGATCCCAAAATGCATCAAGAGCATATTAAGAAAGCTCAGCTGGGGTAACACCACTTTCTTTTCTTATGGGGATCAGAGTGCGAATGGCCCTTGGGTATTGTAAATTTGGGATATGAAATGCTTGTTATTTCAGTTTAAATGGCGACAATCATAAACAGAACAGACTCACAGAGTCAGTTCGAATGCTTCTGCTTTGATATAGCTATGAAGTTCTACTTAATATTTTTGTGATTTTGCCTCTAGGTTTTTATGCTTATGCTCATCACAGGTACAAAGAAAGACTGCCAGCTACGAGTTCAACACTAAGTCCATTCGGAATTTTGTTCTGCATAGCGTCCTTGGTGAGATAGAAGACAGGTTGCTACATTGCTGGAGACAACCAGCAAGAACAATAAAACCATTTACTTGCAAGACGTTTTAGAGCACTTTGCATTTGACAATGTGCGCAAGGTTTCATTCAATGAAGACCCCAAGTGCCTCGAGTAGTCGCCGCAGTTTATCCACGCATTTGAGGCAGGGGCAAATCTTGGTGTAATGAGGTTCAGATGCTGCCATTCCTCTGGAGAATGTAAAAGTTCTTAAATATGGGGATAGAGAAATAGTTGAAAGAACAAAGATCATACAGTCAAGGTAGAAAAATGGTTCACATGCTAACAATGATCTTCTATCAAGATTCATCACGAACAAAGATAATCCAGAGTTCGTCTGAGGTATCGTTGTGAGTTTCATCCTTGCTAGCTCTCTAAGAGCTTGGTTTGTTAAAAGCCTTTCTGAGTCTGCACCTTACATTATGCATTTAAATGCTGGCATTCTCGTCATTTCAATCGATGTTGATGATCTCTTGTTGACAAGAAATGGTGAAAGGCCTATCTCTGAATTCAAGGAAGAAATAAAGAGAGCTTTTGAAATGATTGATCTTAGATTAACGGTTTACTTCCTTAGAATGGAGATCACTTTTGGGAATTTGCAACGTTAAAAGTTAAATTAAATAATTATGTAGGGTGTGTTTGGCAATGACAAGAAAATGTTAAGCTAAAACTTTTTAATTTAAAAATTTTCACTCCCTATATAAAATTATCCTATTTTAAAATTATTTTTTCGCATTTTCTTGTACAATTACCATATTTTTTAATCAATTCTACACACCTGCCTATAAAACTAACATATCTATTTTAACTATATTCTCTTTACACTTCATCATTATCCCTATTATATTACATCATTTTTTTTTTACCAATTTAACAACTTTTACACAAAAATATTTTCATTCGAAAATTTTATTACTTCCCAAACACAAACATATTGTAATTAGCACATCACCTTGGGAACATGCAAATGTGCTGATTTTTTCTCACATGCATGTTTTTTTCATGAATGGTTGAGGAACGTGAGTGAACGTTGCATGAAACATTCAACAAAAACGTTGCCCTGAACGTTTAATGTTTACGTGGCTGAAATTTTCAAGTGTGAAATCCGTTTTTTTAGGTGATTTGGTTTTATTCAACGCCTATATATAGGCTATGTGCCTTTGCTTTTAAAAAACGATCGATTGCTCATGACCATGACCATTGATGTTTTGCTCACTTGCCTTCTCTTAAACTCTATGAATTAATTTCTTTAGTTTTGTTAATTCCATTGAAAGCCTGTTCTTTCCATCATTAAGTGTGCTACATCTAAAAAGGAGGTTATTTCCATTCTAGATTGGGTTTTCTCATTATATCCTTGGAGCAAGTTGCTATAATCTTAAATAGTTTGAAGGTGCAAATATTGCCTTAAGGAAAGTGATATTTGTAACACACATAAATGAGAAATCTACTTATTTTTGGATCGCATATTTTTCACTTTCCTTATTTTTTTTTCCTTTCTATTTTCAAGTGTTTGTTTCAACAATCTTAAGGCAATATCTCCTTTCAATATCCTTAAAAGGTTCCTCAATCCAACTTGGGTGCTTGTGTTGGAACCAGCTTCAATAAGTAGGTAGTAGCAACAACTTCATCTCCACCTAACCCACCTTACAGTTGTTTATATCCTAACCACCCGAAACTAGAAGAAAGCGTGGATTAAATGCTATAGCAGCAATGCAGAAGAATAAAGTGTGAGATGGACAACTACATGTATAAGGGCCACATTATTGAATAATTATTAGATTCTCCCTTCAAAGAGTACCAAAAGGTGGACATAGCCAAACAAATATGAGACTCACTTTAGTATAAGTACAAGAGGATGATGTGAGCATTAATAAATTTTATGTAAGTGATTTTCTTAAGTACACTACGATTGACAATAAGCTGATTATTGAACAAGTTCATGAGATCTAGCATATCATCAATCAACTTGAGTTTGAGAGTAGTGACATAAATGAGTCCATTATTGTAAGTACCATTATTGCAAAATCGCTACATAATTGGAATAACGACTACAAAAATTTAAAAGAAATGAAAGGCGTGATGAGCTTAGAGGATCTTTTTCTCAATCTTTGTACCAAGAAAAAATCTAGACCGAGTGAGAAGAAAGACGTGCAAATTTAATATAAGGTTCATGTGGTTAAAATTCAAAATTAGGTGACAGTTAGCGATAATCATTCCTTTAGAAAATTTAACTTGAATACTAATAAAACTATTGCTAGGATGAAAAAAGGACCTTGCTATTATTATAAAAAAGATGAGTCATTTGGAAAGGGAGTTTAGGCTTATCGAAAGGAGAAAAACATTTAAAAATGTCTTAACGCAACATGATTGAAGAAAATTTTATTACTAGAATTTTTGAAAATTGTTCTATGAGTGATAACTAGACATTGTAGCTTGATTTGGAGCTACAAGGCGTATGTACAAAGATAGAAGCCAGTTTTTGTAATGCTCCAACCCAAAAGCAACACTTTTATTCTGAACTTGGGCATGAGGGTTATCTGTTAAGATCTATCATGTGTGGGCTCAAAACTCACTTACGTAAAATATAAGAAAACTTTGGCAATTTGCAATTAATAGATTAAATAAAAAAAATAACAGCGGAATATTTGTTTAACCAAGCCATCACATAATGTTATGTCATTACAATACCATCATAGAAATTTCAATAAATAAATAAATAAAGTGAATCTAGTCATGCTTTTGCTTCAACTTCAGAGGAACACCCTAAGTGCTACTTGTTGGAGTATCTTTGGGACAATAACGACATGAGTAAACTCAGTAAGTGAGAATAAAGGGATTCTATACATTTTATAGTATCTAAAATGTAATATTTCTCTATATGTCTCTCTCGCTTTCTTTAACTCAATATCTAGCTTAGCGGTCATCTACCAAGCTTAATCTACATAATATTGTGCATTGTCATCTTAAGCTGGCCTTAGTTCATGATTCAATCACGTATAACACATATGGCCTACCTAACTGTATGGTTTAAGGCTCAAATGGAAAATTAGAGCCTTCCATTTGATTTAGAAGGTCCAAAAACCTAGAATTCAACTCTTGGATTGCTCAAATCGGAGTTTGAGGTCCATTTTTATGAAAGGTCATGCATGGATGACTCTGGACGTGCCATGTGGCATGGCAGAACTAGTTGCTGCCGCATAGGCTTTCTAACGAGCTGCTGTCTGAGCCTGGGCACCTAGCTTGCTTCCCTAGCATTCTAGCCAGTCCTATCTGGGTCAGACCTTTTGGGCCAAGCCCAGTACTGTGATTGTTAGAGTTCATTGCCATTGTCATTGTCATCGGAGTTGCCATTGCTGGTGCGTCTCTACTTTGCCTCACCTGGCCCAGCTCATCTTGGATCTACTGGGCTCTACTAGAGCCTAGTCTTTAGCAGATCATAAGCCAACCTTGCGCCGGGTTCACCGGGGCACAAGTGCAGGGCCCAAGCAGAAAGGGGCAATTGTCCAGGGTGCTTTTCCAATTTATCTCAATAGGGGTTTCTTGCAATTTTAGTCTTTCTTGAGGACCTACCTGCAAAATTTCCAAAAATCTAAAACCCTAGTGTCTTCTCCTTGGGTCTCGGTTAGTCTGGTAGACATAAATGTGGTTCAACTTTCGTCTTCTTTTCTAGCTTAAACTTCATTTTAGACTTATGAATATTATTTTCATAAATAGATTGCCATGTGCCTAGAATCATTTGGTGGATAGCTATCCCGACAATAGAGATTATGGATGGAAATTTTCTATAAAATTTAAAGATGGGTTACCTCTCTAGATACGACTAGCAATCTAATCAGTTATTCCATACCCATCTAAATTTCTAATTGACCTAATGATCATCCAAAGTATCCAAATGAATACCAAATTAATGAATTTTCCACTTACCTCTATTTAGAGCAATAAGACAAACGCGTCAACACAATCCTTGGATCCTGTTTGCAATTTGGCTTGGCAGCAATCGCTCCCTTTTTTATTCTCTCAATTTCTTTCTTTCTCTTCAAAGCCTACTCATTAATAGCCAGGTTCTCAATGAACAACTTTTCTCCTGGGCACGTATTTCAAGAATTTGACACCTAATTGCTGCCACATTGCTTATGTTGATTGGGTATTCTGGATCTGGTTTTGATGTGGGAAAAAATTAAGGATTGGAGAATATATAATAAATAATAATAATAATTTTCTTTCATTAACACCTAAACCTGCATCTGCTTGGGTCAATTTCTCTCTTCACCACGCTGTTAATTGGCTTTTTAGGATAAATTTCCAATTAATATTTTCTAAGCCCTTTTTATCGTGGTCAAATTTTCAACGGTCAAAGGTCCAATTGATGTGTAGGCTTCCATGTATTAAACATACACTTTTCAAAAGTGATATTACATCATGTACCCCTTTTAAAAAGTTTCGTCCTCGAAACTTCTTTAATCTATAGGTCAGTTTCAAAAATAGTTAGGTTCAACCTCATCATAACCTCTTCGAGTTCCCACATGGCTTCCTTCTCACTATGGTGACTTCATTAGACTAGCACTTGCTTGATAAACCACTTTTTAAGTTGCTTGTCCCAACAATCAAGCACCTTTATTGGTAACTATTGATAGGTCAAGTTTTCCCCTACCTGATATTGATTTGCTTATAGAATATGTGATAGATCTGCCACATATTTTCTCAACTATGATATGTGAAAAACATTGTGAACATTGGACGTTGACAGTGGCAATGCCAAATGATATGCTACATCACTAATGACCTCTAATATATCATAAGGTCCAATATTTCTAAGGCTTAATTTCCCTTTTATGCCAAGCAGGCCACTCCTCATGTAAAAGAAATTTTTTGGAACACATATTCCTCAGCTGCAAATTGCAAGTCTCTTCTCTTGCCATCTACATATTTCTTCTGCTGGTCCTGTGCTATCAAAAATCATTTTCTGATTATTTTTACTACCTCTATGGTTTGTTCAACTAATTTTGGAGTTCCAATCTTCTGAGCTCCTATTTCTGCTTAGTAAGTTGGGGTGCAACATCTTTTCCCATATAACGCTTCAAACGGAGCCATCCCTACTAGCTTGATAACTATTGTTGTAAGCAAATTCAGCTATAAGCAGATGATTTTTCCAAGAACCTCCAAAATCTATTATGCACGAACGCAATAAATCTTCTAAGATCTGGATTTTTCTCTCAGATTGGTTATCCATCTGAGGATGATACGCCGTGCTTAGATGTAACTCTGTGCCCATTGTGGCTTGCAGCTTCTGCTAATAATCAAAAATAACTTTACAATCTCTATTTGACACAATGGAAACTAGCACTCCATGTAACCAAATTATTTCTTTTAGGTACAATTCTGTTATTTGATCCATTCTATAAGTCATTCCGTAAGATAGGAAGTGAGCAGATTTTGATAGTCTATCTACTGCTACCCAAACCGCATTAGATTTACTCAGTGTTCTTGGTAAGGTTGTCATACAATTCATTGTGATATATTCCCATTTCCACTTTGGGATGTCTAAAGGTTGTACTAAACCTGCAGTTTTCTGATGCTCGACCTTTGGTTGCTAGCACAATAAACATTGGGTTACAAACTTAGCCACCCTTGTTCTCATTCTCTTCCACCAGAAATTGTTGAAGGTCTTTATACATCTTAGTGCTACCCAAATGTATGGCAAATTTTGTTTAATGGGCTTCTATTAGTAGTTCCCGCCATAACTCTTTGACTCTTGGAACCACTATTCTTTTCTAGAACCATAACATTCCTTCAATATCTAGGGAAAATTGAGGTGTCTATACTTTCTTTAGTTTTTCTCAAACTCCTTAATCAACCTTGCCTGTCTAGTGATCAAGGTTACACTTATACATGTCTTGTAACTTAATGTATCTGCTATCACATTAGCCTTGCTAAAGTAGTAATTAATTGAGATGTCGTAGTCTTTAATCAGCTCTAGCCACCTACCTTGTTGGAGATTTAATTCTTTCTAAATAAATATATATTTTAAACTCATGTGATCGCTGAAGATCTCTATTTTCTCTCAGTACAAATAATGTTGCCAAAATTTAAGTGCAAAGACAACAATGGGGAATTCTAGATTATGAGTTGGCTAATTTTATTCATATGACTTAAATTATTTAGAATCATAAGCTATAACTTTTTTTGTTGCATAAGAATATAACCCAGACCTTTGCGAGATGCATCACTATAAACCAGATAACCTTCCCGTAGCTTAGTGAGGTCAAAATAGGTGCAGTGATTAGGAGACTTTTCAACTCTTAAAAACTTCTCTCACACTCATCTGTCCATATAAATAGATTTTTTTTCTGCGTGAGTTTGGTTAAAGGCACAACAATAGAAGAGAAGTTTTCTACAAATCGTCTATAGTACTTAGCCATGCTTAGGAAACTACGTATTTTAGTCACAGTGGTGTTCCGGCCTCGCGAGAAAAATATTCATTCAGTTTTTGGTTGAATGTAAAATTATTTTCCTACGGCTTTGAGAATAAATGCTTAATTAATTTCCCAGCAAAATTTTAAAGCATCCAATTCTTTAACCGAGTTCGAAAAATACATCACAGAAATATTTTGCATTGTGTTCCACATT
>JAXCLR010000073.1:41634693-41650355 GCA_035584095.1 Annona squamosa
GAGAAAATATACTTAACCCGTGTGTCAATTCAACCCTCCAGTCGGGGAGTATCCACGTTGGGAAAAGTAGTTTTTTTAAAATAATATATATGTATATATATATTTATATATATAATATACACATATATATTTTTATTTTATTTTTAAATTAGAAAATATACTTAACTCGTGTGTCAATTCTACCCACCAGTCGGGGAGTATCCACGTTGGGAAAAGTAGTTTTTTAAAAATTATATATATGTATATATATATAATATACACATATATATCTTTATTTTATTTTTGAAGGAGAAAATATACTTAACCCGTGTGTCAATTCAACCCGCCAGTTGGGGAGTATCCACGTTGGAAAAAGTAGTTTTTGAAAATAATATGTATGTATATATATATAAGAAAGAAACTCTCTTTTTTTTTTAACTAAAAAAAAATATATCTGGAGAACTCACGTTCTCTCTTCTTTGAGCGTGGGAGAGCTCCTTTCCCTGTCTTCGTTGTTGGGGAAATGAGTAGCCGAATGCGGCTATTTATAGGTTTTTTCCGGCTTGGGATGGGTTCCACGGAACTTCGTTGCTTGGGCGCCAAGCTACACTTGCGCGGAACCGCTTTCCCGCGGAACTGCACCGGAACCGCTTTCCCGCGGAACTGCACCGGAACCGCTTTCTTTCAGAGCACATCTGTCTCTTCCTTTCAGAGCTTCTTCCCGCTCTCTCTTTCTGCTGAAATGGAAGAAGGCCCGCACTCATCGCGGTTCGCCGGAGATCGATTGGCCAACGCCAGGCTCTCATCCGCCGCTTTTCAGTAGTTGCCGCATGGAAATCTCCAGCGAATGCTACACTCTGGATTGTCTTCGGCCGGTTCTCTTCCGGCCTCACCGCAGCTCGACGCAGTCGGGTTCATGCCCAATCTGATCTCGTTGGAAAACACTCCCACCGGACGCTCCCCCATTTCCTTGCCGTTCCTACTCTTCTCCCAAGTTGCCTTCCTTGTCTGCTCGTAATCTGAGGGTATATATCCGAACGTGCCCGCGAGATCTGTGCTCACATGGGTCTCGCACGCGCTGATTATCCTCGCCAGTCCAAAGTCCGAAGCCCGCGATTTGAACCCTTGATCCAGCAGGATGTTACTAGACTTCATGTCCCGGTGTATGATGTGGGGCGCGAAGCCGTAGTGTAGGCGATCGAACCAGGGATCGCTAAGACAGGGAGAGCGGCGGCGCCAATGTGCTCGTACGAGAGGACGAAGAGGCCGAAGGAGACAAGCCACTGCATGAGTTTCGAGAGGGTGATCCGCCGGTTGCTTGCTGGGGTTTGGCTGAGACCAGAGAAGCCGTCGCTGCTGCCGACCCGTCGTCATCGCCGCCGGCGCCGCCTCCTCCTCTGCCTCCATCACGGTCATCCCTCTTGCTCACTCTGCATTCGCATCCTCCACCGCCGCCTTGGTCGCGCCACTGCTGCTGCTGCTTCGTAGAGTAGAAGCGTTCGGCTTCGTTGCAACTGGTGCTCGTACGGACGGAAAGTCCCCTCGGAGAGAACAGTGAGCCTGGCGAAGAAGACAAAGCTCCAATCGCCGTCGCCTGAAAGCAGTCGAACGCCAGTTGTGGAGGCGGCGACAAGCCAATTGATGCAGATGACGAAGACGACGCGCCCGATTCCGGAGGCGATTTCGACGAAGTTTCGACTCGCGCCAGTGAAGTTGAAGTGTTTTCTGACTGAGGTGGTGGATGCTGCGGCTGCGGCTGCTGCTGCGATTTCCTCCTCTGAGTCCGTCTACGGTATCTTTTGCACGTCCTTGATACTCCGCTTCTGAAGCTCGAGCCTCGTAAGGCTCTCCTTCTGTAACTGCTATACACATGCGAGCATTCCTTCGCAAATCCCGTCACCGTTGGACTTTGCGGCCGACCCATCCGCCGGCTGCTCGACGGACTGCTGGTGCAGTTGCTGGACGTTCATTTGGAAGCTCTGGTGCAAGTTGGGGTTCTTCCTGGGATTCCTCCTCGACGGATGTTCTTGCTCGGTTGGGTTTCCTTCAAAGACATCTAAACGGGATGCATCTGGTGCATCTAGCAATTCTCTAGTTTGGGTGGATTCCTTATAAGCAGGAGTCTCCTTGAAGTTTTGTAGCTCCTTCATTGTATGTGGCAACAACAATTCCACAGGCGATTAACGCAAATCCGATGCCAAAAGCCCACATATGCTGAACGAAGAGGCCGAAGGCGTTCCATTGTGGGCCCTCCCAGAAGTCGAGCTTCTCTCCCGGAAGGTCGCGCATGATGAATCCGTCATCAATGCCGTCAACGGAGCTGGTAGCGTCTTCGGGAAATGGAGGAGCTTGCAGCTGCTGCTCTGATTCTTTCCGAGGGGCAGATGTTCCCACTGGGAAGAAAGTTTCCATTCAGGGAGCTCACGGAGCCGCCGGTGACGGAGTAAAGAAACGGCATGCCGGCTGAGCTCGACCGCCGGTGCCCCCGGTCTCTAACTGCGAGTAGGTCAACCACAGTCCACCGCAGTCGGGCTGCCTTCGCTGGACCCAGAGAGCCCGCCTGAATGGGTTCCGTCATCGGCTCGCTTGCCGAAGGCAGTAGCATTGCTTCCAGTCTTTTCGGAGTTAGAAGAGCTGGAACCGCTGCTGGCCTGTGCGGAGAACCCAGGATTTACAGACCGTCGGAATGACTATGAGGATTTCTTGAAGAGGAAGATGGCTAAAAATCAGGCCGAGTGCGTCGGGTATCAGGTCTTCCCAGCAACGGAATTCGCTTGCACCCACCATCTTAGCTCCCCTCACGAACAGAGACGGGAGGAATCTCTCGGAGATGCTTTTTCCCGCATGACCCAACAAGGAGATTGGAGCAGTTTTCCCTTCTCTTCCTTCTCCTACTAACGCTTCCTTATCTTTCTCCTTTTCAAGCCTTGGATCCACAGCGGCATTGCAACCACTAGCGCCAACAGCGGCTGTAGGAGCAGTAAGCAATGAAAAGAGCCGCAACCGTAGAGATCCTCTGGGTGGGAATGGGATGGCTCTTCATAATCAGTAGGCGCAGGAAGCCCCTTAACGCTGTTCATATCCAGTACTGGCTCATCGTGAACCACCCCACACAGCTTCAAGCATCTCTCGAGTTCTCCGTAGATGGATCCCACGCGTCTAGGATCTGGAAAGAAATCCTGCGAATCGAAGCTCTTCTTAGCATTCCATGATGAAGGCTTCGGCCCCAGGGATTTCTCTCCCTGATCTTTCGGTCACTCCTCAGGAACGACATTCTCTTGAATCACGTTGCGCCGGAAGGCACTGGAGTTAGGCAGCTGCGGTAGCATTTGCCTGACCTGGAACGCATTTCCATCGATGAACCGCAGATCTTTCGACGCTTTGGACTTGGAAGTCGGTCGGCGCAACTCCACCTTCTTTAGGAGCTTGCTGCCGTAGTTGGGCAATGCTTCGAGCCCCATCAGCTTAGCGACGACACCTAGAGATCGCCGCTGCTTGTCGTTGCTCTCCTCTGCGATCGTAGGCACCGTTCGGATCTCCTTGGGATAGAAGCTGCCCTTTTCATCCACGATGGCCTTGCTGTCGAGAGAGAGCCGCGGAGCTTCTTTCAACTTACAGGAAGATCTCAGGTTCTCCTTGAAGTCCAAAACGGGAAGAGCAACCGGCATTCTCGCTGCAACGTTAGCTGAGGCCAAGAGATCAGGCAACGGGGATCGAATTTCCGGCGAGAGTCTGATGGCGATCGAAGAGCTATAGTAATCCAGCCATGCACCCCATCTGCTTCTCTATCTGTTCCTCCCAGCTGCGGTCGTCGGCGATCCCCGGAAGTACGCCTGGCATCATTTTCTGCTAGTATCTCTCTCTTTCTCTCTCTCTCTCTCTCTTTTTAATATGGCTCTAACAATATATACATATATATATATATATTATTTTCGCTACTTAAGTTCCCGACGATGAACAACTCTAATAAAATTTTTGGGGCCAAGGCCCTTTAATTTACTTATTTATTACATATATACATTTTTGTATGGTTTGGTCATCTTGTGCGGCCAGCCAATCATATATATATATATATTTGTCATTCATCATTTCATTCTTTTTTTATTTTTATTTATTATTATTATTATTATTTTATATGAGAAATCATATACTCGTATAGTTCCACAGTTAAAAATTTACCTCATCAAGTGGTTGGCCTTTCCCATCTAACCACTGCTTCCACTTTTCATGGGTTTATTGAGACTCCTTTTTTTACTTATTATATGTCCTAGAAAAGCTACATAATCTAGTCAAAACTCATATTTTTTAGCTTGACATATAACTTATTATCTCTTAGGATTTATAATAAATTTCTAAGTTACTTCTTGTGTTTTTCATCTTTTTTGGAGTGTACACCAACATGTCATCGATGAAGATTACCACACACTTGTCTAGGTATTGATGAAACACCTTATTCATGAAGTCCATAAAAGCCATGGGTGCATTCATCGACCCAAATGACATCACTAAAAATTTGCAATGACTATATTGAGTTTGAAATGCTATCTTAGGTATGCCTTCTTCTCAAATTCTCAATTGGTGATACCCATAGCGTAAGTTTATTTTTGAAAAGACAGTCGCTCATTGCAATTGATCAAACAAGTCATCAATATGAGGTAGTGAATATTTGTTCTTGATGATCACCTTATTAATTATCTGTAGTTGATGCACAACCTCATGCTGCTATTTTTTTTGATACAAAGAGAACTGGTGCTCCCCAAGGTGACTCATTAGGGCGTATAAATCCCAAATCTAGTAACTCTTATAATTGTGTTTTTAACTCTAGTAATTCAGCTGGAGCCATTAGGTATGGAGCTTTAGAGATGGGACTTGTCCTTGGAACTAGGTCAACTATAAAGTCAATTTCTTTGCCAAGTGGTAATCTTGGCAATCCTTCACAAAAGACATCAGGAAATTCAAAAGCGACCGGTATAATTTAGTCTCTTTTTTATTATATAATTTGGTCTCTTTTGACTTTACCAACAATGTAAAGATAAAAAAACCTTAGGAATCCTTGCTGCATCATTTTGACTTCCCTGAGTGCAGTTGCTTGATGGGGCATTTTCTTGTGATTATTCTCTTTGTGGTCTGAGATTTTGATTGTAATTGATTCACTCTGTGAGTTTATATTACTAATCCACCCCTTCAACTAATCTATGCTCAGAATAACATCTAGGTCTTTCATAGGCATTATAATTAAGTCTATGGGTAGAGTTGCCTCTGCTAATATAATAGGGCTAGATTGACAAATTCTGCTTACTAATATACCTCCCCTTGCATGTGACATTATTCTCAGTTCATAATCTAAGGAGTTATGAGGCAAGTTATGCTCGTACACAAAATCAGATGATATGAAAGACCTACTAGCACCCGTGTCAAATAAGGTACGTGCATAACTATTAAAGACACGAGCAATATCTATAATCATACCTTGGGGAAGTTGGTCTTGGCATGGACGAAGAGCATGAACCGATGCTTGTGGCTTCTAGTTTTGTTGTTAGCCTCCTTGTGGTTGTTGCACTGCTGGTCTACTAGGCTATCGGTTCTGAGGACGATTTGGCTGTGGCTGATTATGCACTGTACCTACGTGGGGACAGTTCTTGGCAATATGACCTACTTCCTCACATTTATAACACACCATAGTGCTAGTGCGGCGAATGTTCCATTTGTTTGTATTCAAAACAAGCACTTGGAACAAAGTGACATTTTCTTAAGTGAAACCTACCACAATTCTCATACTCTTGTTCCTTCGAGGAGAAAATTTCTTGAATGTTTTTGACCCCCCTTTCTGGCCAAGTGTAAACTTAAGACCTGCCAATTGGCTTCTATGCTTCTTGGAGGATGGTTCTCCTCCTTCCTTCATGCCCTTACACTTCTCAAAAAGTTAGTGTAGCTTTTTGGCATCATCATTCATCCATAGAGGTTGTTTAATTGACTCTCCATAGGTAGCACACTGAAAGGATATAACCCTTTTTCTAATACTTTCAGTTAAGCTGTCCTCAAATTTCGCTTCTTAGCCACATCATCTGCAATAGTAGTGGGGGCAAAGCGATGAAGGGAAGAGAATTTGGTATAATATTATAAGACTGTCATCTTACCTTAGCACAGTTCAGCAAACTCCTTCGCTTTCTCTAGGCGAATTAGTGGGGAAAATTTTTTTCTCAAAGAAAGCCTCTTAGAATTTATTCCAAGTAATTTCATCATTTACTTTCTAAGATGCATTTTTCACTTTTCCACCATCTATAAATGTTCCTTTCCAATTTGAAGACATCAAATTGGACTTTTTTGCTAATCTTTATAGCTAAGGTAGTCTAGTATCTTATTGATACTCTCCATCTAGTTTTCAGCCATGATAACGTCTCTTCCTTCAAATGAGGGAGGGTTCATATGATAAGAAATACTATGTTCTTTTTGCCTTTCCTTGATGGACAGGTTGTAGTAATTCCTCCACTGCTAGGGGGATGAGATTTCGAAATCTGTTCTTCCTCCCTTATCGGTCTTGATGTGCAAGTTTGCTCGCTAGGGTGTGTCCTTTCATCTAAGGTAGTTTCTTGTAAGACTCCCAATTATTCTACCTTGGAGGGTTATTATTTTTCTGTTGTGTTACCTCCTCTATGCGTTGAGTTAGTGGATCTAACCCTTTTAAAATTTCCAGTTGGATTAAGTCTCTAACTTGGTTCAAATTATTAACTTATGCTTAGGAAAGACAATTCGGCTCTGATGTGGGTAGTGCCTTCTCCGGCATAATACCTATTCTCGTTAATGGCCATCTTACCTTTCTCTCATAAAACACAATAATTATTTTAACAATCCACAAAAATCTCACAAAATTATCTATGATTCAATACCTATTAATACTTCTAAATATGTTTAATAACATGAAATTAATTTTTGTTACATAGAAGATTTGAAATTTATTTGCTAGAGCATTGAAATTTTGTATGACCTTTTCTTCAGCACTTGTGGTGAATGAGTGCTTTTTTTGGGCATTCTAGCAATAGATGATCCTTAGCTCTGCAATTAAAGTAGGAGTGGCAAAATTTGCAAGGTGGGATATGTTGCCTCCTGTAGAAGGCACATTTCTTGGAAAGTCCTCGTTAAGCGCTATCCTCGTTCTCCTATCCTCTCCTTTATCTTTTGCTTGGCTTCCCCTCGGTGGTTCCTACCAGTATTTTTGGATCCTTCGCTCTTAAGGGAATGTCATTGGCAGCCCTTACCACCAATGGAGGAGTCTATTGAAGAGTAGGACATTAGCCCTTTCGTTCTGGGTGTGCCTCTTGCTAGCCTTGACTCGACGATCTGATGATGGTGAAGAACATGGGGACCGATGGCTTTGGATTATTTGTAAAGGGACCTGCTCAATTGGACGCGTCTCTATTGCCTTCTTAAGAGTTTCTATTGGGTGAAGGGGGATACCTCAGAGTTGGTTTCTTGAGGTTCTCCCTCCAAGTTAATGTCCCACATTGCCTGCCTCGGTGGAGCAGGTTTCTATTGTGATAACTCATATTGTACTACTCTTATTACCCTTATCAATAAGTCCATCGTTTGATGGAATGAAATTAAGCCATTCTTAGATTCTGAGTCATAATCCATCAATGGTCTTAGTGCGGGCCATTATCTGAAACAACAAAGCATGACATGAATTCTTATGATGACATTATTATGCAACTTAAGCCCTTATCTACACATGACTTGCTCTGATACCACCTATAACATTTCAACCCCCAAAATAACACTTTTATGTTGAACTTGGGCCTGAGGGTTATCTGACCTATCACGTGCGGGCTCAAAACTTGCTTGCATAAAATATAACAAAACTTTAGCAATTTGCAATTAATATATTAAATCAAATAAAAATAACAACAGGATATCTATTCAACCAAGTATCACATAATGTTATGTTATTACAATGTCATCATAGAAATTTCAATAAAATAAAGAAATAAAGTGGATCTAGTCATGCTTTTGCTTCAAATTCAAAGGAACACCCAAAGTGCAACTTGCTGGAGTATCTGTGAGACAACAACGACATGAAATGACACCAGTAAACTCAATAAGTGAGAATAAAGGGATCCTATGCATTTTAGTCTCTAAAATATAATATTTTGCTATATGTCTCTCTCTTTAACCCAATATCTGGCTTAATGGATCATCTACCAAGCTTAATCTACACAATATTGTGCATTGTCATCTTAGATGAGCCTTAGATTGTGATTCGATCGTAGATAACACATTTGGCCAACCTCACTCTATGATCTAAAACTCAAATGGAAAATTAGAGCCTTCTATTTGATTTAGAAGGTTTAAAAACCTAAAATCGACTCTTGGATTGCCAAAATCGGAGTTCAAAGTCCATTTTTACAAAAGGTCATGCATGGACGGCTCTGGATGTGCCACTTCGCAAGTTGGAACCAGTCACTGCCACGCAGGTTTGGGAAAATAAATGGTAAAGTTTATAGGTTTGTGTTAATAGAGTCTAATAGTTTAATTCAACAAAATATCATTATTGAATCTAGATATACTGCTTTTTATAAAAATACTCATAAATCTATTACTAAGTTCGGTTATAGTAATGAAGCGTATTCTTATCAACCATTAGATAAATTTATAAGTGATGATTCTGCATATGTAGATAATCCTACAAAAAATGATAATGAAAATGTAAGAAAAAATGTTAGGAAAGATAATTATAACTGTTTTGACCTAATATTTAGTTATACCTAGTAGAAAGTTCCAAAGATAATATAAATGAAGAACACCATTGTTTTTCAAATAGAAGGAGATCCATTTACTTATGAAGAGACCAAGAATAGATGCATCATTTTTGGAAAAAAGCGATTCAAAATGAAACAGATTCAACATTGGGAATAGAATTTAGAAGTCGGTTGATTTTCCACTAAGATCTAAACTATAGGTTGCAAATGTATAATTAAAAAGAAATTAAAAGTTAATGGCTCAATTCATAAAGTTAAAGCTAAGTTAGTAGCTAAGATGTTTAGGTAAAAGGAAGTTATAGATTTTTTTAACACTTGTCTCAGTAGCTAAAATTTCAACCATTAGACTATTAAGATTCTAAATTCTATCCATCATCTTGAAATTCGACAAATGAATTAGAAACTACCTTTTAAAATGAAGATCTAGATGAAAAAAATTGCATGGAATAACCTAAAGGGTTTATTATGCCTAAGAAAGTCTATAAATTAATAAAATCCTTGTATTGTTTAAAAACTCACTTAAGCAACGATATAAAATTTTTTATCGAGTTATGTTGTCAAATGGGTTTAAATTAAATTAATTAAACAAATGTATTTACAATAAATTTACTGCAAATAGAAGTGTTATTATTTATTTATATGCGGATGGTATGTTTTTTGTACTGACATTGATATTATTAAAGAAACTAAAAGTTGCTTGTCAAGTAATTTTGCTATGAAAGATATAGTTAAACCAAATGTTATTTTTGGTATCGAGATTATCAAAGATAGTATCATATTTTCTCTTTTTTGATCGCATTATATTAAAAAGATACTCAAACGATTTAACCATTTTGATGTTGGTCTAGCCTTCAACTCTTTTTAATCCTAATAGTAAATTATGTAAAAATGATGAAAGATTTGTAGCTCGGGTTGTGTATGCTATAGAAGTTTAATATATGCTATATATTGTACTTGACCAAATATTGCTTATGTTGTGGGTGTACTTAGCAGGTTCAAAAATACTTTAGGATATACAAATTGGAATATGTTGATAGGATATTAAAATATTTGGAAAAGATCATTGTTTATGAATTGTATTTTAGTGGCGAACCTACTATAATGGAAGGGTACAGTGATGCAAGTTGAATTTTTGACATTGAGGAACCCATATTGACTAGTGGTTGAATTTTTACCTTTGGAGGAGTTGTTATTTTTTAGGCTTCCAAAAAATAAACATGCATTACATATTTTACCATAGAATTCAAGTTTCTTACCTTAGCTGCAGTAGGGAAAGAGCAAAATGGGTTAGAATTTTATTACTAGAAATTCCTATTTGGCTTAAGCCATCGTCTCCTATTTATCTTTCATTATAACAACAAAGCAACTTAGTCAAGGGCATACAATGAGACTTATAATAGTAAGTCCACATATAATGAGTTGTAATGATTGAAATTCAACTCTAAGTTTATAACTCACATTTAGAGTTCAATGAGTAAAGTACGTTATTTTCGCAAGTTGCAAGTACTGATTATATTTATTTATTTATTTATTGCATCCCCAAGGTAGTGTTTGATTCCTATAATGCATTTATGAAATTGAGTGTATTATGTTCTTAATGGATCTAAAATCATTGTGTTGGAGTATTTAATTATGGGTTACTCTTAATAGATTTACTTATACAAGTGTTGGAAGTGAGACCACTTTTGTTTTTAGAGTATATGGGTTCGCTTTGAGATGGTTATGAAACTGGGATATTGACACATTATCATAACATGTCATCTTTATAAACACTTCATGTAATTTAAAATTTTATATGTGAGGTATGTCCAATCTATCAGATGGGGTCAACAGTTCGAAGCACCGAGTATTTACACAAAATGAAGGTTGAAGTCTACCAAATGTATAGGATTTCCTTTACTTGAATGGAGTTGATTTTAATTCTAAAAACGACAAAGGGATGTTGGGAATTTTCAACATTTAAAGTTATATATAATATAATTAACACATCACATTTGGAATAGAGGAATTCATTGATTTTTTCCTTAAGCGTGGGTTTTTCTCGTGGATGGTTGAGGAACGTGGGTGAATGTTACATGAAACATTAAATGAAAAGGTTGCTTTGAACATTTAATATTTACGTGCTTGAAATTCCAAATTGAGAAATCCATATTTTTTGGTGCTTCGTTTTATTCAAGGCCTATATATAGGCTATATGTCTTTGCTTAGTAAAGACAGTCGATTACTCATACTCATTGATGTTTTACTCACTTGCCTTCTCTCAAAATCTATTAATTAATTTCATTTTTTTCGTTAACTCCATTCAAAGCTTTTTCTTTCCATCATCAAGCGTGCTAAATCTAGAAGGAAGACTATTTTCAATTCTAGATTGGCTCATCTCTTTGTATCCTGTAAGCAAGTTGATATAATTTTAAATAGCTGTGAGGGTACAAATATTGCTTTAAGGAAAGCGACATTCATAATATGCCTAGAGGAGAAACATATTTTTTTAGTTTACATATTTTCCACTTTCCTTAATTTTTTCTTTTCTATTTCCAAGTGTTTGTCATAGCAATCATCAAAAGCATGATGAAATTTTCACTGTCAAAAGAAGTATGATGAGGAAATACTTAACAAATTCCACTTTAAAGAATGCAAGTAAAAGAGAACTTCTGTAAACAAAAAGGAAAAATTCTACAAAGAGGATGGACTTGAGAAAGTAGATTAGGCATATTATGGAAGCCTAATTGGATACATAATATTTTTTCACTACAACAAGGCTTAATATATTGCATCTAGTAAGCATTCTATCAAGATTTATGCATTTTGCAAGTAAATTATGCTTAAAGGCAACTAAAAGAGCTGTTACATATGTCAAACAAACTGTCGACTTTGGAGTTAAGTTCAGTAAAGGCTAGAATTTTCAGTTATCTGGATTCTCTAACAATGATTGGGTAGGTTCGTTAAATAACATGAAGAGTACCTCAAGGTACTATTTCAGCTTTGGTTTAGGTGTCTTCTCATGGTGTTTCAAGATGCAAAACATCATAACTTGATCAACAATAGAAACTTCTATGTGGTCTACACTTGAAGCAAAAGGGAGGTACTGAAATTTTTGTAGACACTGAGGCTAGTATTTCAATCTTTAACAATCTTATCTTTCATGGAAAGACTAAACACTTCAACATTTAATTAATCTTCTTAAGAGACATTTAAAAAAATGGTGATGTGAGTATTATTTATTGTAAAACTAAAGATCAGGTTACTAACATTTTTGCTAAGCTTCTTTCTATCAGCAGGTTTGAGTTCTTAAGGGAAAAGCTTAAAATCTACAACTCTTTATCTAAGAAGCAGTGTTGGCAGCATGCCTTAAGAAGCTCCAAAATACAAGATAGTTGCTAACATGGATTCAGGAAGCTAAAGAAGCACATAGACATGGCAGTAGTTATGGAAATCTGGTTGCAAGTTGTAGCACACGCCGCGAGCTCTACGATGAGCTCGGATGGTTTTTCCTTGCCTTGGAAATCTGGATCGTGCCGGATGGGTTTAAGCCAATCTTTCAACGCCTCCAAGACAATAGTGTGGGCTCAGTTTTCCTGCATTCACATGGAGTAAAATGCGTTAGGATTCACGGTTTTTAGATAGTTTGGCATATGGGCGTTTTCTCATGGATTTGGCAGCATAACGGCTAAGAAGGGGCTTTTTCGTACACAGATCAAGTCACACATTCGATAGCATAACGACAGTGTGTTATATTGGAATAAGTGGACCCACGTGCACCGGTCTCGCTAGAGCGTTAACTCAAACAAGCATGCAAAATAAAGAAAATGGAGTTACCATTGATCTTTAAAGAGAAATTAGTCCTTATTTTCAATGAAATAAGGTACTAATCATACAGAGTTCGGGTTTCAGCTTTCGGATTGAAGCAAATATGGCGAAATCTGCCAACCTGAGGCGGTTTACACGGCGTGAAAAAGGAAAAATGAAAGATTTGAGAGAGTGGGAGAGAACGGAAAGGGGAAGTGGGAGAGAGGCTTGATGCTCGAAGAGCGGAAAAATCGGGACGCTGGCACTTTGCTGCAGATTCCCGTCCTCCCCTTTGGGATACTAGGGGTGGGAATTGGGGCGAGTTGGATGGGTCAGGCTATGCCCAACCCTGACCCTACCTTTCAAAAATCTTATTTGGCACTTATTTTATCCAGGTTGGGATAAGGTCGGTTTGACCTTTACTTTTTTTTTATTAGGTCTCAGGACAAAATTCGGGTCGGTATCGGGACGACAGGTCTGGTAAAAACTACGGGTCAAGTAAGAAATTTTTAAGAATTTATGAAATTATCAAGTATAAAGACAAATCTACATTAAATTTAACTACTACATGCTTCAATCTATTACTAATCAGTCAAAGTAAAACATAAATACTTAAACTTAAATAAAACATAAATACTTAAATAAAACATGAATATTTATTCACTTATATAAGAACAAGTTAATGAAACATACCTTGCTCAAAATTTTGTTCGCAATTTGAATATTGAACCACTAATTGTTTGAACTCATTCCATGTCTTTTGTTTTTTACCTTCAACAAAAATAATAATGATATTACATTTAGAATTAAAATAAAAATTGTTTAAGTATGTAGTAGGAGAGCAATTTTACTTGGAAAGTATAAAGAATATTGATAATATTTTTGTGTTGTAATGAAATCTTCAAGAAGGAATGACCTAAATAACACCTATGCAATGCAATCAATAAAACAAAACCTCAACCAATAACACTTTCAGCCATAATTAATAATGACATACATTACTTAGACCTAATGACAAAACTAATAAATTGAAAAAGGTTACATAAAATAGGAAAATGCTGGAATGTGTTATATTAAGTGCAAAATTAAGCGCATCTAGTTTAGTAAACATATGCATTCATCCATCATTTCTCTATTTTGAATTCAAGGGGAATTAGAGCCACAACCAATGATTTCAGTAAAATATGATATATGGAATGCATTTGACATCAAATGAGTCCAACAAGCTCCTGTTATGTGGCAAGAAGCACTAAAACACTTATAAGGCAAAGAAAGCTTGCTACCTTGATTGGCTCTGTGAAATTCACCTTGAATGGCTCGAAGACCTAGAAACAGATCTCTGATATGGAAAAGGAGAGAGGAATGAATATCTGGAATAGAATGCAAAGGCTACCGATTAGCTTACACAGAATGGCGATAAAATGGACTAGCTTGGCACCGACATATCTTGGGACCTATAATGGAAACTTTATGACATGGAAACAAGTTAGAAGGCTCTGAGAAGAGAAGACTCACCTTGATCTCGAAGAGGATGACATCTGGAAAAGGGACCACATCCAAATGATCCCTGACAGAATTCATGTCTTGATAATCACAAGGATTTCTACAGCAGCCGTTAATGTTTTCATTATCATTCAGTTACCAAAATTAAGAGGTAGAGAAAAATTAAAAATCACAACACATACCCAGAACATAGACATCTACAACATCAATAGCAAGTTTGCAACCTATGGGTTAAGCAATCGATTCTACAGAACACTTTCAACGGGACTCCGCTGCGGGATGTAGACGGTGACTAGAATGTTTGGGCGGGACTTTGCTAAGGAAATGGCTGCAGGAACTGCTGCGGGAACAGCTACGACGACGGTATTTGGGTGGGAAAGGCTGCGGGATGTCAATAACAACTAGATTTAGGTAGGACTACAACGGGAAGTTGGGAATGATTGCAGGCTATCGGAGACTGAAGTTTAGGGTTTTTTAGATTTGAAGACTTATATGTGGTAGAAAGAGGTCTATGGGTTAGCGGGTCAGGACGGGATAGTGGGTATAAGAGTACCAGGATCCGGTAGGTCCGCCTCGACCCGTCCCACCCCGGTATAAAATAGGGTCGTGGCAGGACGGGTCACGAGCCAACCCGCCCCGATTCCCACCCCTATGGGATGCCCTCTCCAAGTGTGCTTGAAGTGAGAGCGTGGCTCCCCTTTTATAGATGGTGGAGCAGGCTTTGTAAGCCTTGGGCCGAAGATGGGAGCCCGCCGTAGGTGGACTTGGATCTAGTTGGAGCCTGTTGCTCCAAATGGGCCGTTGTGGAGGCCTGATGGGTTGTTGTAGAAGAGCTTGCTTTTGAGACTTGGTGGGCCGGATTTGGTGGGCTGCATTGTAGAGCCCAGTTGGTGGCTTGTTAGAGCTTTGCTCCTGTGGGCCGGATCTGATGGGCTGCATTGTAGAGCTTGGTTGATGATTGGTTGGAGCTTTGCTCCTATGGGCCAAGGCTGGATAGGCCCATTCTGGTGACTTATTGGAGCTTTGCTCCTGTAGACCATAGTTGAATAGGCCCATTTGCTAGAGTCTAGCTTGGTTTTGCTTGAATCTACTTTATTTTCTTTGAATGAGTCGTTGGTTTCGGAGCCCGTTGGTGCTTGCTCTTGAGCAGCTTGCCATTGTTGGGCGTGGATCCCTTTCCCATTTATTCATCTTTGTGCTTAAAGGAGGGATGTCAACACAAGTATTTTTAAAGAAGTGGTAATGATCAGTTTGATGTTGGCTTTTCAAGATCTTAGTTGATTCGTTTTTGTTGTTTTTATTATAACTATTTTCTAGTATTGTTTATTAAGTTTCAAACTACTTAATCAAACTTATATAAATGAAATAAGTAGATTTATAGTCAATTTTTCTTTATCTTTTTCTATTTCGCTAAGTCTTATTTTTGTTAAAAACAACTTTATTAGCAATCGATAGCACATTCAATTTTTGCAAATAATCAAGTCAAACTTTGAGTATTTATGCAATGGAAAATTATTGTTAAATAACAAGAAGCCAAAATCGATTTGCGTATGATCATAAGACTCATGCGATTTGAACGATCCCACCTCTCAAAGTCCCGTTTTTCCTCAATGGAACTTACAGCCATAAGAGAGGCGGGTT
>JAXCLR010000073.1:41652985-41672325 GCA_035584095.1 Annona squamosa
ACTTATATAATTTGGACCATTAATTTATGATAGCACATATATATAAACAATATATGTATGTCCAAAAATTCCAACAACGGAAAGTGATAGAGTGCCCCAATATGGTCAAACCATTATTAGAGGAGTTCATTAAGTTAATGCTTGAAAATTTGCTCAAGGGGTCATAATCCATGAAAGTGGATGCAATGAATTTGCCATATATTGAATATATTCAATATGGCGGATATCCACCATTTGATTCTTTAGATAAATTCTTATATCTAATAAATTACAGGTCGAGTTTTTCTTAAATGAAAGAGAATGACATAAGACGCCAAGCAAATAAAATCTTATAGTGATATGATGGTCAGGACGTAAAGTGAAAAGGTCCTTATACAATAAAAGAGTAAAATAATTTTAAATAATCATTTCACAAAGTTACAAAGTAACGGAAAATCTTTTTTTTAAGCATAACATCTTGACAATTCTTACGAGGTCAAAATTTTGATTTTTACTATTTTTAGTAAATTTAGATTTATTATTTTTAATAAATTGTGTTTATTAGCATTTTGCGCAATGGAATTTTCTTTCATAATTCTATTTGCATGAGGTTTTCTTAGGGCTAGAGGTTGTTGAAATGTTTATATATATATATTCGCATTATTTGAGAAGACTTACAAACCTTGAAAAATATTTCGGAGATTTTTTTAAAATAAATTTTGTGTTAGAATTCTGTGTTAAAACTTATTTATCAATTTTAAAGCATAGTTTTGTGCTACCCCTGTTATCATGCTTCCTAGCTGCGTCAATTCTATTGAATTTAAAAAATAATAACTTTTTGAGATTGAAAATGACTTAAATATCCCGAATTTTTGAAATTCAATAAAAATATATGTACAAAATTTTGAAAAATTATAATATTTGATATAGGAATTAAATATACTTTGCTTTTTTGTCATTACAGGATTTTAGTCCAAAAACCTAATTCTTCGTTCCTTGTTCAAAGGACTAATTAAATGATGAGTTGGAATGCTCGAAATTACAATCACTTATTAGATATTAACGAATATGACGGAGAAAGGATGAATTTAATAGAAAGTGAACATATAGTCATTAAAATTTGAGCAATGTTATTTTTTTTTTTTTTTTGAGGAATGATCTATGTTAATTTTTTTTTGATTGGTATATATTTTATATACATCTCAAGACATATTATATTGAATATCTATGTTATTCTTGATAGCAAAGGATTTCTAGAAATAATGATATTTTAGGAAAAAAATTACTAAGCCAAAAAATAAGCATCCCAAGGATGGTTGCCACTTAATTAACTTGGGTAATTATCTAATGTAGCCGGATCGCACGGAGAAAGTCCATCCACGTCCTTTTCTTAATTCGAAACAATTTTTCCAATTCCAAACCTTTTACATAGTTTAACATCTTTTGAGGGAGAATATAAAACTACTAAATCTAAAAATAATGTATGGTATATATAGTTTAACATCTTTTGAGGGAGAATATAAAACTACTAAATCTAAAAATAATGTATGGTATATGTAGTATATAGAAGTTTCAAGCAAGATAATTTTTGGCATTATAAAAAAATGTGTGAATAAACATAATAAATGGTCTGAATTTTAAAAAATTAAAATAAGAAAACAGAGGGGGTACCTGGATATGTCCATGTAACCTAGGTGCATTAGATCATTGCTCATTTTAATATATTAAGAAACTTCCTTAAAATAACATTGAAGCATATATCTCACCAAACTGATTTTTAAATATTTGCTTAAAAAAAAAAAGTAGTCATAAGCTGAATTAAACAGAAGGCTTTTTCCAAATATGCTAACTATATTTGACCTTAATTCAAAATATATCTACTATGTTGGGTATATTTGCAGTTAATCCTACAAATGCTTATTCCATTAAAAACTGTTTGTTAAATTTTTATAAATGTCCAAAATACCTCTATCATAAAACAATAAAAAATAAAATAAAATAGAAAGAAAATGAAATTATAGCTTTGCAAATTTAGAGTCCATTAGGGCATTGATGAGTTATGACATTAAAATTTTCAATTATGCCCAAATTTTGATAGACATATTAGTAACTTCACATATTAATTAATGATGTTAGCTTACGGATTGAGCGCTTTTGGAATTAATTACAAATGTAGTAGGTATATTTTAGATTTTAAAAACATAGTTAGATGACCACTTCATTCATCCACTTAACTGATGCCATTTAAACATTTTTAAGAACACATATTTTGTTTTGGTACATGGATAATGATCAAGCTATCCAAGTGAAGCCACAGGGTACGTCGAGATAATAAAGAGAATTCATTTCTTCTATTAAATCATTTATTTTGTAGTCCATATGTCGGCTGTCAATGAAAGTACAGAATGAGACGCTTTCAAGCGACACTCATGATGTAAGTACGTGGAGAATCGTCAATGCCCATGATTGTCTCGGACCTTGGTTCAATGCACCCGGGTGTACTTCACCTTTTTTTTATTTTTTTTGAAACTTTTTTTTAAATGTTAATCTAATTCTATTTAATATGTGTATAAATTTTTATCATTTTTAAATATTTTTAAATATTTTTTTCGGATTTTTTTAAAATCAGTGGCATTTTTAGTAATTTAAAATCAATGGCATTTTTTTGAATTTTAAAAAATTCAAAAAAAATTTTTAAAAATATCCAAAAATTATAAAAATTTATACACATGTTAAATACACTTAGATTAACAGTCGTATAAAAAATTTTCAAAAAAAAATAAGAAAAAATAGGTGAAGTACACCCGGGTGCATTGAACCAGGGTTCGATTTTCTCACCCATTTTCCATTGATTCAATCCAAGCTAAATGAAGGATTGAGATGCTTTAGATCACGGCATGCTTGTAGAACCATTTTGCATGGGCTGAGATTCTCTAGCCATTTTCCAATCATGCATTTGTATATATATATACACCGCATCAGAACAGCGGTACATTTGATCAAAAGTAAGCCCCACACATATTAGAATGCAATGAAACTTTATACAATCATTTATCCATGTATAAATTTTATAGCAATGGTTTAAAGGTTAAAAAACTACTTTAAAGTTGTTATTTACGTTAAACTATTTTTATATGTTGAATTAGTACTATTTTTAGATGGGGCCTATCTACATATATGATTGGGATGAAAATTGATATGGTAATATAATACATTATTCTAAATATAATGAGTGGAGTAGATTATGATTTAATGATCATGTGTGGCCCATTTCAGCCATGCTGCACCTGAATATTTCTGATATATACTGATAACCAAGTAATTGACAGAGTCTGTAACCACAACGTGTGGGAAAAGAGATCAAAAGTTTGAAATTGAATAAAAGGGTCTTAGCTCGGTTAACTTTCTTTTGAAAAAAAAAAGATTTTCTCAATTATACTCATTATATTTTACCCTAATCTTAAATATACTCACAATTTTTTTGGGATCTCAAACACACTAATTATGTTTACATTTAACCCCAAAGAAGGTCATTCTGTAAATTAACATATTAGTTAATATATAAAATTACTAATATGCCTTTCAAATTGAAGACAAAATTTTAAAATTAAATATCATAACTCACGGATGTTCTAATTATACCTGAGTCATAAATTTAAAAAGCCCTAATTTCATTTCCTTTTTATTTTATTTCATCATTTATTATTTTATAACAGTAGCATTTTAGATGTTTACAAAAATTTAACTAACTGTTTTGACAAAATGGGCATATTTTAGGCTTAAATGCTAATGTAGCAAATATAATTAAAAATTTAAACGGTCTTATTTTTATGTAACTCCCTTCATATTTAAAATCTTATTGATTGATAAAAAATACACTATATTCATTATATTCGGTATCATTTAATTATCATAGAAACCATCTTATTTGATTAATTTCATTGTATATAAGTCTTATCAATAAATGTGTAAAATCAACATAATATAAATGATTCAAAGCTAAAATATCAAATTTAAAATAATTTTTTCAACATCTAAACCATCTTAAATATTACTATCGCGTGGCTAAATAATTCTATAAAATATTATTAAATTTTAATATTCATGTTAATGAATTTCAGCGTTTTTCATAAATTACATATAAATATATATTTTTGAACAAATATGACCCATGTACATAATTGATTTGGATAAAACTTGTCTCATAGCTAAACAAGTGATGCTAAATAAAATGAATAGGTTACATTTCTCATCAATAATCAATATCTTCAAAATTGAGCTTATATGGACCACGTTTTCGTAACCTGATTACATAAAAGCAGAATCTAATTTTCAAATTGTTGTGAATAGATTTAAAATAGGCATAAATATAATGGGTATATTTAAAAAAAGCAAAAAAATTGGCATGACGTGCAATTTTTATTGTTGATTATAATAAGGATAATTAATGGTAGGTTTCTAGGAAAAATATGTGAAGCCATGGAAGGGTGACGTGCAATAGATATAAGCGTTGTCTACTGGAATTTTATTGTTTTTTCTACATTAGTTGGCAGTTGGCACTGGTAATTTCAGCTGTGTGTTCTATTGAGTGACAATACTTTCTTAAAAAACAAAAATCACAAAATAGGCGACTTTTAGAACAATTACTACATTAAAAAAAAAAAAAGTGAGTATGAGAACAATCCAACTGGAGTGCATGATAAATCCTAAAGTGGAAAGTCAATACGGATATGGAGATGAAAAACAATAACCCAAAATGTCAGTGCATCAGTTCTCAAAAAGAAGAAAAACCTCAGCACAAGCGGGCAAGAGAAAAATAATAAAAGATAAATATGCCTTCCATCTTTAACCTCCCATCCTTGCCTTTCGTCCACCGTTGCTAGCCTTAAGCCGTCCTCAGTGGTGGTGACACCAATATGACACCATCCCCTCGAACAAAAAGAAATGGAACAGTGCGCCTTGTAGTCTGCAAAATCAATGGGAGGAAAAGGATAAGCACCGCAATTAGACAAAGATAAGTGCAGAATGACTAACAATTTTAACTCAGACGATGTACTCCAGTTCCACGTGTATTCCTCCCACAAAGCACAGCATGATTGGACAAGAAAAGAGGTTAAACAGACTTGCAGACTAGATATGAAGGATGGAATGTGCTTTGACATGAGAAATGTGGCAATCGATGACGAACTCCAATTCATATGTTCCTCTCATGAAAGGATAGAAGTGCATAAAGGAAGCAACATTTATTTTAAATGCAACGTAACTCAACATGACTGACCATCTGTTATTTCACTACCTAGCCTTCCAATCTTGGTTGGGATCAAATGACAAGGGTGATGATTACCCTTGTAATAACATGAACATTTTTTGAGCAAGGGAAAACGAACCCTACTACAAGTCTGCAACAGCAACAAGCTACCATTTTGGCTCCTCGTTATTTAACAGCAATTTCCAACTATATAAACATTCAAAGTCTGGCTTGACTGTCTGCAGAAACTTGAATGTTGTTATCATCAAAATTATTTATTTATTTATTTGGAGTGGGGGGTAGAGACACACTGATGCAATACAATTTCCAAAAGCCCATTTATAAGTTATAAGCTTGAACTTTATTTACAAGAAGCATCTACTTAAGAATCACACCTGCATCAAAGTTGCAATTTATAGTACATATGAATGAGATGAATCTTTTCGCAAAAAGGCATATATTTTCCATTCCTTAAAAATTCATTTTCAAACCAAAACTTGGCATATGGCCAATAAAATAACAAATGATGATCTATTTGACAGAATCTACTTAAATTAAGGATTTTTCTTCAATGAAATAAATGGAAAGAAGATAATCCAATAGCAGGCATACCCGAACTATCTCTTCATAAGTTTCATCATCAATTTCGACAGTGGTGACTATTTCTTCAACATCACCGAGTATCATATTAAGATGCTGGTCATAAGCCTGAAAAAAGGATCCATAGGCACAAGAAATATAACCATCATTACCAACTGAATAGTAGTCATGAAACAAGGACCTTTCTCTTAAACACAATATACAGAATAAGCAAAGAATCTAGAAATACTGAGGCATGAATAAATCAACATGCTGTTATTCACTGACCATCCCTAATCCTAATTCCGTCCTTCCAAACTTTGCTGCTTTCAACGTAAACACATTAATGCTGACTTGCACAAAATAAAGATGCTAACCCACAAATAACAGACATTCAAAGAGGCAGAAATTTCAAATATTCAAACAGACTAAAAACTCAACTTGGCTAATCTTATGTGACAGGTTGGCATGGGTTTTGCAAGCCAGCATATGGCAGAAGGATTGCCCCAAAGCAACCTGGAAACCCTTGCTGGCCTTTTAGCTAAACCCGAAAATACTTCATCTAACTAATGCATAAGGTTTTGCAGAAGTACAGTAATTTGGGGAGGAGGTACTTCATCTATTGTCTTCATTAACAAAGTTTTGTCAAAACCATAAAAAAGGGGGAAAGAATCATCTTTTACATATAAGAGCCAATGCCTACATAATTCTTGGAGGGGTTTGGTAGCATTAACTCAAAGCCACAAAACTCATGTGCGAACTTACAATCCCATTCTATATTGCTAAATGAAGTAACTTTTTTGTAAAAGCCAACAGCAGGCGTAAAGGAACAACCTTGTCGAGTCTACTTCTTCAGCATCCCTGATTATTATTGGTTGATTAAAGTTTTGACTGAGTACTACCCTGGAGGCAACCGATTCATGCCTACATATATTATAATCACCAACCAATTCAAAAAGCTCACATGTTGCCTTCATTACAAAAGATTTGTAGAACAAAAGAGAGAAACCCCCAAAAAGTGGAAAAACATAATCTTTTTCATATTTCCTGGAGGAGTTTAGCAGCAGCAACTTGAGCAAAGGAATGAGTGTAGACTGCATAGTTGCAATGAATGTTAAGAGAAAGGGAGAAAAAGAGCATACATGGAGTTTGCCGCGGAGTTCTCTATCAGAACGAAGCTTGACGTAGATACGCTCGTCAAGGCTGAGCCTGATGAGATCGAGCGGCTCTTTCACAGCACTCTCTTCTTCACTGGCAGCTGCCATATTCCCCCCTTTTCCTTCTTTTCTGTGCCTCTGCCCTTTTCCTTCCCTTGCCCTTGCTCAAACCTTCCCACCTAAACACAAAAGAGAAAAAGACCTCCAAAATGAAAGGGCATTTTTGGAAATCGCAAAAACTTGTCAACCTAACACTTTTCAATCTTAAACTCATTACTCTCCACAACTAGTTTATTTTTTAGTTATTTCTTCACATTGTCCTATATAATTATTATACTTTTCAATCATTTCTACACAACTAAGCATGAACTACCCTATCTATTTTCATTGTATGGCTACTAGCTATTGCTGAGGCCGAATTTTTGGATGCACATGGTTACAGCTACTAGGCTGTTGCTGAGGTTTTCATTATTCATTTCGAGATCATTCACCATTTTTCATCAATAAAACATAAAGTAAGAACACTAGTAAAGTAGTGGATAAACAAAGCTTGCAATGCACATATATTGTAAAATTAATATAACATAATTTTCACCAAGAATCTTTTAATATTTATTCTTTCAGCCTGGGATGGTTGCCATCTTTCTGTGCCATCCATAAGATTCCTATTTAGAGTCCCCTTCCCATAATACAACATGAATGAGAATCCATGCACGGGTGTTTGTCTAGCATGTTTTGTGAGTTTAAAGATGTCCTGATGCTTAAAACTTTCAGTCTTCTGCTCTTGCTATTAAGGTAACAGAAGCATGCGTTTGGATTCTGAAATGATTTCCAACAAAAAGAACCAGTAAAAGCAGCGAAAGATGCATGATGTTTTCCTGCATGTAACATTGCAATCAGTCATAATGTATATTTTGGGCACAAGGCAACATGGCTTTCATTGTTAACAAGGACACTGTGTATTTAACTAACTTGGGGAAGTAGCAGCATGTGTCTGTCTACAAACATTATATAGACTAAAAACAATGAAATAGGTAGAGCAGACAGAGGGTGTGGAAACTCTCTTTAAGTTTTAGACGTGGACAACAAGTAGAGTTATTTGTTCATGATTGACTAGAAGAGATCATTACTGATGTCACCAATTGCTTTTACATATTCTTACAGCAAAGCAAGGAGTGCAGGTGTTTGTTGATTGTCTTTTTATAGATTTGCTACGCCCTGCAATTAATACCATTGTCCACCTGTCCATACTTGGGACTTTTATGGTTACCTAAGAGTAACTAAATTTCAGTTCCTGCTGACATTAACATTCTTGTTGCACTTTGATTTCAATGCCACAGACAATAAAATTTTCTCCTCCTCTCATAAGGTAATTTCTTCTCCTCTTGTAGTGCTGCTTCCATGTGCTGGATTTCTTTGTGCCTTCCAATGGGTTCTGTTCATATATTTCTCAGATCTATTTTTGAACTCACAGAAAGCAAGCTTGCACATTTCCGATTGGGAGTCACAAATTCAGTCAACCAAGAGAAGGTCCAAAACATGATTTGGGGATATTTAACAATTTGGTTATTCTCAATTTGGACACAAATCCTCTTGCTCTCGTTTGGATCATTAAACATACCCTTAACACAAAATCTCAAATCCTAAGCATACCTTACAGCTCCAAGAAGTTACATAACTCAAGCAACAGAACTCAGATAGTTTTTCGTGTTTTGTTGTTTGCCTGGGATGAAATTTCAGATTCTAAGAAAATAAGGCACATCCAAATTCGTATGTTGCACCTGGAGATATAGCTAAAAGCTCAAGGCGAATGTTTGAGGCTCACCTGCTGGATAAAGTTGAAATTCCAACATCAAATGTTTCACGCAATAATGTCACTCTCGATTAGTAATTCTTCTCACATCACAAAAATAAGGATAATTTTTCAATGGCAAGACACAACGAGAGATCATGAACTTTCCCATCTGTACCTAAAAACTAGACAAAAGTTCCACTGAATATTTTGCTATGTTCCCCAACTTCTAAGTAACACATCTCAAGCTTAGATAACACCAGAAGGAACTAAGGCTATTTTAATAGCACAATTAGAAGCTTGGAAATTTTAAAGGAATTATCAACCGAGCACAGAAAAAAATAATGTGGTAGTGAGACGAGGAAGAGATCAAAGATATTGACCAACATGAACTTTTCAAGAATTGAAACCCATGAAGAAATAAATAATAACAGGCATTAACTTGCATCCTCTTTTAAAATTATAAAAAAAAAAAAAAAAAAGGACAGGCACGAAGCAAGAAGGGAGGCAGCAAAAGGGTGGCTTACGAAGCAGGAAAGACGTAAAATAGCAAAGAAAATGCAAAGGCCTCAAGCAGCTGATGATACAATATTGTGAAGTTCAGAAGGCTAGAAGTAGAGTCTCCACGCAATACACAGGCCATTCAAGTAATTCGGCCAAAGCAGGTTGCACCACACGATACACCCACTTTGCGCAATCGCCCCTCTTTTCAAACTTATCCACCATAGCAAGTCAATAGAAACAATAGCCTACAACCTATTTCAAAGAACTAAAAGCAATGGAAATCCAGGTAACATTTACGAAACGCATCAAACAAGAAAACCCCGCGACTCAAAATACCCTTGAACCATTTGAAATTCCCACACAAGACGCATCAACGATAAAATTCCGTAACCGTCAAACAGAGTCGAAATTCTAACGATATTCGAAAGGAAATATGTACATGAAATTTTCGACTGTAGAACTTCAGAGAGTTTGGAAATTATAAAAGAAGGAAGGGGAGAGACGGAAGTGGAGAGAAAAATACCTGTGGTGCGAGAGAAGAACAAGAAACCCTAAAATGGATGATGGGGAGAGCTAGCGAGTGGCGGGCTTTTCTGTTTTTTCCATTCAGCCGTTCCAGCTAGGTCGAATCTTTGATTAAAGAACATGACATGGTGCTCGACCTTCGCCTAGAGTAACGGACGCCGATTGTACGCGTGCGGGAGCATGCGGCACTCAATGCTCCGGGTGCATACACTTTTTTTTTATAATATTATTAATTTATATGTATTTAATATATATATATATATATTTTTACCATTTTAATATCTAAAATACTCCAAAAATGTAAAAATTTATAAAAATATTAAATATACTTATATTAATAGTATTATGAAAAAATTTTGAAAAAATAAAAAAAATGAGTGCATGCTCCCGGGAGCTTGAGCACTACATGCTCCCGTGCGCATACGGTCAACTTCCTAGAGTAACACATTCTAATAAATCCTCAAACTCGGTTTCTCGAGGTAAAAATTCATAGCATACCCATGTCATTTAACCATTAGCATACCCATGGCATTTGACTATTATTTTACTTATACTCATAACATTTTAAAATTTTCAAAAATTCCTTAGGTACTTGTGACATTTCACCTCAAATTTCTCCTGTAATCATGCTATCATGGAGGTTGATGTTTTTTTTTCCTCAATTCCAAAAATATCCCCGCTATTGCTGATCAATGGCTGTCGTTGATAATGCCGGCAAGGAGCAGCTTCTCCTTTCCATCACTCTCATTTTGAGAATTACCGATCAATAGTTGTTGTTGAGAATGTCGATGTTAATGTCGTGACAACGACTATTGGATCATCTTGCCAAGCACCTCTTCCAAAGGAATCCCACCATGCTGTCGATTAGCAGTGAAGCCACCATATGTTGACATTCAGATGTGGATCCAAATCCACAGTAGAGCTTGATTTTGAAATATCCATCTTCGTTGTTGCGTGATCAGGCCTTCCTTAGGCCTTCAAACCCAAAGGCCCATAGCTATAGAATCAGCGGCTGGCTTCTCCTCTTCCAAGGCAAGTCAGTGGGCTGCTCAATGAGACTTTTTGGCATGGCAGCGAGCAGCAGGGGAAGAAGGCTAGCGGCTTGGATTCGTAGAGGAGTGGAGACAGTGGGAATAGTTTCTAGTAGGATATGAGAGATTTAGAGGAGCTGCTTTTGAAGCTAAACCCAATGGCAATGGAGTTCATCTCTCCATTCCTCACCAATAATGGATTAGCTTTAACCAGAAGTTGCCGATGGAGGACAAGAAGGGGCCAGAGTTTTAGTTATTCGACAAGATGATATGCCTAGGTTGGCTAAAATCGATAGCAGATCTGGAAAACAGCCCATTAGATAGTCGTCCTGCAACCTACATGAGGTTGGGTAGCCACCAAACAACCAGCTCAAAATGGAGTTATTAAGGAAATTCTCCCCTGCTTGAAATCTGGCTCAACAATTTTGCACTGCCATAGAGTGTCTGGAATGGCGCCGAAGAGCTTGTTTCTAAAGGCTATGAGCATGTGGAGGTGGATTCCGAAGCAGAGGTCCAGGGGTAATATCCCCCTTAACTTATTTGACGACTGGTCTAAGAGTTGCAACTTTCCATTTTACCATTTTTCTCCACAGGTGCCACACCTCAAGCTACTATAAATCCTTGATGAACGCAAAATTCACACCTCTAGCTTCCCAGCAGTGGTGTTGAGGGCATGGCTCCGTAGTTGAGCACCTAAATTGAAGCATGGATGGGTCAACACTCCAACGACTTCACCTTGAAGAGTATCATGAAGATGATAGGGACGCTGCACATGTGGGTGACGTCGTGATTGGCGATGGCACAGTATATGTCATCGGTGTAAGGGCCGCAGGGCCGCCATCGCCTGAGTGAAGTCTAGCCATTGTTGTGGAGCATGGGGAAGGACTAGTGGCAAACGAGCTCATTGCCAACTTCCCATTAGAGGAAGAAGAGTGCTGCTGTTCGTGCACCAACCACCCTATCCACATGCTGTTAGCTCCAAGGGCGTTGTTGCCAGTGTTGGTGAAGATGATGAGGGATAGGAATTGTGGGGGCATTTTTGGAATTGAGAAAAAAAGATGCGAGCCTTTGTGACCACGTGGATACGGGAGGTATTTGAGTGAAATGTTGTGGATTTCCTGAGAATTTTTGAAACCTTATGTGTATAAGGAGAATAATGGTCAAATGTCATGGGTATGCAGAGAATTTTCTTTTTTTTAAAAAAAAATTCTCATACTCGGATTGAGATTAAATCTAGTGGGAGTGGGACTCGACATGGATAGGAGATCTAATTCATCACATGTTGTGGGACCAATGGCTAGATGCTGATAAACCTTTTTCAACGAAATCATGTTACAAGTAGATATATATATATATAGGGAATTATTCCTGTACATTCGGTCTGCATGTGAAATCCCCTAAAGTCACCCCATCCGGCCGTCCATTTCTGTGGGCGAAATCTGCGCCATTATTCGATTCTGCATGTTGAGAAGCCGAACGAGCACATGCGAAGGCTGCATTTTCCTGCTCAACAGCAAAAAATGAAAAAACCCATCTCGCCCGTTGGGGATCCTCCTTCTCTCTCGCTTCCCTCCTCAATTCAGCTTGCGCCCTAATCTCCAAGTCCCGACCGACCAAAATCGCCCCCGATTCCTAAATCGCGCAGCAAGCCAACATCAAGGGCTCCCGATCGTCTCCCCTCCTCCTGGTCTTCTTCCATCATCTTCCTTCCCAGCCTGGTCATCTTCCAAGCCAGTATCAAATCGTCTCTTCCGGTCGAACTAGGACGAGATCATCTTCGCAGGCGTCAGCCCGTCTTCCTTCCCAGGTGCCAACCCATCCTCCTTCCCAAGCGCCTGCTCATCTCATCCGGCGACCAACAGGCAGTAATGGCATCTCATCCAGTCGTCCGCCATCCCCAAAGTGGAAATCAGTGACTAGCAGCAGTGCCCGTCCGTCCGGCGACCAGCAGCTATGGCCCCAAATTAGCTCAAGCCTCCGGTGATCAGCATCTCCAGCGAGAGTTAGTTGCAATCTTATTAATGCTATTAATTAATGAACGCAAATAATTTCTATTTTTGGCGGATAGCTAGCCAAATTGGATTTTAAACCTTTTTTATCAATAGATATTTACGTTATATCTGAATCAATAATGACACAATTTTAATGTCTGAGATATTTAAACCTCCCAAATCTTGTCTTCTCCAAAAATCGTCATGCGGATTCTGAAATAAGTAATGGTCAACATGTTAAAAAAATTAATGGTCAATAGGTAAAACGGCCGTCTAAAATGGTTTTTGATCTGTAAATCTTTTTAACTCTTGAAATAAATAATTTTCCTCAAGAAAACTATTTCAATAAATAAACAAGTTAACGTTGAGATAACCTATTTAACCATCAATCCATTTACAACTTATTAAAAAATAGTATATATATTTCTTAAACTCTAAATATATTTTACTCATTTCAATGGTCTATTTTCTCACTTTGTTTACAACTCTGTAGTTTTTTTTCTGTTGCCATGTTGTAGCGTTGTTATCGCAATCTTTGCGGCTGTCTATAAGTGTCATTAATATGATTTTTCTTCCTTCTCCATCTACTTGTCTTCTTTTCTCTCCTTCTCTGTCTTCGATCATCTTCTCCCTGTCTTCGATCATCCACATGCAGATTATGAATCCGCCCTCGGATTATAACTACGCAGCAAAAGTACTTACGCATGCGGATTATAACTGAACAGCAAAAGTACCTCCCATCTGTATCTCTCTGATGCAAAAATCCGCATGCAGATTATAACTAAGCAGCAAAAGTACCTCTCATCCACATCTCTTTGATGCGAAAATCCGCATGCGGATTATAACTGTAGAAATTGTATGATTGTACACCAAAAATGTAGATTAATATAAGCAATAATGTGTGAGATTTTTCCTTCTGAACACAACATAGAAAATAATTGTGTAACATAGCATAAGTTTAAATTGTGCCTACAGACATTGAAAAAACAATCTCTTAATTTCTCAGATTTTGTGCCTATAGATATTTTAAAAATAATCTAATAATTTCTCAGATTTTGTGCCTATAGATATTTTAAAAATAATCTAATAATTTCTCAGCTTCTGATGACATAAAGAATCCAAATTTTATTAGATCCTGCATCAAAATGACATGTCACCATTGAAAGGAAACTCAAGCAGAATGTTCAACATCATTTTCATATTGATTTATATTGTGTTAACTCCTCATTTGTAGATGTTATTATAATATAATATCAAAGAAACTTGATGGTTGACAATAATTTACAATGTGGCAAAGAGCTAATACTATCCTTCTCTCATTCCTGAAATATAGGGAGCGAATGCACATGCCATTGAATCATAAACTACCTCTCTTTCTTTGATTGTTGGTGAGTATGGGCACCATGGTGTTTATCTTGAGTGGTGGTATCATCTCAATGCTCCTCTCCCATGAATGGATTTAGTAACTTTCAACATTAGCACCAACCTTTCTTAACTATACTATTGTCATTTTTATCATTATCATCCTGTGTTTTGACTCCAACTGTTGTACCACCTCTTCTACAATTTCCATTATTACTCACTGGTGTAGTGGTAATGGTACCATATTAGACTATCTGTGTCTGATTTTTTATCATTCCCTTTGTCAACAAACTAAAAAATTTTGAAGTCGTTGATCCATATTGATTCCTTGCTCTAATGGTTACTGCCTCAAACAAACAAACCCATTAGATCTTGGAAACATTAAATTTATTCAATATCTAATGCCTACAACCTTATATCATGGAGGCTACTAGGGACTGATGTGTTCAAATATGCAGATCCGGCATTGGCATAGTAGTGCTGATTTAAGGATGCAGACATGCTATATTTAGTTTAAATTTACATAATTCAAGTGTAGTTACCGGCCTTGTGTTCTTACCTCATGGAATCTGGATTCTTGTACTTAATTGGTAAATGATGACAAAATGTTGTCATTATTGGAATTTGAGCAAGGATTTATATGAACTATCCATCCAGTAGGTTGCTGCTTTTACTCAAGAAAAGAATAAACTATGCAGGAAAATGTTATTTTTTCCTGCATTTTTCTGTTTGAGCTTGAAACTTGTTATCGTTATAATGTTTTATTGTAAGGATTATCTATGATGGGAATAAAACGAATTAATAGTGACATTGAACTTGAAAATTCATGGAATGTGTTAAACATAAAAGTGTATGGCATCTTTGTCAATGTTTGTCAATTGAACACAATTGGTTGGTGGAGTGGATTGGATAAAGCTTTTTGAAGTAAGGTTTATGAATGTTGAGAATATTTTCTTAGATGTTGTTGGGTTGTTGTAACTTACTACTACTTTGTCTTGTTATTGGAGTCTCATTTATGATGTTCCTAGTTTTTCAAACCCTAGGAACATTCCGCATGCCAATTCATATGTCCAGGTGACTGGTTTTTGAAAAAACTACTGATTTTATCTTATTTTGCATGCTTATTTCATATTCAGCATGCTCATTGCATGTTTGGTATGCGAATTCCTAGGTAAGAAAAAAGCTACTTTTTCTTTCATGCAATTTATGACATAATACACATGCAGATATCTTTGCTTTCATGCAAGTTTGGAATTAGGAGCATGTTTTAGTGCGCCTTGTGCTTTTAATAATTATGATGCATTCTAAGTGTTAATTAAAATTAGGATAATTGAGAGTATGCATTTTAGTAAATCAACATGCAGATTTGACCAACATGAAAATCACATTTGCTTTCTCTATCAACATAAATAATCATTTTTTAGGTTGCTAGCATACTATATTCCATAAAAACAGCCTATAGCCTACAACATGCATATGCGATGTGTCAACTTGACTTGATTTCTCATTTCAACTTGACATGCATATGCGATATGTCATTTTTTTAACATTTAGATGTTTTTCATTTCAGAAGTTAAATGGCAGGGACAAAGGGCAAAGGAAAGGGAAAAAATGTGAAAGAAGCAACAAATGTAGCCGAAAAAGTAGCAACCAAACAAGGAAAAAGGTAAAATAACAAAGACCAATGAGGATGCAACCACAGCGAGGTAGTGGTCGTCGTTAAGAAAGGAAAAGAAAAAGCGGCAGGATAGGCAGCAACTAGAAAGGGCAAACAGAAACCCAAAGAGGCGGAAGATGCAACCACAGCAAGTGAGGTAGTGGCTGTCGTTAAGAAAGGAAAAGAAAAAGCGGCAGATGAGGCAGCTACCAAAAGGGGGAAACGGAAAGTAATGGAGACTGTTATAGAAGACACTACAGTTGATGAGGGAAAAGGAGATAAAACAGATGCAACAGTTAAAAAGTGCAACCAAAAAAAAGAAGGTAGAGGAAGCACCCAAGAAAAAAAGAACGACAACACCCAAAGTGTATGACTATCCATCCAAATATTTTCATCGTGTTGTGGATGAGGAAATCTACTTCAGCAAATTTGAAGATTGACACTCGGTCAAGTCTAGAAGATTTCTAATAGATGAGTTTGCTGATTTCCCCTTCACCAAATAGTTGCATGGACACGGGATTGCTACATTTGCTAATGTTGAGTGTCACATTTATCCTGTCCTTATGAGACACTTTTATTCTAGCTTCCTTCATGTCACAACCAATCAAACCATCCACTTCTACTTCTATCATCTCCACACTAGTTCTAAGTCCACAAACTTCCAGTCATTTGGTTATGCCAACATATACTTCTACTGGTCTCGTAGATATTCCAACAATAGTCCATTTGCGGTCACCTAGTTGTATGGGTCAGCATCCACCTGCATAGCAGTCATCTCCATCCTTTGCTGATTTCCTTCCCGAAGTAAGCCAACCTAGTGCTCCATTCTATGATCCAACTATTTTCCCCTTTCCTCCTTTACCGACACCTTCCTAACCCTCTAATATACTAACAAGTGAACATGTTGTTCAAATGACAAGGCATACTATGTTTCTTACAGGCAGTATTGACAGATTGATTAGAGAGGTGGAACACATGCAACAACGCATGGACGTATTTGAGACACTCTTAGAGGAGCTGAGATGCAAATACTCAAAAAATGATTGTGCAAATGACGGTGCTGGAGAAGATCATTGCGTTTAGATCTATGAAATTTGTTGCATTCTAACATATTTTTTTTATTGCACATTATATATTTTAATGCTGATATATAACTTTAACATGACTGCATATTTTATAAACTACTGGATTCAGATGCATTGATTAAATGAATGACAAAAATGTTAAGGGAGTATGTATAGTGTTCAATGGATTGCCTCAGGTACCCCCAAATTTTTCATACTTGGGAATCAGCATGCAGATTATGACATCCGCATGCGTATTATAACTTGAACAAGATATATATACACACACATCTGAATTATGACTCGAAAATCAGCGTGCGGATTCCATATTTCATAATTCGCATGCGGATTATAACTTGAATGTATACCTAGATTTTTCATACTTGATAATCAGCATGTGGATGATGAAATCTGCATGTGTATTATAAAATGGACAGGATATATAGACCTCCAGATATCTCTCTTTCGAAAATCCGCAAGCGAATTATGAAATCAACAAATGAGTATTATATCTTAATTATATTTCTAGATTTTTCAAACTTGAAAATCAGCGTGCAGATTATGAAAATTGCATGCGTATTATAAAATAGATAGGATATATAGACCTCCAGATATCTCTTTCGAAAGTCCGCATGCGGATTATGAAATCAACAAATGAGTATTATACCTTAATTATATTTCCAGATTTTTCAGACTTGAAGATCAGCATGCGGATTATGAAAATTGCATGTGTATTATAAAATGGATGGGATATATAAACCTCCAGATACTCTCTTTCGAAAATCCGCATGCACATGAGTATTATACCTTAATAATATTCCCAGATTTTTCAGACTTAAAAATTAGAATACATATACCTCCATATCTCGAAAATTCACATGCGGATTATAAAACCGCATGCGTGTTATACCTTGTATGCTATACTTTACATGCACAACACTACATCAACAAACAAAGAGTTTATAAAATTAAGGCATCCATCATCGATTTTACGGAGTCTACTTTTCTATAAAAGTACAGAAATCCATAATAACAAACACATGTTAGACTTATTGAAGTGTTCTTTCATGCTTCTACTATCTTTCGACATTGCATAAAGCCCGACGATCCCTCTAATAACTATTCTATCTTCACGGTTCTTGCACTTATGCAAAGCTGGAATAGAAAGATTAAACTAAGATAACAGATTTAGCATAATAAGAAATCACATTAAGATGCACATTGGAAAGATAAATACTTTGGTCGTTCATGATGCGCACCAAGTGCTTGTCGTTAAGAATACTGTGATCACCAGTTTAATTTAAATTAATCGAAACACATTAAAGCTACTACTATGTGGGTGATAGTGTAGAATAATGATGAGTCGGGTCGAATCCACAGAGAGGCTATATATTTTTGAATTATTTTAAGTAATAAAAGAAAAAGTGAAATAGGGTGTAGAGAAGAGAAAGAAAGAAGTTAGAAAAAGAAATTGAAGAGAAATGAGGAGAAATTAGAGAGAGAATAAAGAAGAGAGAGAAGGAGACATTAAACAGAGAAGAAAAGAGAAAATAGGAAAAATTAGAGAGGAAAAAAAATAGAGAGAGAAGAAAGGAGAATTAGAAAAAAAAAGAAGAGAGAGAAAGCAGATAAATAAGTGAGAGAAAGAAAAGAAATTGCAATTAAGTAAAAATTAAATCTAAACTAGGACAGTAATTAAAAGACTACAAAAGTAAAATTTAATCAACGAAAACAGGAATGAAAATTGCATTAAATTTAATTTGAAAATTACACTGCATAAAATGTTAAATCTAGGCTAAAAATTACAAAGTTAAAATTAACAGCTACAAAGCATTAAAGAAAATCTATAATTAACAGAAAATTTATTTACCCCAATTCTTGCTCGAAAAAAAAATCATTCTTTTTGAGAAGCAATCCGAGCCCTTGGAGTTTTTTCCACTTGGCAAAGGTCCCACCTCAATGGGCCCCACTTCAAGTGATGGGAGGATGAGTTGTGCTTGTCTTGGGATGAGTGGAGGGGCCCTCCTTTTATAGAGTGTGTGAGGGGCCCTCGCTTTAACGAGGAGTCCGATGTGGGATTCCGGCCCTTGCTTATTGTTGGTCCCCTCGATCCTTTCTTTGTTCTTTTGCCTTGCTTTCTTCGGGAGTTGGACATTGAGCCTGCATATGTCCCGATCCGCCGCAACGGTAGCATTTGGTTGATTCTTTCTTCTTCTCTCTAGGAGTTCTTTCTTTGAAGCTTCTGAAATTTTTGTCTTTCCTCACAAATTTTCTGAAACGTTTTGTGAGTAGGACAATCTCGTCGTTGTCTTGAGAAGAAGAGGTGTCATCAGTGTTTTGTGCGGCTTTCAAGGCAATTGCTCTTTTGCCCCTCTGTTGATCTTCATTTCTTCTCTTGATTAGCTCATGTGACATGAGTGAGCTAATTAAGTCTTCAAGCTTTAGTGTGTT
>JAXCLR010000073.1:41672425-41682477 GCA_035584095.1 Annona squamosa
CGGATTATGGTGCTCCAGGGGTGTACGATTGTGTATACTCATGCAGCGAAAAATATGGATTTAAATATTTAATTTTTTTTGTCAAAATGATTTTAATAAGCTTGCAGAGATTTTTAGTTTACTTTTCTTTTTAGCCCTTTTTGACTTTATTTATTATTATTATTATTTTTATCTTAAAATGTTTTGACGATTTGTTTTATAACCATATTTTAGATTATATTTATACTGTACGTATGATTTTTCTAATTAGGTGGTTTTACCCATATTTCAATGTGAGCCTATTTAATTCCTTTTAGCATGTGTAGTTATTTTTATAATTTTATATTTTCAAAATATTGCAACATGACTCATTTTATAGCAAAATTAAGAATTTTATGACAAATATAATTTTTTATGAAATTTCACTTAAAACATGTATTTATTTAACTTTTTAATATTTACTTGTGTGAATTTATCATGAAATTAAATGAAAATTTTTAGAATTATCAGTTAACTTAAACAGATTAATCAATATCATTTTTAAGTAACATTGGACAATTCCGCCTAGCATGACCAACTACGATTTTCTTACACCCATGGCATAATCTTCCTGTGCGTTCGGTGGATTTTTCAATAGAAGATTTTAGACGTTGCTTTGATCACCCCTTCGTTCGTCATCTATTCGAAAAGTCCTCCACTTGAGATGGGGCACTTGATCCATTATCAACTATCATTGGCTGCAGTAGTATACTGCCTTCATCTCTTCCGTTTGTATGATTTCTGCATGGATTACTTTCAGTGACATGATTGCTAGCTTCATGCCTTGTCCTGCATATGGCAATACTAACCGTTGCTCATTCGAAGGACTTGCCAGCATTTCGGCTTGCTTCTTTTAACACATAACCTCTATCATTTCATCCAAAGTTACATTTGCAAACTTAAAAACTCCTCAACTTGATGATAATTTATTGAGTATGAAATTGATTTTTGGGAAAGCAATGTGCCGACGGACGAGTGGTGAATTAGTTGCATCACAATTGTCTGTAAAGCTTAACACTCTAATATTCTCCTTTGGACGCTGTGACTACCGATGAACTGCATGTCCCTTAAGCATAGCTATAATGTCACTCTAGTGAAATACGGATAATATATGCCAACAAATAATCCCACACTAATCAAATAAGTGCAAGAACATGTTGTAAATTTTTCTTATTCGCACCAGGTGACTAATCGTAGATAGTTGAGATCTCCCGATTTGTGTGCCTTGTAGATAATACAGCCCTCTTCTACACCATCTTCTATTGGCTTATAATATCTTGAATCATCCATTTCAGCCTGAAACTCATAGAAGATCTCCCTAGTATATATTTTTGCAATTCGTTCCTCGAGTATATATTTAGTGTTTAGCACCCGAGTACCATACGTGGTTTTACAATTAGCATCTTTCTCATCCTCTCTTCTCTTAGTTATTGCACGCTTATAAGCTTTGACAAACTGGACTAATTTTGTGGTCTACCCAACGAATTGATCAAAAAAGCATTTATGCTTTCGGACCTTTGAGTGGTGCTCATCCCTGCTAAGAAAATACTTCTTGTGTAGGCCAGTATCCACTTATCTCGAATATTGTACATTTGTTGTAACCATGCATGATTTGTCAATTCATAATTATCCATCAACTTTTCCCAACCAGCTTCAAACTCTCCTGGAGCTTTTGCATTCTTAATTAACTTGAATAAGCTATCCTTAAATTCAGAATAACTTTGGTGTGCTGACTGCAATTTCTCAAGAAATTTTCTATATATGTGCCATGGACAGAAAATGTGCTTTGCAGATGGGAATACCACAGTATAGCCTTTGTAATAGTTGGATCCTGGTCTGTGATGATGGCTTTCGGAGGTATACCACCCATGGCATGAAGCCATGTTTGAAACAGCCACGTAAAATCTTCTTCACTCTCACCAAACAATAAACTAGCTCCAAGTAATATTAATTCCTTATGATGATTAACCCCCACAAAGGGTCTAAATGGCATATCATATTCATTAGTATGATAAGTTGTGTCAAAGCAAATGACATCATTGAATATTTGATAATCCTTCTTAGATTCTCCATCAACCCACATACATGACATTAGTCAATGTTGCTAATCAACCTTAATATCATAGAAGTAGTTTGATTTTCTATCGAATTGATTTTCAAAGTGCTTCAATGAGGCTAGTGCACCCCCTCCATATCTTGACATCCGTCGAGATCATAAGGCATTACGTAAGTCGACTTCCATAAATCCTAATTGATCACGTCCCCCTGCATCCTCTATCATAAATTGTAATGATCTTGACACTCCAACACCAGCCTTCTGAAGACCTTCAACTATGTCCAATTGTGATTCTGGCACCTTCCGATGAGATTGCAGGCAATAAGACTTGACAGGGGTCTTTAATCGATGCGAGTGTTCCTTTTTGAAACTTGTGACCTTCCACATCAAAGTACTTGATAAACGCTTGACAGTTAGTGGTGCAAAGCATTCACATCTAGCAGTATCTCTTTGTTTGTGTTTTCTTATAGCTCGCGGATCATTTTGTTGAAGTCTCTGTTTAGAGCACTTCAGAATGCGATAGATTATTTCTCCATCTTTCGATCTTTTGATATCACTTTTTGTTATACTAAAACCACAACACATTGCATATGAATTATAAAATGAATATGCTTCTTCTTCACTGTTGAACTCTTGTCCAATAATCGGGGTCAACTCATGATATGGTTGAGGGGTAAAAGTGGTCAATGGAGTGAAGGTCTGTCCGCTTCCTTTAGATGACATCTCAAATTCATTTTGGGCGATGCTATTTGATGTTATCATCTCACTGCATTAAAAAATTGAAATATATCATTTAATGGAAAAAAAGCATGAAAAGAACTATATTATGTACAATTAGTAACAATCCATCATTCCATATTCTTAGCTAATATTAGAGAACAGCAAAAGACCTACATTATAATAAGCTTTTCAAAAATTCCTATCTGCAATCATTTTATTCATTCAAGCATTCCTTTTATACTAACATAAGTTCTAATCACAATGCCAAAATAATCACTCTTGATAGGATATGAACATGCAATTTCAACGATTCCACTTTTATGAATGCATAAACAATATATATTGTACATATATGTCATGCTTAACTTGCCAAAACATGTGAAAGGCCAACAAGCGCTCATTTACGGTCATTAACATTTTTACCTGCTAATTTTTTTCATAAATTCATTTTCACGACATTATTTCAACATGATAACAATTAAGATAGAACACGCCTATGGATTTTTGAGTTCTGCGCATCTAGATGGAAGGTAGACTTCTTCAAAGGTATAATCAGTATGCAGATCTTCAAGTCAATCCTAAACTATAGAGATGCGGATGGGAGGTACTTTTGCTGCATAGTTATAATCCGCATACAGATTTTCGCGTCCGATATATGCAGATGGGAGGTATTTTGCTGCACATTTATAATCCGCATGGGGATTTTCGGAGAAGATGAGATAAAAAAAAGTTTAAATTCCAACTCGGCTAGCTATCTACCAAAAACAGAAATTATTTGCATTCATTAATTAATAGCATTAATATGATTGCAACAAACCTTTGCCGAAGATGCTGATCGATGGATCCGCTGCTGGTGCTAGTCGCTGACTGGATGAGATGGAACTACTACCTGCTGGTCGCCGGACGAATGCGTGTTGCTGCTGGGAGTTGCTGCCTGGTGGTTGTCAGACGGACGCGTGCTGCCTACTGGTCGCCAGACGGACGTGTGCTGGCGCCTAGGAAGGAGGACGGGATTGGGCGGGATTTCAGTCGCCGGATTGAGCTGGTGCCTTGATGTTAGCCTGTTGCCGCGCAAGCGGGATTGAGGAGGGAAGCGAGAGAGGAGGAGGCACGGGTGGGATTTCTTTTTTTTTTTTTTACTGCCGAGCAGAAAAATGCACCCATCCGCGTGTACGTGCAATCTCCGCCTCCTTCACAACACGCACATACGAATAGACGGACTGGATTTACCCCACCAAAATAAACGTCTCGATGAGCCGTCTGCATGGTTTTTTCTGTGCAGACCGAATGTACAGGATTAAATCCCATATATATATATATAAAGAGAGAGAGAGAGAGAGAGAGAGAGAGAGAGCGCTATTCTGGTGCGGTGACGCTACACCAGAACAGCGGTGCAGTGGCCCAAAAATGGGCTCCACATGATCCTGAAATCATGATCCACCCATTGTATTTAGAATAATATATTTTATTACCATACCAATTTTCATTCCAATCAGATATGTGTATGGGCCCCATATGAAAATGGTACAAATCCAATGTAATAAAATAGTTTGATGTAAATAACAATTTTAAAGTATCTGATTGGGATAAAAATTGGTATGGTAATAGAATACATTATTCTAAATATAATAGGTGAAGTAGATCATGATTTCATGATCATGTGGGGCCCATTTTTGGGCTACTGTACTGCTATTCCGGTGCAGTGACGCTGCACCGGAACAGCTCTTTTATATACATATAATATCGGCTTTGTTTATGTGAAACCTATCTTCTATATAACATCCTTCTTTTTCATTATCTTATGATTGATGAAAAACCACTTCAACATCATTTATATTATTATAATTTTTTTTCATTTGTCTAATACCATTGTCCATGATTTTCATTTATAAATATGTAGACTCGACCTAATAAATTGGTGAGATGCTAAATTTATATTTTCAACATTTAAATTATTTATAATATCATTACTATATGAATAAACAACTATTTAAAATACCACTAATTCTGGTACAAGAAAATATATTAAGGACTTAAATTGTATGCAATCAGGTGCACTTCACTTCTGTGCATTTAGGTGAAAGACCTACTTTTTATTTTTTTAAGAATTTTTATAAAAATGTTAATACAAATATATTTAACATACGTATTAAGTTTTACTATTTTTGAAAACTTTTTATTTTTCAGATTGTTTTAAAAAAGAGTATTTTAGTCATTTTTAAATGAGTAAAATACTACTTTACTTTCGTGCATTTAGGTGAAAGACCTACTTTTTAAAGATTTTTTATAAAATCATTAATATAAATATATTTAACATATGTATCAAGTTTTACTAATTTTAGAGACTTTTTTCTAATAGTTTTAAAAAAGAGTATTTCAGTCATTTTTAAATGACTAAAATACACCTATTTTTGAATAATAAAAAAATATACCAGTTTTCAAAATGTTAAAATTTGACTTATAGATTAAATATACTTCGATAAATAGTTTTACAAAAAATAGATTTTTTATGTCTCCAGGCACTAATGCTAATTACACTTGGGTATATACGATTACCAAGGTGCGAAAATCCATTTTTAAAATTTTTTATATAACCATTAATCTAAGTGTATCTAACATTTATATCAAGTTTTACTAGATTTGGAGATTTATAGATATTTTTTTTGAATTTTTTACTGATTTAAAAAATCTAAAAAAATATCTATAAATTTCCAAATCTAGTAAAACTTGATACGCATGTTAAATATACTTAGATTAATAGTTATATAAAAAAATTTTAAAAAAATAAAAAGGGTTAAATGCACATGGGTGCACTGAGGCTGAGTGCATTTGAGTAGATTTAAAAATAGGTTTATGAAGTGCACCTATGTGCACTTAGTCTCAATTGCTCCTAGGTGCAAAAACTTAATTTCAAAATTTTTTTATACAACTGTTAATATAAGTATGTTTAATATTTGTATCAAGTTTTACCAATTTTTTTATCAAAAAAGTTTTACTATTTTTTGAGATTTATAGATTTTTTGGATTTTTATGATAAAATTTGATGCACATATTACATATGCTTAGATTAAGAGTTGTATAAAAAAATTTTAAAATAGGTTAAATATACTTGGATGTACCAAAGCTAAGTGCTTCAAGTGTATTTGGTCAAAAGACTTCAAAAATATACTTTTTGTAATGCACACATGAATATATTTTTTAGCATATGTAGTCATGTGGATAGTTGATTTGGGTAAAACTTGGTTTCTTAGCAAAATAAATAATGTCAAAATCTATGGGTTAGATCTATAAATATGTAAAATCAATATAATCAAATAATGTGATGTTAAATAGCAATTTTAAAGTTATATTTTTAATATGTAAACTATTCACAATATCATTACTTATAATGATTACTTTTATTATATAATATCACTTCTCCCATTTCAAAAACTTTTACACTAAGGGCATATTTGTTGTAACAACCTGCCGGCCATCACCTCAAACCAACGATCACGATGACAGAGATTCGGCAACATTTTCCCAAGATCTACCAAAACTCTAAAAGTAAAGGACTACACATTTAAAAAAATTCACTTGTAGCAATCCTAAATATCCACAACTAATTCATCAAATAACATATGATAACAAAACTAGTTAACTATAATTATTCCATCATTTGCATATCGACAGAAGTAGAATACACCTTTATAAATTCCAAACGCATTAATTAGGCCACAATGGGCCATGCATCCAGGACTTGTAATCTCAATATACGTATGCATATCTCACATGTACATTATTATATAATATATACATATGTATATCTTTTAGATATACATTAACCTTAAATAACCACAATACAAAACTATACAACTATACTTGTCACAAACTACGTCAACTCGAGATCAAACCTGTCCTAGCTCCTAGGTAAGCTCTACAGTACGAATCTTACTAAAAATGTTAAAAACAAACACATGAGGTAGGCGAACTCAGCAAGTAAGTGCGATTGGGAAAAATAACGACAAATCCATGCCAAATTCATCTTATGTCATGTCATCATATGCAATGCAAACACTAGGCCCTCACCGGTTCTACACAACATTCCATGCCACAAACACACGTATGAAACAAATCAACCTCATGTCTATGAAGGGCCATGAATAACCCTATTCTCATGTTAATAAAAGATCATGAACAACCCTATGCATACCATGCATATGCATCACTCATGCCAAATGCATTATGGTCATGCCAAAATCATACCTTATGCTCATTTCAAACCATACCCTATCGGTTTATCAAAACTATGCACAAACACATAGCCAACAATTTCAAACCATTTTCAAAGAGCCTAGCCCCAAATCAACACTTATAATAAAAATTCCAAAATGTAAGTCAACCTAGTACTTGTCCAAACAAATAAACCTAGTTAATGGATCACTTATTCATTAGCTTCTCATTCATTCATCCAAACCAAGCCCCCATTACTATTTCAACATGAGAATTACACAATTCAACATCCATTCAACTATATCCTCAAGCACAAGTTCAAACTTCCATTTCAAAATATATAATTCATGTATATCAAGCCCATCACGAGTTTCATTTCAAATAATTCATTATCCCACGTGTCCTAAACATGTTCAATGCATCCTTTAAGTTCACAAAGTTCTACATGACCATTTATATGTCATTCTTACACATTTAGCCTCACTTGGGCATTTCATTGAACATATCATAGGCATTATATAAAATCATGCTCAACTCATTCAAAATCCATGGGATTCCACTCAAGACATTATAATATAATTCAAAATCACTTCTAATCACTTCAATTTCATCATTTACGTGCATTTCTATCAAACTCCTAAGTTCCAACCTCCTAAAATCTCTGCACAAGCTTTAGAACATGAAAATCCAACTAAATCATTCAACAAAATTCAATGCTCTTAAATAAACATCAAAATACATCATTTGCAACTCAAAGCCATCATTTATTTCAAAACAAAACAACATACTTACGTCGAATTCAATTTCCCCCCAAAAATCTTCAAGCTTGCCTAATCTCTAAGCTCTCTCTTTAATCCAAGCTGTGTCATTAATGTAAAAACAACATGAATTCAAGAACTTTTGATTGGTTTCCCATGGGGTTAAAGAGCTAGGTCATGGGGAGGAAGAAGGAAAAGAAATGGGGTGGATTCAGACCTTCCCTACTTAAAATAGATTCTCATATGGTTTGGCCCGTGTAATTCTAGAAATCATAGGATTTGACTTGTGTGGGTCCTTAAATAGCTTGATTTTAGCTATCTTGCACCATTTTGCCCGTATCTTTCTCTAGACAATTCCGATTGAGATGATTCATTTTGTGCTGGATTACTAACTTCAATTTCTATATCTCCACAAAATTTTAGCTCAAAATTCAATTACAAAATAATATGACATATATTTTACTACACAGCTTTACCAATAAATTTTACTCATTCACAACACATGTAACTATATCATGCAAAAATGTGTCCAAACACTAAACTAATCATTTATATGCATGTATTATCATCGTAATATCATATTCATATCATTTTTTTTATTTAAAATATGTCTTATATAAAATTTGACACATCAACTTAACTATTTAGTTGTTTTTCCTCTATAATGGGTTTCATTGGCCCAAATCACATGTCTCCTCTAATGCCTTAAAAGTCACTTCTCACATATCACATATAAATCTAGCATCTCATCCATGCTAGAAACCATTATGTTTTATGTCATTTCTAAAATTTTACCCATTAAGCTTATTACTCACCGAATTTTCATTATTAATCTCAAATGACCCATTCTCAAAATTATCATACCAAATTCATTCCCAAACATCACAAACACATTTCAATCGTGCCTAGGATCATTTTCATGAAAACCATTGCTCTTATTAATAATTCTAGATCCTTTTCACCATCACAGTTCTTTCGGGCGTAACTACACAATTAGGCCTATTTCTTTTATTCTATCAAATCTCACTCATAACCATTTATATTCATTACCAACAAGCTAAAAATCTCACCCATTCCTAACACATTTTAAAATGAATCAACTCCAAATAATGTCTTATCTAGTTCGAAGTTCACACACAAGAGTCAAATCCCAAATATATATCATTCAATCTAATCGAGAATTTCCACATATCCGAAATCATCTAAAAACACGTTTAAATCCATCCTAAGCATCTATCAAGCTATTTTTCAAAATTCACCTATCCATTTCTCAATAAATAGAATTTCACATTTACTACAACTTGCATAATCTTTCATATATTCAACCCTTGATTCATCAAAATCTTATTGTTATCTGGCTTCTCAGGTACATTATACATATCACTATTGAATTATATAGTTGCTAATACTTGGGGTATTACATTTGTTTATGATAAAACCTTTTCAAACTAAAACTTTTCTTTTTTTACAACTACTCTACCTTTTAATCATCTCATCAAATAATTATCCTATTTTTTAATCCTTTCTTCACAATTTTTCATATAAATATCTTCTTTTTCGACCATTTCACTTATTAAGGGGTTAGGAAATCAAGGGGACATGCAAAAGCAACAACATAACCAGGTCGGGAAAAGATGGACTAGAGTGGAAAGCGGTGAGGAAAGAAAGCGAAAAGAACAAGGGAGTGGGGGGCATCAAAAGGAAAGAGGAAATTACCATGGGTAGAAATGGATGCTTTTGTAGAAAGGGAGGTGGGGGATAGGAAGAGAAGACAAACAAGGGAGTGCAAAGGAGAATGAAAGATGTGAGGTAGAGGTTGAGAAAATTTCTTGGCCCCACTGAGGTTAATTAAAATTTTAGCTTGAAATTGTTGTGGTTTGGGAACTCAGGAACACTTCAAATAGTCCTAGAGTGTATTAGGAGACAGGATCTCAAAACTAAGAGAAGAACAAATGAAATGCATTGGATAAGAAGAAGGTTGCAGTTTAGTAGTTGTTTCTCAGTAAACTGCATAGAAAGAAGAGGGGGTTTAGCCCTCTAATGGTAAAAAAAACCTGGATGTTAGTATTAGGTCCTTCTCGGAGAGTCACATTGATGCACATATCATGAATGAAGATGGAAAACAGTGGAGAGCACTTCAATGAAGTTGTGGGAGTCTTTGAATATCATAGTAGCTGACGAAGTCCAGAATGTCAAGTGGAACAGTTTAGAGAATCACTTGGTGTTTGTAAATTACAAAACATTGGCTTCCGAGGCCCTCAAATGACGTGGTCAAACAACATATGGGG
>JAXCLR010000073.1:41682577-41696134 GCA_035584095.1 Annona squamosa
GGGTGGGGGGGTGTAGTGATCCAGTAGAACTAAGATTAGACAGATGCGTGGTGAGTTTAGATTGGTTAGACCTGTACCCTTTTGTGCAAATCCATCACAAGGTAATTGCCACATTTGACCACAATTCTCTCATCCTTGTGCAGGATTTAAGAGGTAGGAAGAAAGGTTATGGGAGGCAGTTCAGGTATGAATTATGCTTGGCAAAATACAAAGAGGCTGTAGACGTCGTCCAAAAGGTATGAAACAGAACCCGCATGGAAATGAAACAGTCACAGTTGGGAAAGATAATATGGAAAATCCAAAAATGTGTAAGAGAATTCATGAGCTAGAACTAGACGGCAAGGGAAAATCTCCCAAATATGATTAAATAGAATGAAGAGAAGCTACAACAACTGTCAGAAGAGACAGAATATGATGAAAGAGATAGGAAGATAAAATTGCAAAAGCACATTATCAACGGTCTGCTAGAAGATGAGGAAATGAGTCGGAAATAAAGAGCAAAAATCTTTTGGCTGCAGTGCGGAGATAAAAACACAAGTTACTTCTACAAGGTGGTGTCCGAAATGAAAAGGAAGAATTACAATAGCTTCATGGAAGATGACCGAGGAAACAGAGTTGAAGAGCAGAAGGAAAAAGAAGAAGTGATCAGAAGGCATTTAATGGAACACGGAAAACCCTCAAATAGACTTTACTAAGGTATTAAATCTAATCTCAAAGGGGGTTTTTGCTGCAAAAAATGATTCCCTAACAACAACGATCACAAAAGCAGAGCTGGAGAAAATCTTCAAGGACAGGAACACACTAAAGGCACCAGATCTGAACGGGATGTCTGCAGTTTTTCTAAAAGAATTAGAGTTGTGTGGGTGCGGAAGTCTCTGAAGCCTGCAAAAATTTACTTCAGATGAACTCATCAGAAGAGTAAATCAACACGATGAAAGAAATAAATTAAACTACGATTGTCCTAATTCCAAAAAAAAAGGTGGGCTTTAAAGATCATTGAGCTCAGACCAATTAGATTGTGTAATTTATTTACAAAGTAATCTAAAAAATTCTTGCGAATAGGTTAAAGACGTGCATGTCAAAAATCATTTTGAAGGAGCAAAGTGCCTTTGTTCCCCAAAGACTTATCATGGATAACATGTTGGTGGCATATGAGGCAATTCATGCCTTGAAAAGTAGGAAAAAAGAGAGAGGAATAGATGCCAATCAAGCTCGATATGTCTAAAACATATGATTGGGTTATATAGAACATTGTTTTGGAAATTATGAGGAAGAAAGGATTCTACAGAAGGTGGATACAATGGATAAGGAGTTGTTTGGCTTTAATTACTTTTAGAATATCAGTAAATGGGTCAAATTGTTAATCCTTCGAGCCAAGCAGGGGCCTTAGACAGGATGATTCTTTATCTTCCTATCGACATTGATTAATCAAGCACATACGTTAAGGAGTCCACAGGGGGTAAAACTGTATAGGGGCACGAGACTATCCCTTGTGTCCTTCGCAAATAATGTCTTTCTTTTCCTCTAAGCCAATAGAGAAGAAAAGGAGCAAATGCTGAAACTTCTAGAGGTGTACGAGTAGATTTCTGGACAAGTGGTAAACAGGGAGAAAACAACATCGTTCTTCAGTGAAAATACAAAAAGGAAGGTAGAGAGATTGATTGGCTCAAAGGGCAAATAGATGAACATCTATTTGGGATTACTATTGTTGTGTGGGTGCAACAAAGTCAAAACGGTCCAAGGTATTAAGGAAAAAATGTAGAAAAGAATTCAGGGCTTGAAAAGTAAGCTAATGTCAAGTGCCCCCACTTGGGAAAAGACACATTGCAAGTAGTCAAAGAAGCTATTCCGAGCTATCAAATGCATCTCGTTGTTCTTCCAAAAGTGGTTTGCCAAGAGCTGCATTCAATGATGAGCAAATATTGACTGGGTGATAATGATGGCAAAAGGAAGATAAGTTTGGCAGCATGGAGGAAGTTATGCTATCCAAAGGAAGTGGGTGGTTGGGGTTTAGGGAGCTCTCTTCTTTTAATCTTTCCATGACAACAAAATAAACGTGGAGGTTGATTACTATAAATCTGCTATTTTAAATTTGGAAGAAAATTTATATTTTTTCAAATATGTGTAATAATAAATATTTTTTAAAATTTTTTTGTGATAATACATGTTTCAAATATTTGAATTTTTCTATTAATATGTAGAATACATTCAAGTATGTGGTTAGTATTAATTCGGGAAGATTTCGAAGCAAAATATGAGTATTTTGACATTTTACAATAAACTAGATGCAAATTTGCAAATGGGGAAAATAAGGGCTGTAAATAGTAAATGATATAATATTTAGTTCCCTCTTCTTTCAAATATTAGATATTACTGAAGTGTTAGGAATCAGTGGCTTAAAATTCCCTTACCGAGGATCAAATCTTGCTTAGCTCAAAATTGCACTTATTTCATTATTTTCGTTTATCTAAGGGATTTTATTATTTTCATTTATCTAAGGGGATTGATCATTTAATTTTTAATAAATTACATGTCATGAGTATTAATTAAGGAGGGCTAAGGTGGCAAGTTGAATTCACACAAAATCAAGAGGCCGTGGAAACACTGTTATGTAGCATGATTTTAACCAAAATAAATAATAAATAAATGAAATAATGAATATATATATATATATATTCATGTAAAGAGGAAGAGGGAGAAAAACAGGGAGGAGAGAAGGAAAGTAGAGAGGGAAGAGAAAGAGAGAGGGAGAGAGGGAGAGAGAAGCTATGATCCGGTCTAATCTCGGTCATGGAATTTTTTCAAAAATGTTAGCGACAAGTTTATTTTTGTTTAATCTTGATTGGAGAAGGTAAATCTGAGCCATCTCGTGAGGTTTAATAATAAGAGCTTGCTATCAAGTGAAAATTAGATTATATAAATCAAATCTATGGTTAAATGCATAATCTGGGTGATCCAAACTATTAGATGTGTGTAAAATTTAGTTTTGCGTAAATATATTAAGTTAGATCATGTATGGACACCTTGATAGATGATTAGATTTGAGCATTTGTAATTCTGTCGTAATAATACCTATATGAGTAGAAATGGCGATAAATTGATGTAGACCATTAAAGATTTAATTAAAATTATATTTTCATGATCTACATCATTGGATTAAGGCTAAGTAAGTATTTTATATGATATATGTGTTACAAATATGATTAGAACTGTAATAGCAAATTAACTTAATAATTACAATAGTTTATAAGTTACCATATATAACCCATATAGTAAATCTGGAACTGAAATGAAAAATACAAAAGAAATAGTAAACAGATGAATTTTAGTATGAAAATTTTCTTGTAAACTCTTTGTATTATTATTAAGGAATGACCAAATTTTCATTTTAAATTGTTTAGTATATCGTAAATTACAAATCCGAGAATAGCAGCCGGAACAGAGTACAAGGGCTATTAGGATTAGTTGCACTAATTAATTTTTAATAATTTTTAAACAAAGAAATTGAGGCTAAAAGTTTTACACATTATACAATATATTTTGAAAATCAGTCAAAAAATAAAAATTAATTTTTGGTTGATATAAATATGGATAATAATTAACGTGATTTGAACAATCCGTAAACTTATACCCCTATCTAGCAGAATAAAAATGCATAAATAAATATAAATAATAAATATTTTATGCTAAAAATATATTTATTTTTTTTTGCTAATTCATGTAGTTACTGATATATGACAAAAGTTTTAGACTTAAACTCCTTGATTTCATTATAAATAAAAATTTTAAAAAGATTAAAGTGTCTGATTTTAGCAAATGGGGATAGATTGAGGAATAATCAAAATAAAATTTGAAACTTAAATAATAATGATCCAAATTGATATGAATAGTTAAAATAAATGATTATCGAGTTGATTCATTTGAAAATTTTTTTATTAAATCTTTGACAAATATTGGAAGTTAAATTAGATATAAATGGACTGCCGAAAGTTAATGTGATCCGCCAGTGATCATATTAAGTTTTGAAGCTCAAATGATTATTAATTAGTAATTGATAATATGAGAATAATATTTAATAGATAAAATTGAATATTTATAAGATACAGTTGAATATGATGTGGAAAACAAAAATCAAAAGGTAGAGGAGTAATTTGGTAATTTTGTAAAATGAGCTTCAAATCAAACTAATTATTTTATCAATTTGGAGAAATTGATATTTTAAAATTAATGAAATTCATTATAGATGATAATATTGGAATAATTTAGTTGATACAAGAAACCTAATATTGGTTAAATTATAAAAGTTAAGATACATAGAGGTATCCATACATGTTATGATGAAATATCATTTTAAATTGTTATTAAAAAGATTTAATGTAAGTGAAAATATTTATTAAATAAAAGTGTTATTTTTAGTGTGATGATTTGAGCATTATAGCAGTACAAGAATGAATTTGTGATTGACACAATGTAAGTAGAGCTCTTTTCTTCCCTTTTTGATTTTGTGTTGTAGTTTATGGTTAATAGCACGAATGTTCTAAATGCCGTTGTTTTGTAATTTTTGAGTTAATAAATATTATTGGCTATGATGATTTATTGTGATGTCGAGTTTAGCTCTTTATTCATGCTAGCATTATACATTATAACATTGACATATATTGCTTGAGATGTTGTCATATTCATGAGCCACGACTGTAGATATGGATTTGTGAAGTGTTATTGTTGGACCATCAATGACGATTGTTGGCACATCCTGAATGTAGAACTGGTGGTCCTCAACATAATAGTTAAGACCAAAATCGTTCGCATCATGTGGTGCAACGTAGCTACAATTATGTGGAGAGTACAACAGGGTATCAGTTACACCTCCAGTTTGGATAAAGGTGTTTCTCAATCTATCCACACTGTACCGGGTTGGTCACTCGTGCTAAGATGCAATGATAGCAACCTAGGTTATGCAGCAGATTGGATTGAGGCAAGATATCGAACCTCCCCATTGGATTTGAAACATTGTTGGATGGATTGGAGAAGTGACATGCATATGATGCACTGATGTATGCTTGGGCATCAATATATGTTCATATGGATTTAAATATGATCAGATCTATGGTTTAATTTATATTTTATCAACCCTTATGCATCTTGTTTACTCAAGTTTTGCTAGTTTATGTTTATATAGTCTACTTACTGAGTTTATATGGACTCATCGCATTTTGTTGTTTGTTTATATAACATATATGCGGGTTGAGACCAATATAGGGTTGGTGTATCAAATGAGGCTAAGACTTGACAAATTCAGATTTATAATTATTTGTTTTGATTTTTAAGAGCAATATAGTTAATATGTAAAGTATATTTTCTATGAATTTAATTATTTGGATCTAGTTTAATTTGAACTTAATGAGATAACTGGTTTAGGATGACCTAATGAATTATGTTATTGCACCTGTGTATACTCTCATAGTATCATTGCTCCTGTACTTTAGTAGCAACTGTTAACTTTTTCGACAGGGCATTACAATTACTGAGAAGGGAACCTTGTGTCATTGAATTTTCAAAAAGAAATATTTTAAATCATAGAAATGCTAGGAAGGAAGAGTTAGAGGGGGATGTTCACCAATTTTGGAGGAGCACAGTGAGGACTAGGGGTGTTAATGGTCATAGTCAACTCATTAATCCGCTCGTTCAACTCATTTATAAATGGATTTTGGTTGAATTTTTTAAATAAATGGGTTATGATTCACCAACTCATTCAATCATTTAATTAAATAAATAGACTAGGATTAATATTTTATTACCTATCAATCGATTTAGTAACCCGTTTAATCTATTTAACTGGTCCAACTCATTTAACTCATTCAACCCATTTAACTCGTTTAACATATTATAGTTTTATATACATAAATATAAACTCCTTAGGTATTTTTCTCCGCTAAGTCCTCCTCATGTCGCCTAATTTTTATTTTTACACTTTTTTCTAATTTCATTTTTCCTTTATTGTTCTATTTTCTTTCTCTTAGGCCTAAAATATCCTTTCAACTATCTCTGCGAGATCATCATCTGCCAGAGTCTAGGCTTCAGGTCATTTACTATACAACTTGTTAACAACCCTCTAACCCATTTATTAATGTGTTATAAACGATTTAGGGTTGAGGTATTTAAATGGTTTAATACATGGATTAGGATTAAGATATTTTAAATGAATTAGGATTAGGATTATGCTTCAACTCGTCCAACTTAATCCATTAACACCCCTAGTGAAGACAATACCTTTAATTTAGAAAGGAATGAAGTGGAAGATTGGAAATGGCAATGTAACTATTTTCTTTTGAAATTGGAGGGCAGCAAAAAGGATAAGCAAAATTGGGCCACTAACTTTTAGCATTAATGACAACATAAAGGTAGAGGCTTTCATAAACAAGGAGACTAAAGAATAAAAGAAGCTAGAAATAAAAAGAGTAGCTAGCGATGATGGATGGGAAATGATTAAGAATATCCCAGTCCAAAGCAATGAAATAGAGGACACTTTCTATTGGGGATTGGAGAAGGATGGCAACTTCAGCGTCAAGTTTGCTTACAACTTAGCACGTTCAGAGATGATTACAACAGAGGACTTGGAAGGAGGGATAAAGACGACATATGAGGATAGAATCTTAAAAAAGATATGGAATATGTAGGTCCCAAAGAAGATTCATCATTTTAGGTGGAGGTTATATCTTAATTCCCTTCCAACAAGAGGGAATTTAATGAAGAGAGGGATCCAAACTGATCTATGATGCCCTCTCAGCCTAGTTGAGGGGGAGATTGAAGACAGCTTCTGCATCTTTTGAAAGTTTCAAAAGGTAAATTTCTTGTTTCTCATTTCCATAATTGAATGACTTTTGAATAGAAGGATGACTGGGATTCAGATAATTCTCGAATAGCTGGGCGAGAGTAGAGACATGCTTTCATTGACTTTATGTATTACATGTTGTTGAGGATGTGGTTCCTCAGGAACAGATGGGTGATGGATGCAACAATAGTATGTTACAGGATGTGATCCAATGGCGTAGAATGTACATCCACCATTATCAATCGTTTATCTTTATGCAAGCAGGGGTCTGATATGCAAAATGGATAAAACGATGTAGGGTTTCATCAAGTTGAATGTGGCTAGGAATTTGGAAGGAAAACATTTAGTAGGATACAGAGCTGTGACCAGCAATCGGAATGGATCCTTTTTAGTTGCTACATGTTGGAAGGAATGGGGAGACCCAAATCCAGTAGAATAAGAGGCAAGGGCTATACTAATGGGGGTTAACTAGGTGCTGCATTTGAATATTAGAAAGATTATCATTGAGTCTGATTTAAAAAGCAGTCATTATTTGGCTTCAATAAGATGTTGAAATTTGTGGGAGACATGCTTCAACAGATAAACGGAGCTAAGTAGACTATTTCAACCGGTAACTTTCAACCATGTATATAGAGAGGGTGATCAAGTGACACATTCTTTAGCAAAAAAAAAAAAAAGGTTAGAAAGTAAAAGAAATGGCGAATTATGGCCAGACCAAGCCGCAAGCTTCATTGGAAATCTGCTTCATCATGACAATGAGGTTGGGCTGATATAATTTTTGGTTTTTCGGGTTTTTTGTTTCCTTTTTTGGTTTGGTTCCCCTTCACTATTCCTCCTTTGTATAGTTCAGTGGAGGGGAGAGAGTTAGGACCCTCCATGCTTGATTTGTTACTCCAAAAAAAAAAAAAAAATCTACCATAATTTTCAATTTTTTTCATAATTTTTCATACAACTACTTTATTTTTCCATCATTACCCCTATTGTGTTACATCTTTTTTTTTTTTACATTTCAAAATTTTTTCACCAAAAAGTTTTCAATTCCCATACACACCTATACATTAGGGCTTTTCATAAATATACCTATTACGTTTGACCGTAATCTTAAATATACTCATTATGTTTCAAAAATCCTACATATATTTATTACGCTAACGTCGACAGTTAATCTCAAAAACATCCAATTCGTGAGTTAATGTCATTAGTTAGTATATAAAATTAATAATATGCTTATTAGACTTTGGACATAATTGAAAAATTAAATATCATAATTCATCAATGCCCTACTTGTATATGAGCTCTAAATTTGGAAAGCTCTAATTTTATTATTTTATTTTATTTTATTTTTGTTGCTTTATAAAGGGATATTTTGGGCACTTATAAAAATTTAACTAACGATTTTTAACATAATGGGAATTTTTGGGATTGACTACAAATTGGAGTGGGTATATTTGAAAATTGGAAAATGTAATAGGTATATTTTAAAAAACTCTAGTTTAAAATTTTGCGTTTACGAAAAATATTATCACTAAGAAATTCGGTCCATTTGCCATGAGAAAACCATGAAGAAAATTTTTTACAAATAAAGAAGATAATGATGAGAACAATAGTGTAATGATTAGAAGAAAAATAATTTAAGGATAATTGTACACCAAAGTGTGAAAAGTAGGTAAAAAAGAAGGAGAAATTTTTATTTTCTTTTTCTTATGACCAAACTGACATCATTATGTTTTTTGGTTAGCTATCAATATGAGCAAAGTTTTATTGATTTTCGTTTTTTACCAATTTTAGTAAATTTCATTTTTAGTAGTGTTTGTAATTTTCTTTCATAATTCTATTTGCTTAGAGTTTTCTTGATGCCAAGGCTTGTTAAAATACTTCTATAAATATAATATATTCTTTTATTTCAAAGACTGGCATATACCTTATTAATATGCCAAAGATTTTCCTTATATTTTGGTTGAGTTTGATGTTGAAACTTGCTTATCAATCTTAAAAGTGCAGTCTTGTGATAGCCTTGTTTTTATTTTTTTCACTGTGTCACTAAATGACATAAGACGCTAAACAGATGAAATCTTAAAATAGGTAGGATTGTAAGGACGCAAAGTGGAAAGGACTTTACATAATAAAAGAGCAAAACAACTTTAAATAATTGTAACTTTTATTTGTGTGGAGTTACAGGAGCCACAAAAGATTAACAAAAAGCAATTTTGGAGGCCAACATTTGACAACTTTTACAAATTCTATTTTTTATTAATTTTCATTTTAAACTATTTTAGCAAATTTCGAATTTACTATTTTTATAGATCACATTTTAGCAGTTTTCATAATTTTCTTTCATAATTCTATTTTCTTAGGTTTTTCAGCACCAGGATTTGCTAAAGAACTTCTGTAAATATGTTATATTCTTCTACTTTTGGAGATGGACATACACCTTGAATAATTTTCCAGAGATTTTCCTTATATTTTAGTTTGAGTGTCAGTGTTAAAATTCGATTATCTATTTTGAAGGTGTAATTTTGTGTTAGCCTTGTTTTTACGCATTCCTCGTTGCCTCATGTTAGCATGAAGAATTATATATTTTCAAAATAGTAGTCATAAGCTTTTTTGAACATCCAGAAGCAAATTTGAACGGTTAATCAAACAATATTTGGTAACTTAAGGTGTGTTTGATATATTCATAAATTTGTCAATTTAAAATTTTTTAATTCAAAATTTGCACTTTCCAATTATCTTATTTTCTAATTATTTCTTCATATCTTCATATACAATTATCATTATTTTTTCATAAATAATTGTAGAACTAACTTACCTATGTTAACTTTATTCTCTTTACTCTTTATCATTGTCGCTATCATATCATATCGCTTATCTGGTTTTAAAAATTTTTACATTAGTGGATTTCTTTGCAACAAAATTTTTCAAACTAAAACTTTTTTATCTCCACAATTACTCTACTTTACAATCTTTTAATCATATTTTTCTATATAATTACCTTATTTTTTAATCATTTTTGTACAAATTTCATATAATTATCCTATTTTTCAATGATTACACTTATTATATCACATCATTTTCTCCCATTTCAAACAATTTTTAAACAAATTTTCTCTTAATATTTTTATCACCCCAAAAACTTTTCGTTTAAAAGTCTTGTCAAATAACAAACATAAGATAAGAATAAGATGAGGAAATTAGATGTGTGTTGGAATGTGATAAAATTTTTTAGAAAAAAATATTTTAGTGTAAAGGTTTTGAGAACGGAAGAAGATGATATGACATAGTAGGGATAATGATTAAAAAAATAAAGTATTTGTATGAATATTATGAATAAATAATCAAAAATTAAGATATTTGTAGAGATCGAAAAGTTTTAAGGTGCTTTTGTTTACTCATAAAACTTTTCAAAATAACATTTTTCTATCTAAAACTTTTCTCTTTCTACAAGTATTCTATTTTTCAATCATTTCATCATATTTTCTTTATAAAACCGTCCTAATTTTCAATTATTTTTTTGCAAATTTTCATACAACTGTTTTAAATCATGTCATATTGTTTTCTTCTATTTTAAAACTTTTACATCGAAAAATTTTATCTCCTTCCAAATACACCCCACAAGTTTTATCACATTTCAAATACACCCGAGAAGTTTTATCACCTCTCGACACACCCATACTTTAAAATTTTATGTTTACGAAAAAGTATTATTACTAAGACATTGGGCTCATTTGTCAAGGGGATATGATGGACAATTTTTTAAAATAAACATGATAATGATGTGATAGCTATCAATACAAGTGTAGTCTTGATTCATATTGGAACAAGCTGAACACATTATTATTTTAATTTTATGCAATTAAATATATTATTATTATTATTATTATTAGTTTCTTTAGTTATATAATTTTGCAAAGTAAAAAGTAGTTATGATGCTAGATATTATTTATTTAGTGGCAATAATAAATAAAAATATAAATGTTGAACTTGACTTAATTTTTAGTTAAATAATTTGATTATTTTAAATGATGTGTTTAGGAAGTAATAAAACTCTTGGATAGAAAATTTTTAGTGTAGAAGTTTTTGAAATGAAAGGAATGATAGATATGATAGAGATCATGATGAGAATTAAAGAAAATAAAGTTAAAATAAATAAGTTAGCTGTATAAGTAATTACGTAGAAATGATTTTAAAGTATGATAATAATTAAAAGGGGAGAGTCATGGAAATTGGAAAGATTTAGATTGAAAAGTTTTGGTTTGAAAAACTTATATGCAGGGTGTACTAAGAAAGTATTAGAACTTTTGAATGAAATGCTTTTTTGTAAAAGTTTCAAAATCAAAGAAAATGATATTACAAAACATAATATGAGTAATTGATGGAGAGTAAATAGAATAAAATTAAAATAGATAAACTACTTGTATGAGAAGTTGTATAGATATGATTAAAAAATATTGTAGTTATATAGAAATATACAAAAAAATATTTAAAAATTCGGATAGTTGTGGAGAATGAAAATTTTTAAATTAAAAAATTTTGTTTTGAAAACTTTTATGTATATTGAAACATGGTGATACTAAGCAAATGGAAAGATTGACATGATAATATATACTCAATATATAAATGATGCTAAATATAATAGATAAGGTGAATTTTTCATTAACTATTAAGATATCAAAAATAAATAAAATTATATAGAATATGAGTTTCATAGAAGTGGAGTCCATACAAAAACTTTCTAGCTAGACGACATTGATAATCCAATTCAAAAACACTTATATTATCAGTGGAATTCCATAATAGTACTTTTTCGAAGTCAACAGTTTCTCTTGTAAAGATTATTTGATACCTTAACATTCTTGAAGAATTTTGTTTTAAATCTTTTTAACAAACAAAACTTTTTCATAATTGAAGAGGATGAAAATAATTTTAAAAAATATACAAACCCTCATTCTCCAGGGATCCAAAGACTCCAATCTAGTTTTTCCCATTCTTCTCCCCTTTTCTATTAACCCACGAGGGTAGAGATATTAAGAAGAGAGAATAGTTGTCATCATTCCATGAGGGATTGATCCGTTGACATGTTTGTCTAACCCACTTTAAAATAAAGTTTTTTCCAAATATATTCATTACAGTTGACCTCAGTCCCAGATATATCTACTATATTTTCAAAATTCGAAATACACCCACTAGATTTCCAGTTAACCTCAAAAACACTTAATCCATAAGTTAATGTCGTTAGCTAATATGTAAAATTACTAATTTACTAATCAAATTTTGAATATAATTAAAAAACTGAATGTCATAACTCACTAATGCCTTAATTACACAAGCTCTAAATTTAGAAAGCCATAATTTCATTTTCTTTCTATTTTATTTCATCTTTCATTATTTTACAACAGGAATATTTTGGGCATTTATGAAATTTTGAATAACAATTTTCAATGAAAACTGCAAACATAATGAATATATCTGAAATTTTAAAAATGAAGTTCATATATTAGAAATTAGGGTCAAACTTGGTGGATATATTTTTTTAAAAAAAAAAAAAAACACTTCAAAACGAATCAAGGTCGGTTTCTTTGGTAAAATACATTTATTGAGGCAAAGATGACCGACAAGGTTTCAAGTTGCCGACTCTGCGCAATGCGTAGCCCTATTCTTTAAAAGCCAGGGCAGTATGCTTTTAAATAGAAATGGTAAGAAGAAAATCCAACAATACCCAAATCATAGATACCATTGAAGCACCTCCACAACCCAACAAGGAAAAAAGAAGCAACAAAAAACAAATGGACATGGAAACACAGAGAATAACTCCATATATTTCTCAATAGGAAAAGATAGGAAGATAATTAGCAATCTGGCACAATCATGAAAAATATATCAAAGAATCAAATTCATCAGACTGCCACATGAATCTGATCATCGATTTTCTCAAACTCGATACTAAAATGAAGCAGGCGGAGCTTCCTTCAACTTGACAACAACAGCTTTGCTGCAGTTTAGTAATAGACTCGGACAATTTGCAGTCGGAGGAGGATTCAAACATAGGTATCAATCAACGACTTTCTCATTTCATTAACAATCACATCAGGACGGGCTTCCCTCAATTTGAAGACACTCTCGATCACTGAAAGTTCCGTTGCAGTGGTATCGGACCCACAAAAAGCAGCCCAATCATTGACAGCCATGCCCGCAGCAATGACTTCACTACCCCTGTTAACAGTACCCGCCACCAATGGCACTTGCAGAAGAGTGGACAGTTCATCCAGGTCTTCAATTGATGTATGTGGATGTACCTGTTTTCAAAGTATTCAAGTAATTTAATGATTTTACGACAGAATTGCAGGTTAAAATAAAAAAAAGGCAGGAAAAAGACTGCTTTAATACAACTGACAATCAAAACCAAAATATCCTGGGAAACCTGAACACTTCAATTAGTCACCTAGACTTTACATGCATCCTACAGATGGGACTAGGGGTGGGAATCGGAGCGGGTCGGGGTGTGCCCAACCCTGACCCTCCTTTTCAAAAATCTTGTTTGACCCTTATTTTATACCGGGTTAGGACAAAGTCGGTTTGACCTTTACTTTTTTCTACTAAGTCTCAGAACAAAATTCGGGTCGGTATCGGGTCAGGTAAAAAACCGCGGGCCAAGTAAGAAGTTTTTAAAAATTTATAAAACTATCAAGTATAAAGACAAATTTATATTAAATTTAACTATTATATGC
>JAXCLR010000073.1:41752268-41764126 GCA_035584095.1 Annona squamosa
TTGGCGATCAAAGAGCCATGGTCTGCCTCGTAACACCACTAGTAAATCTATTTCTTTTTCAAAAATGAAAAAAAAAACATTTTGCCTCCATCTCTTTGATTGTGCAGTTTCCTCGCACCTTCCAGAGTTTGAGCATTGTTGCCTTAAAAACTTCTCTGTTGTAGGATTTAAACGACCATATGGAGCCGATGAGTGTAAGTTTCTTTCCTAGGTGCAATTCTGTAACCATATTGTCTAAAATTTGAAGCGTCTGTAATTTGTTTATAAAGAGAGCTTTTGTGGAACATGACTTTTGAGTTGTGGTCTGTATGGGTGATTACATCTTTTTCGGTACCTTCATCTATATGAAGAATTTGTTGTTTGAGGATCTCACCATCTCCTGGAGGAAGTAGATCATCCATTAAAGGCTAGTATTTAAATGTTCTATAGTTTTATAGATTTTCAGCTAAAAAAAGCTACCTTCACCCCTCTTCAAGCTCTACGTCACCTTTTAAAGAGACGAAACATGGGAGGACATTGTAACTTGATTATCTATCTTAAAGGTGTAATGTTGCGTTAGCTTTATTTTTATGCTTTCCTCACCACGTGAGTAACTGTAATAACATGTCAAATAGATGAAATCCTAAAATATATAGGCTTATTAGAACACAAAGTGGAAAGATCTTCATGCAATATAAAAGCAAGATAATTTTAAATAATTATATCTTTTGATTTGGGTGGAGTTACGGTAGCCATATGATTTTAAAATATTGCTATTTTGGAGACAAATATCATGAACTCTTATAAATTTTTTCTATTATTTTTACTATTTTTAGTAATTCTAATTTTTAGCAGTTTTCATAATTTTTTCATAATTCTATTTGCTTAGGATTTTCTTAATGCTAGGGTTTTCATAATATAAATATAAATAAAGTTATTTATATAATATAAATATGTTATATTCTTTTTATTTAGGAGACTAACATACACCTTGAGTAATATTTCAAAGATTTTTCTTTATATTTTGATTTGAGTTTTTGTTGAGTGTTTATAGGCTTTCTCAATCTCAAAAGTTAGCTTGAGAGTTGGGGCATTTTCTCACACTTTATTTGCATACCCAGCCCCTTCCGCAACAAATATAAGATAACTTAACAATTTCCCCATTCATACATTGAGCCTTAGGTTAGATTTCCCCATTAACCTCTTTTTACCTACTTGTGGGCCTTTTTAACTTTAAAAGTTAGCTTAAAAGGTAAAACATTCTCTCACACTTTAAAAACATCCAGCCCCTTCCACAACTAATGTGGGATAATTTAACAGTTTCAGTGTTAAAACTCAATTATTTATCTTGAAAGTGTGGTCTTGTGTTATTCTTATTTTCACGCTTTCCTCACTGCATCATATTGACATGGAGAATTATAAATTTTCAAATAGTCATAAGCTTTCCCATGCATTTACAAGCTTTTAAACTTGATCGGTTAATCAAACAATGTTTGATAACTTAGGTTGCGTAAACTTTTTAATTTAAAATTTTCACTCTCTACATTTTAAAAAAATTTGCTATCTAACTATATTATTTTTTAATAATTTCTTCATATCTTTTTTTACAAGTGTCTTAATTTTTTCATAAATAATCATACAACTGACTTATTTATTTTAACTTTATACTTTTTAATCCTTATCATTATCACTCATACCACTTCTCCTATTTTTAAAATTTTTTTATTCAAAATCAAACACTAAGAATAAGATGACAATAAGATGAGAAAATTAAGTGTGTATTTGGAAAGTGATAACACTTTTAGTGTAAAAAGTTTTAAAATAAAAGAAAATAATGACATATTAGCGATAATGATTGAAAAATAAGGTACTTGTATAAAAAATTAGAAAAGATGATTGAAAAGCAAGATAGTTATGAAGAACAAAAATTTTTTAGAATACAAAGTTTTACCTTAAAATTTTGTGTATATTATCACTAAGACATTGGGTCCATTAGCTAAGAGGAAATAATGGAGGAATTTTTTTTTTTGAAAATAAACAGTATAATGATGTGATATAATAATGTAATGGTTAGAAGTAAAAAGAAATAAAGCAAATATGGTAATTGTATGCTAAAGTGTAAAAAAGTAGGTGAAAAAGAGGGGAAAAGTTTATTTGGTCTTTTCCATTACCTAATTAACATTATTAGTTTTTTAGTTAGCTATCAATATAAGTGCGGTCTAATTCACCGCTGAGGCAATGCCTCAATGGCCGAAGTTTTCCCAATAAGTGAGCTACTTTGAATCGACTTGCAACTACGACATTCTTCACATGGATTTCTGCAACGACATTTTGTATGCGAAATTGGTGTCATTCTCCTTAATTTTTGTGGGAGCATCCACCATTTGTGATTGGAGAAAAAATAGGAATATTGGTAAGATGTTTATGGAATATTGTTAGTAAAATTATAAGAATGTGTGTAGAATATTCTTCATAAACTGTAAGAATGTCTTAGGGACTTGAATGTAAAATTAGTTGAGACGATATAATATATAAATACCCATAACAAAGTACAGTCTAATTTAAGGGTATAAATAGGGTTGATTTCAACTGAAACATGACTAACTCAACCCAATTTATAATAGGGTTGGGTTATAAATTTTGAAAAAAATAAATTATATAATCCGAATTGAAGTGACTCGATGTCAAAAGTGAGATGGTTTGGGTTGGATAATTATCAACCCAATCCAACCTAATTTCATATATTAATGTATAATATAATAAATTATTAATAAATAGTCTTACACTATCACATAATACATAGGAATTACCTAGACATCATTGCTCTAAAATAAGATTATTTAGAAGTTATATCATTGTACAAGTCATAAATTGGAAAGTATTCCTATAAAAGATTAATTTTTATTTTTTAATATAAATTTATATTTTAAACTAGATTTAAGTAAGAAAAATATTTTTAAATATTATCTATTTATTAGTTCGATTTCTAACTCTAACCAAACCGATTTCTGTAGGGTTAAAATAGGGTTGAGTTAAGATGTGAAAAATAAGATTGAAAATAGGGTTGAGTTGAGATTTTATGTGGTGGGTTAGGATTGTGTTTATCCCAACCCGATTTACACCCCTAGTCTAATTCATATCGGGATAAGCCAAACACATCTAATTTTAATTTTATGCAACTAAACATATTATCATTATTTTCTTTAGTTATATAATTTTTGTAAAGTAGAAAATAATTATCATTCTAGATATTATTTGTTTAGTCAAAAAATTTTGATTAATGGTGATAATAAATAAAAATAAATATTTTTATAAATGTTGAAGTTGGCTTTTTTTTGTCAAATAATTTTTATCGTTTTAAAGGATATGTTTGGGAAATGCTAAAACTTTTGGATGAAAAAATTTTAGTTCAAAAGTTTCTAAAATAGAAGAAAATGATAAATATGATAGGGGTAATGATGAGAAATAAATAAAATGTAGATAGTTATCTAAAAATAGTTGAAACATGGAATTATAATTAAGAATGGATAATTAAGGAGAGTGAAAAGTTTTATTTTGAAAAGTTTTGGTTTTAAAAGCTTTACATATATAGTGTTTAAGGAAAGTAATAAAATTTTTGAATGAAAAAATTTGGTTTAAAAGATTTTAAAATGAGATTAAATGATATAATATAATAAGGATAATGCTAAGGAGTAAATGTAATAAAGTTAAAATAGATAGACTAATTGTTTGAGAAGTTTTATAGAGATGATTGAAAAGTAAGATAGTTGTATATCAAGATATGAAAAACAATTAAAAATTAGAATAATTATGAACGATGAAAAATTTTGGTTTGAAAACTTTTATGTATAGGGAAACATGCTTGTAGGTAATACTATGCAAATGAAAAGATTAAGATTAACATGATAATATATCCATAATAATGTAAATGAAGTTAAATATGATAAGGTAAAATTTTCATTAACCATTACAATATTAAAAATAAAAAAAATTATATTGAAGATGAGTTTCAGAAGCAAAGCCCATATTAAAACCATTGATATCTAGCTAGCCACATGGACCATCACATTATAATGTTCCAAATAGAAATGATTATTCTATCATTCAAATACCGACTGTGCTTGCTAAGACAAGTCTTGTACAAAAGATACCTCTCCAGAGACGACATTGATAACCTAATTCAAAAACACTTCTACTATCAGTGGAATTCCATAAGAAGCCTAGTAACAAGCTCTCTTGTAAGGATTATTTGATATCTTACTATAATTTTTGAAGAATTTTTGCTTAAAAACTTTTAATAAACAAAACTTTTTCATAATTGAAGAAGATGAAAATAATTGTAAAACCATATATGAAATTATATAGAACCTCATTTTGTTGGGGTTCGTTTCCTTCTTTCCTCCTTTTCTCTTCTCTTCACTCAACAGGTTAGAGAATAGTTAAAGAGAGAGAATATTTGTCATTATTCTAAGAGGATCTTCCATTTAGATAAGGTGTCTACTTTCGATCAATTGGATCAAGACATGGGTGCAATATAAATGAATTGAACCATCAACTTTATAAACCCCTTGTTTTAAATTTGGAAAAAATTTATCTTTTTGCAAATAAGCATACATAATAAATAATTTTTTAAAAATTTTGTATAATAATACATGTTTTAAGTATTTGAATTTTACTATTAATATGTATAATACATTCAAGTATGTCATTATTATCAATTTGGGAACATTTTAAAGTAAAGATGGGGTATTTTGATATTTTACAACAAATACAGTATGCAATTGCAAATTTTAGCAAGTTGAGAGTGCAAAATAAATAACAAGAAAAGGTGTGCAACTATACTATAAAATAAAAAACCGAGCAATATAGGTCTTTTGATTAGCATTGGCCAAAGTCAACACTCTCTCCTCTAGAAGGGGCATATAGCTTATTAATAATCATGATAATTAATTAATTAATTAAAAAATTTCACATATTGAGGTACCTAGTTGTTTGGAAATTTCTAGGGTTTATAATGACAGCTGGACCATTTTAGATCAAGTAGAGAGAGAGAGAGAAAGAGAAGAGATGAGGCCTTGATTAAGTGATCTCAGCCATCAATCATCATCATCCAAGTTAGTTGTTATTTATTTTATGTCTTATTTTCTAAATTAAGAAAGGATGAAAGATAGAGATCAATCTAGACCATTGGATTTAGGAGAAAAACTTCGGATTCGAAATAAAGAAGTTGATGTTCTTAAAAATCAAATTTGTTAAATTTGATGGAGGCCAAGTTGAATCTATGAATTCAGAATTTTTTATACTTAAAAATGGCTATAATCAGGGGTTTTTATTTGGGCAAAATTTTGCCCAAAATTATGATCAAAGTGGGCCCAAACAGATTAATACATTAGACGACAAGGAAATGATCTCAACAGTTGAATCTATGATTCCAAGTATAATATGAGAGATTCAAACTATTAGATGTGTGTAAAATTTAGTTTTACATAAAGATATGAAGTTAGATCATGTGTGGACACCTTGATAGATGATTAGATTTGAGCATTTACAAATCTATCATAATAATTCTTGTATTAGTGGAAAGTATAATCCATTAATCTAAACCATTAAAAGTTTAATTAACAATATAATTTCATGATTTGAATCATTAATTTAAGACTAAATAAGTTATTTTCTATGATATATATGTTACAACTATCATTGGAAGTGTAATTAGCATATTAGATTCACAGTTACAATGGTTTATAAATTATCTTATACAACCTATATAGCAAATCTGGAATCGAAAAATATAAAAGAAATGGTAAATAAATGATATTTAGTGTGAAAATTATTTTGAGATCTCATGATATTATCATTAAGGAATGACCAAATTTTCATCTTAAAATTTTTAACAGATTGTAGATTAAAAATGCTGGAAAGTCAGCTCGAATAGGGTAGAACAATTGTCAAGATCGAATAGGGTAGATTTAAAATAATATTTATGCAATGAAATTAATGCTGAAAAATTTACATGATATAACATACATCCTTAACATTACTTAGAAAAATAGAAATTAATTTTTGGATGATATAAATATGGTCAATAATTAACGTGATTTGAACCATCTCTGACTCACAACCTTATCCAGTAGAATAAAAATATATATAAATACAAATAATTAATATTTTGTACTGAAAATATTTATTTTGATTAATTAATGTATTTATTAATGTATTATAAAAATTTCAGACTTAAACACCTTGATTTGATCATAAATCAAAATTTTGAAAGATCAGTGTGTTTGATTTCAACAAAAATGGATATTTGAGGAATAATCAAAATAAAATTTGAAACTTAAATATTAATTATCCAAATTGATATGGTTAGTTAAAATATGAAATATTGAGTTGATTCATGTGGAAAATTTTTATTAAACATTTGACAAATATTGGGAATTAAGTTGGATACAAATAGATTGCTAAAAATTAATGTGATAAGGGAGGGCCCACATCTGATCATATTAAGTTTGGGAGCTCAATTAATTATTAGTTAGTAACTAACATTGTGAGAATGATGTTTAGTAGTTAAAATTGAATATTTATCAAAAATGGTTGAATATGATGCAGAAAACGCAAATTGAAAGCTGAAGAAGTAATTTGATAATTCTGTGAACTGAGCTTCGACTTGAATTGATTTTATTAACTTGAAGCAAGTAATGTTTTAGAATTAATGAAATTTATTATAAATGATATTTTTGGAATAATTTATATGAGGAATCGCATTCTGACTAAAACATAAAAATTAGAATACATAGAGGTATCAATAATCTTAGGATGAAATATCATGCTAAATCATGATTAAAAAAGTTAATTTAAGTTAAAATATTAATGAAAGAAAAGTGTTATTTTCCAGTGTGATAATTTGAACGTTATAGTGAAATATGGTATAAGGATGAACTCGAGATTTACTCAAGGTAAGTTGAGTTCTTTTTTCTCTCTTGATTTTATATTGTAATGTTGGTCATGGGCATGAATGTTTTATATGTTGTTGTTTTATAATTTTTGATTGAATAAATATTATTGGTTATAATGATTTATTGTGATGCTGATTTTGGTAATTTACATATTCTACCATTATGCATTATGACACTAACATATATTGCTTGGTATGTTGGCATATTCATGAGTCATGGCTGTAGATGTGAATTTGTAAAGTGTTGTTGTTGAACTATTAGTGACAACTGTTGGCATATCCTGACCAAGGATCGGGATGTGATATTTTGAGAGGCATTGGTTCAGACCTACTTGTTTGATCTGTATGGATTTGGTGGGTTGTAGACCTAGTTTCTCTGACCCTTAAGATTTGGATAATGTATGTTGTGACCCAATTTATACGAGTGGTGGTCCTCAACATAATGATTGAGGCTAGAGTCATTCACGTAATGCAGTGCGGCACGGCTGGGCTGGGACTGTGTGGTGAGCAAAACAGGGTATCAATTACACCTCTAGTTTAGATAAAGGTGTTTCTCGATCTATTTGTATTATGCAGGGTTAGCCACTCATGTTGGGATGCAGTGATGATAACCTAGGTTGTGCAGTGGATTGAATTATGGGGTGGGATACCAAATCTTCCCATTGGATTTGAGACCTTGTTGGATAGATTGGAAAAGTAATATGCATATGATGCATTGATGTATGCTTGGGCATTAGCATATGTTCATATGAATTTAAAACTGATTTGGATCTGTGATTTAACCTATATTTCGTCAACCCCTACGCAAATTGTTTATTCAAGTTTTGCTTGTTTATGTTTATATACTCTACTTTTTGAGTTTGCTCGGACTCATCGTATTTCTTTAAGTTTTTTTTTTTAAATAATAGGTACTCAGGTGGAGACCAACATGAGGTTGGTGTACTGGATGAGACTAGGACTTGATGAATTCAGATTAGAGTTACCTTTTTTTTCTTCATAAAGAATAATTAGTGGAGATGCGAAATATGTAATTCACAAATTTAATCATTTGGATCTAGTTTAATTTGAAAATTAGTGAAATATCTAGTTCATGATGGTTTAAGGAATCACATGATTGCACCTGTATATGTTCTTCTATTATTATCGATCCTGTACTTTAGTAGCGCAGTTGACTTTGTCGGCGGGGCATTACAAACCTATTGTCTCTCTCATTTTAAAATAAATTAAGGTTACTTTTTAACTTGTTGAGTGGTCCATTTAACCCATTTATTTTAAACAAATGATGATGGTTTGAGAGTTCTCACTTAAACCCATCCAACCTACTAACTCACTTTTTTTTTCTGATGCAAGCTCACTAGCTCACTTGAACTTAGTATATAAACTCATACCCAAGTGTTTAAGTTTTTTATTTTGATGCAGAAATTGTTGTTATTACTTTTTAGTGTCTATTGCAATGTTAAAATTTGGACTAAATTATATGTAATTATTAGAGTTAATTCAAAACTATTAATATTTTAAATCTTAATTTATTTTATGTCATGCAGTGGTTAATAAATTAATTATCGTACAACTTGTTTACATCTCATATAAATGACCCATTAGCAATCGTCAATCTATTTATTAGATGAATTATAAATGAATTAAAGTTATAATTTGATAAATAAATTGGAATTATGATTAGCCTTCAACCTAACCAAGATTGGACCCTTAATTAGTATGGAGGTGTGTTCGGTGTGGATGGATCATAATGATAGGGCTGCCGGCGTCATTGCCTCATTAGATGCTACATGGTTTTCTTTAGCTCGAGCAACAGGCACCTTCATTAAATACTTTCCCCGTCATGTTAGGCCCAGTCCATCAACCTTTGATGGGAATGGGTAGGCCGTTTCTTTGCTGAGTCATGGCCTATGAGTCTATGACAAGCCTTATGGGGAGGGTTTGGCTATGAAATCCTTGTCCCAAGGTTCCATCCAACAATCCTTTCTTTCAAATAAAATGGACGCTTTGGGCTTAGGGCACGCTTAGTATCATAAAAAACCAGAGGACGAGAAGGAAATGCGTGGGAATGTGTAGCCATCTGCTCTGCTTCTTATCGGTGGAGGTTGGGTCTGATATGATGGTGGCCATTACAATCTCCCAAGCGGTGGGATTTTTAGAGCAACTTGCCCATTTTCGGATGAGCTGATGTGCATAATGCCTACTCGTGCTTCTGCACTAGCATTTAAACCTTCCACAGACAATAGCTGAACTTAATATTTTTATAATTGTGCCCGTATATAGTCTGTGATTCCTATCCCATCCCACATTTTTGTGTTCCTTTTCACAGTCCCAAATATTGTCTAACCAGTCATACTACCTCTAGAGGTGCAACTTGGCCATGCTCAACCTGAACCCGGCCCGTCGAACATAAATTGAAATAGTATTAAAACTACCCACTGTAGAACCTGAGTCCGATTTTCCAAGTTCAACCCGAACGCGAATTATATATAACATATATATTTTATATTTATTTATACTCCATATAAATCTAGTTCCATTCCTCTCATATATATTATAGTTATTTTATACCACATATAAACATTATTTCTCCTTAAGTTCAATTATATAACATAATATTTTTATATTTTCTTTTAGGAAAAAAGAGTTTGGTGTAGCGGTAGTTCAAAAAAAAATTGAAAACTATTTTTAGAACTTGAGATGTTTATGATATTAATATTAAATTGCATAATAAAAAAATAATGTACCTTTTTATTTTCTAAAACAGGCTACTAGTCCACTTTTTTTTTGAGGAATGACTTTTAGTCTACTTAATATAAAGAAAATGTTTAAATGAGATTTTTCTTCTTTACATTCTTAAACACTCTTGAATTTTTGCTTGAAAATAGAAAAATATCATTTTTGATTTTTTAAATAATAGATTTAAAGTTAAATACGTATAAGATAGATAACAAATATATAAAATAATTTCAACCCGAATTTTAGCTTGAAATTTAGCCAGAGCCCGAATTTTAAAAATAGAGTTATAGTTTAGGTTTATAAATAAGGTTAGGGTTAGTATTAAGGTTGAGGTGAACCCGAGTTTTATGAGCTCGAGTTGCACCCCTAACTATCTAGGGGTCCCAATTTAAATTTCTCAAAATTCCTTATCCATAGATTACAATGTGTCATTGCAAGAACCCTTAGAACAGTATTGAACTCATGTAATGTCCATGTGGTTTTTAATAAAAATTCCATCAGCAATGTCAGCACTCCATGACTGTGATAAAAACATGAAATGAAACTAATAATAAACATGGATTTACTTGAGGTAAAAAAATCATTTTTAAAACTATTTGTGTCATGTAGTGTAAAATACTTATAAAAATAAGAAAGATCATCTAATAAATTTACGACGCTATTTATAGTTACTTCCAAAAAATTAGATTAAAAATTTAATTTCTACAATTTGTTCTCCTTAAATTACAAAGTTTTAATTTTATTGAGAATATTTTTTATCGTTTATCGTAATTTTATTTTCTTAGAACTCTCATTGTCATTTTATACAAAATACATATAGAAATTATTATAAATTATTTAAATAATTTATTATGTAATGATATACACAATATCAAAATTGTAATCGTAAATATTCAAAATGTTTCTAAGTTAACCTATCAAAGTTAGACGGAGGATAGCTTATGTGGTAACAGTTGACCTTTTGACCAACTGAGCTAGATGGTTAATAATGGGCATGCCCAATTATTATTTCCATAAATCATAGCTTGTATTTTAATTTAGTTTTAGATATTAATTTAAACTAAGATGTAAAAAGATGTCAAAATATAGATAGTATAAAGATGTATTCTCAACAGATTTATTAATGCTAGAAGATGGAAGTAAAGCAGTCTATGAAGAGAAATTTTTACAACGACTTCCCTCTATTTTTGAAACAAAAGTTAAAACCTTAATTAAACAAGAAAATGATGGAAAGCTTGAGTATGATAATTATACGTGGGGAACTTTATTCACAAAAATAAAACAAGTAGGTATAGAACTTTGCCAACAAAAACATATGAATGAAACAAAATTCCTGAGATCACAAGATTTATCAATATTCTGTTCCAATTATGATATAGAACAAACTCCAGTCCAAAGAATGATGAAAAAATTAAAATTTTTAATAGCTAAAAAATATCAAAAGAAATCAAAAGAAAAATCATTCAGAGAAAAACCCCCAAAACAATATTATTCTAAAAAGAAGTTCAGAAAATATAAATCAAAACCGTCACAAAAGAAAAATGTTAAAGAAATTGAATGTTATAAATGTGGTAAATTTGGGCATCACGCCTCTACAAAGAATTATTAGCTGATAAAAGCTTAAGTATGGAAGAATTATCAAAGAAATTAAATGAATTATTAGTAACATCTGAAAGTGAAATTGAAGAATCTTCAGAAAGTAAAGAAGAGTTTGATATAATTGAAATATATAATAAAAGTTCAGATGATTATCAGTGTTAATGCTCTTATAATCCCAAAGATTATCAAACCTCTTTAGACTTATGATATTATTCCTTAAATATGATGAATAGTTCAAATCAGGTGTTATTAGTTCTTATAAATCGAGTTGAAGATCCAAACCAAAAAATAGAATTATTAAACAAATATTTAAAGATGACAAGTGTGGCGCCCCGAACCGAGGCGTCACATTTGTCCTTACTCCAAGATCTTGTTGACTGGTAAACGTGACTCAGGATTGTTGCCCTGATCACACGGCGGGTTCTTAATTGGATCTCGTCTAATTTTTTTTCTTTTTCTTTTCTTTTCATCACATAGACATATATCATCATCATTCATAATGGACTTATCCATAATATCATAAATCATCAACTTCTCATATTATTCATAACTTCACAATTTCATACAACCTATGTCCTTTTTCATCATA
>JAXCLR010000073.1:41764226-41788901 GCA_035584095.1 Annona squamosa
TTGTGGGAAGCTTCCTTTTTCGTCTTTTATGATTAAGTTAATCCAAAGTGATTAACTTAACATATTTCTTAATCCCATGTTTACTATTCACGTTTCACTATTCACGTGCACTATTCATCCGAATTTCATAAATAACTATTTTAACCTCTATTCTCATATATTTCATACTCATGAATGTATATTTCCCAAATATATTTTCTAGGGTTTACAACCTTAGGATTTATATACGTGTCTAAGATCGGAGTTTCACAACAAGCAATCCAGAACCCTTAATCCTTCCAGAAACTTCTTCTATAATGAATATTATAAAAAATCAAAGAAAATATTTAAAGGATGTTCCAAAACCACAAATAACTTATGAATTATCTCAAGAGATAAAAGAAATGAAAAAGGAAATTTTAGAATTAAAAAATAGAATTCAAATTCTAGAGCTAAAAGAATTATCAGTAAATATAGAACAAGATGAAAATGATGAAGATTATTTTGAAATGCATCTGCAACAATTAATGAAAAATAAAGAAGCAGAATCCTCAAAACAAAGGAGATTGAGAAGAAAACTCTATATCTATTATGTGCAATGAAGCTCAAATAATTATATCTAAAAAATGGTATATAAAAATAACCCTCAAAATAACAGATTTCTCAGAAGCCTTTACTATTAGCTTGATTGCTTTAGTAGACTCTGAAGTAGATCTAAATTGTATAAATGAAGGCATAATACCACCAAAATATTTTAAAACAACGAATTTGTCTACAACAACAGCAGACGGAACTGATATGATCCTGAAATATAAATTATCCTCCGCTCATATATGTAATAAAAAACTATGCCTTCAAACCTCATTTATATTAATAAAAAATATGCAACAAAAAATAATTTTAGGAACCGCCTTCCTTCAACTTATAAAACCATTTTCCGTTACAGATGAAGGAATCCAAACAAGTAAAACTCTATTTGCTTTTATAAAACCTTCTGAAGCTTCTTTCCTAGCCGAGCTAAAGGAAACATTAAATTATAAAAAGAATTTTTTATGTCATCTTTAAGATCGAAATTCTATAAAACATATAGAAAAAGAAATTCAAGGTCCATTGAAAAAATATATAGAAGAATTTAGAGAAAAACAGGCAAAAGAGGTCTGTTTTGATTTTCCAAATGCTTTTTGGGGAAGAAAAGAACACATAGTTAAATTACCCTATATAGAAAGATTTAATGAAGAAAAAATCCCGACAAAAGCCAGACCTATACAAATGAACATAGAATTACTTGAATATTGTAAAAAGGAAATAAAATCTTTGTTAGACAAAAAACTTATAAGGCCAAGTAAATCACTATGGAGTTGCCCAGCATTCTATGGAAATAATGCTGCTGAAATAGAAAGAGGAACTCCAAGGCTCGTTATAAATTATAAACCCCTTAATAAAGTTTTAAAATGGATAAGATATCCTCTTCCCAATAAAAAGGATTTATTAAATAGAATTATAAAAGCAAAATTGTTTTCAAAATTTGACTTAAAATCAGGGTCTTGGCAAATCCAAATTGCTGAGGAAGACAAATATAAAACTGTCTTCAATGTTCCATTTGGAAAATATGAATGGAATGTTATGCCATTCGGATTAAAAAATGCCCCTTCAGAATTCCAGAATATAATGAATGATATTTTCTATAAATTCAGTGATTTCATTATAGTATATATTGATGAGTTATTAATTTTTTCTGACTCCATCCAACAACATTGGAAACATTTAAAAACCTTCAAAAATATAATCCATCATACTGGTCTTGTTCTCTCCGAAAGAAAAATGAAATTATTCCAATTAGAGATAACATTCTTGGGATTTCAGATAAAGAACAAAACCATTCAATATATAAATAGAGTAATAAATTTTGCAGATAAATTTCTGGATGAAATTAAGGATAAAACTCAATTACAAAGATTTCTTGGGTGTTTGAATTATGTTTCTGAATTTTATGAAAAGCTTGCTTTTGATAGAGGAGTTTTACTTCAAAGGTTAAGAAAAAATCCTCCTCCATGGTCAGAAGAACATACCCAAGCGGTCAAAAATATAAAAAGAAAGGTAAAATATCTCCCTTGCCTGCATCTCACAGATCCAGATCTATTTAAAATTGTTGAAACAGATACTTCTGATGTAGGATACGATGGAATATTAAAGCAAAGATCATTGGATTATAAAGAACAATTAGTTCGATTCACTTTAGGATTGTGGAATGAAACTCGCAAAAAATATCCAACTATAAAACAAGAAATGTTAGCTATAGTGTTATGTGTTCAAAAATTTCAAGGAGACATTATAAATAAGCATTTCTTATTAAGAGTAGACTGTAAAGTTGCTAAGCATATAATTGAAAAGGATGTTAAAAATGAAGTTTCGAAATATATATTTGCTAGATGGCAAGCCACTCTAGCTCAGTTTGATTTTGAAATAGAATATATGAATTTTTGCAGGGAAAGAAATAATGACTTCTTCAAGCTCAGCTTTAGCAACTTCTTCTCAAAAGTCCCCCGCAAATTCTCCTATAGCTTCTCCCCCAAAAGCTATATCATCAACAAACTATAACTTTGAGATGCATAATGACCAATTATTTATATATTTAGAAAAGGCAGTTTTTTTCTTTATATAACACCACCATCCTGATATATCTTTCTTCTCTTCTAAAGAAAAAGACAATCCAACTATAAAAGAAACAACAAGAATTCTCTTTCAAAAATATCTTCCTAGATATGAGTGATTTATCCCTCAGGTTCCAGGAAAAACTGTGGACTTTTATGAAAGAATTCTTGTGGTTACAAATTCCATTGTTATAGACCACAATAAGAAAAGATAAACTGATTCTATTCAGTTATCAAAGATATTTATTCAAAGAGTTATAGCCCTCAAAGATTGTCCAACAGATAATCCCAACTCTTATATTTCTTTTCCAAATTCTCAAACACATTTTATCTGCTATCAAAAATATAATTATTAGGACTACCAAGAAGCCTGGAGAAAAGTATTTTTTAGACAAAATCTTATATTTTTTTATTCTTAGTGGGTTCGTTTTAACCTGTTAAAACCTTCTCAGGAAATTATCAAAATTGTAATTGTAAATATTCAAAATGTTTCTAAGTTAACCTATCAAGGTTGACGGAGGATAGCTTATGTGGTAACAATTGACCTTTTGACCAATTGGGCTAGATGGTTAATAATGGGCATGCCCAATTATTATTTCCATAAATTGTAGCTTGTATTTTAATTTAGTTTTAGATATTAATTTAAGTAGCCTGTGTAGCTTGGTTAGCATATAGGGGGTTTAAAGGTCTTGGAAGACTAATGTTCGAGTAAAATATCATAAGAAAATAATAAATATTAACTTTACACATTTTCTTCTCTAGGCATGTGGACATCATTGAAGAGGATGAGATAAAGATTCTCTCATATAAGATGACTTGAATTTGAATACAAGTTGTTAGAGTTTCATCACTTATTTCCCTTTCCAAGTAGTTTAGAAGAACCTACAAAAGCCCTTATAGAAAGATATTTCTGGAGCTGATGGATTTAGCTATATAGTATCGATAAGAAAAGTTTTTGGGAGCTAGAATTGCAGAAGGAGAAAATAAAAATATTTTTTTTATTGGGGCAAGTGAATTTTTATTTGGATTTCGATTTTGGGTTCTAAATAATTATTTTATGCATAGATTAAATATTTTTGGTGTAATTAATTTGGTTAGAGTCAAATTAACCATAAAAAATTTTGTATAATGCATGAGCGATATATTTCTATAATGTACTTGGCATAAACAATTTTGTATGCCGATGAAATTATAGGAATATAAAATTATATGAGTTGGTTATGCTTGGAATTTTATATCTAAATATTTGTTAGAAATATGGTTTTAATATGCATGTATTTGGATTAATATATACATTGGATAATATATGTAAGTGGTGGGCCATATGACATAATTATAAGAAGATTGATTTACGACAAAAGTACATATGTGAATATAGATGCAAGGTATACGTGAATTAGATTTTTTTTTTTTTCTAAAAAAAGAGATGCATGAAGCCTGTTGTGGGACATCAGGGATTTCCGTCCTTTAGTTGTGCATGTTTTCATTTTAACCATACTTAATTGCTTATAATACCTATATTAAATGAGGAGTTTTAGTCCAGATGCATACGCGGTGATAAAATATCATATAAGTTATATATATACCTACATGAGATAGAAGTTGTGCTTTGGCAGATAGATCAACCAAATGGTTTTTTTTTTCACATTCGCGACGTTCCTAATATTTTTACGAATAAACACATTTTGGAAATTTGTAGGAAAAGATTGCAATTGCAAAAAATATTGTTGGTTATATTAATTGCAAAAATACTTATTGATGATAAATTTTACCTTAGTATTTGTACATTTTTATCTATGCTAATGATTGGACAAGACCGAATTATAAGAAGATGAGTTAAGAAGGCCAATTGATGGCGTGATGAATTATTTGCCCTCTATTCCATGTTTTGAGGATTTACTATTTTAGCTTCAATTTGTATGATCAAATAGTCAATTTTTATATTTTTTATGCTTTTGCGCTCAATTAATGGGTTTGATTTTGCATTGGAGGCATAATTTTTTAAATTATTAAATTAAATGATTATATTCATTATTTAATTAAATTTTAATTGGGCCATTATCCATTTTTAAAATTTTTTTACTTTTTAGTCATGTCAGGACTAACCCATCATTACAAGTCAGTCAAATCAAGTGAGACACTAAATATTGGATTTCCAAAGAATTTTTGAAGAGATATTTAAAATTTTCATTTAAGTTAAAGGCATGTAATGAGATTGATGAACATGTAATTTATTTTATTTTTTCCTTAATGTAATAATAAGAACATGATTAGTGGAAGTGGATTTTAAATTTTTTTAAGTTTATTAGTTATAATAATTAATAATTTTATAAATGTGTGATTGATATGAGGAATTTACATTAAATACATGGCCTATGATCACTTTTCCAGGTCAATATGTTACAAATGTTATCAGAGCGGGCATCCCTTCATTAGATGTAGGGCAAATGCTTAGGGTTGAGTTGATTTGTGGCTTGAGGATGAAAGGTTGAGAAATAGAGTTGAGATGAGTGTGCAACACATCAAAAAAGAGATAAAGTTTTTGATGATTTAAAAGTAGGTCTAAGTTAAAAACATAGTGTGAGGTGTTTTAAAATCGTAAGACTGATTACTAAGCCAATGCAGACAATATTATACTATGAAACCCATAAGCATTGGTTATATAAATTGCACGTTGGTATTTGTACCTTTTATCTAGGTTAATGATTAGGTCAGACCCAATATGAGAGAAAGCTTAGTTTAGGAAGATGAGCTAAGTAGACCTAGCGATGATGTAATGAATTATTTACTCTCTATTCCACTTTTTGAGAATTGATGATTTTAGTTTTGATTTTTATGATTAGCTAGTCAATTTTAATATTTTGCGCTTTTGCGCTCAATAAACGAGTTTAATTTTTTATTAGAGGCCTATTTTTAAGTTATTAAATTAAATGATTATTTTTATTATTTAATTTATTTTTAATTTGGCCATTATCTATTTTCAAATGATTTTCTATTTGTTAGTTAGTTGAGACTAACCCACTATTTCAAAGGTGGGCCAAATTAAGTGAGACATTAAAGATTTCATTGCAAAGAATTTTTAAAAAGATATTTAAATATTTTTTATTTAAGTTAAAGGCGTGTACTGAGAATTACGGACATGTATTTTATTTTTTTTCTTGATAAAATAATGGAAATATGACTAGTGGAAGTGAACTTTGAATTCTTTTAAGTTTATTAATTATAATAGTCAATTATGCTATAAATGTGTAATTGATCTTCAGGATTTGCAATAAATACATAGCTCAAGATCACATTTCTATGTCAGTTTGTTATAAATTATACCAGAACAATCAAACATATGGAAATATGGGTAATTAATAATTATATGAATTTTTAAAATGGATTTACAAATCTTGCCCTAAGTTTTTTTTTTGAGTCCAAAAATGGTCATTTTTGGTGCATTGGTATACCCTAAGGTGAAAACCCACAGAAAGTCCTCCCTACTACCCATGAAAGGTTTAGTACCTTAAAAAAATAAATTCTAACCTAGAAAAAAGAGTTCTATTTGCATTACTATGCCCTAAATAAAAAATTGAATAATATCCTAAAAGCCATACATGTTGTAACCCCACCTACACATATTAAGCTTTTGATTAAAAATCTAAGTAGGAAGAAGGGTAAAAAACCAATGACCCAATTGATGGCTGACCTAGAGATTGACTTAGATAACGAAACTCTAGCCAATAAATGTAAAAATATGCTTACTCAAAAACACATATGGGATAAGAAGCTTACAGAAAGAAAAATTGAAAGTAGGTTGTACATGTACTTGAGAAGGATGTAACCTTCCCTTAGAAAGCTAGAACCCTAAGATAAGATATTCTGTTAACTCTAAAGAAACCTTCTGGTTGGATTAAGGTTGTTGTTTCAAAGCCTAAGTCATCATCTATTCTTATGCCCAAAGTTGATGAAATATCCAAAGTTATGGATGTGTTTAAAACTGTTGTTATGGCCAAAGCCATAGATGAGCCCAAAGTTGTGAATAAGTTCAAAGCTGTTAATGTACACAAGGCTGTGGATATGCCCAAAGTCGTGGATGTCAATGCTGCTAATATATCAAAGGCTATGGATGAGTCCCTAACTATATCCAAGCCAAAGATAGTTATTGAACCCAATCCAAAGCTATAGAAGGAGATATCTCCTGTTCAAGTTCCTAGCTTAGATCTTGTTCATACAGAGGAAGAGACTTGAAAATTACCTTCTCAAGCCACTCATAGACTACCCTATATGTAGTGATAGGGTTAAAATATTCAAATTAGAGTTGACGCTAAAGAAGCTTATGGCAAGAAGGAACCAAAATTTTTTAGCTAACAACGTTCTATAACTAAAATAGTGTTCTATTTTTGTGGGACCAACAAACATATAGTTAAGGTAGACTTATATGGTAACTGAGTTTATTTTTTATGTAATTCTTCAAAACATCCTAAGAAAAATTTTCCTTTCGGGAAATATGTGAACTAGGTTGGAAGCAATTTTCTTATAACAAAAGTTAAGATTATTCTTATTTGCTAATAAATAAAATATATAAGACTATATTCTCTTCTATGCCTAAAATGGTTACTCAGAGTAATATCCTTGTAAAAAGTTAAAAAAGCAGCAAAATAAGAACTAACCAGAAGTTGAGCATAGAAAGAAGCCTAAGAAGGATAAGGGTCTAGTTAAAACGTAGACCAAAACTTCCATGATTGAGCATCGTCTAAATGAATAAGAACAAAATTTTGTAGTGTTTCAGGTAGAGGCATTTCGTTAGTGGAAACGGACGCAAGCACATTACAATCCGCAATAGTACTAAAAAACTATGAGCTTCATCACTAAAGACATGATGAACAATAACCAATTGCTAGTATGCATGAGAGTCAAAGATAAGGGTCAAATCAAAATCCAAATGCTTGGGTTCTACGAGAGACGTCAGACTATAAAAGGCAAGAAGAAATGGAGGTGTCACCTAACTAAATAAGAGGGTTAATGATACAGTTCAGGGGATGATCATGGAAAGATTAAGCATAGTAACCATAGGTTGTCTCGATCTATAATGAGAAATAGATTAGCCACATGCCAATGCATTTCATCATCAGAAACCTCTGTCCTTCACAAGTGAGGATTGTTTAGTCATCAGACCTTGGATTGAGATGATGCAAATCATTTTTGACTTCTTGGATTATGGTGACCGTTAAAAGGGTGTTGTTTACTCCATTTAATCTCAGTGGAGAGGCCTAATGATGATGGAAGACAAGAACATATTTTCTAAAGTAAGAAAGAATTGGTAACTAGGGATAAGTTTCAGGAATGCTAGGTCTAGAGCTACAATTATGGGCCATTAGGTCACATTATAAAGATTGTCCAATCGCTAGAAATGCTAGATAACCACAAGAATAAGGACAAAATTGTCCAGTGGGTAAATCAGTAGGGCAACAATAGCAAGGTGATGGATAACAATTAGTTGCACAAGCTCAAGTACAAATTCACGCCTTAACACCTAAGTAGGTTTGAGCATTGAAGAAGACAATGACAAGTATTATTCGTTTCTATGGAATTTATGATTGAATATTATTTGATATAAGAGTAGATAGTTCTTTTATATCGAAGGAGTTTGTGCAAGAGCATAACTTCAAAGTTAATGAGTTGACTCAGAATGTCCAAGTAACATCATCTATTAGGGGTAGTTTATTAGTAAGACATGTTTATATGACATGCAAATAGAAATTGAAAATTTAACTATCCTAGTAAATCTTTTAATCATGCGTATGAAAGATCTAAATGTTATCTTAGCAAGTGGGCACTTGGTTGGCAAGGATGTCTTGTTTCAATTCTACCAATAGATGATAAGGGGGCTAAGTTGGAAGATATTCTTGTTGTTCATGAATTTGGATGTATTTCCAAAAGAGTTGTCGGGAGTACTCCTAGAAAGAGAAATTGATTTCGTTATAGGATTATGCTCGGTATTATTTCAATTTCAAAAGTTCCTTATCAAATGACTCTTATAGAATTGAAAGGATTGAAAGTGTAGTTGCAAGAACTTTTTGATTTAGGGTTCATTCAACCTGGTGAGTCAGCTTGGCAGCATCTATGCCTTTTGTAAAAAAAAAAATGATGGTATAAGATTGTGTTTTGATTGGATAAGATGAAAATTAAGAATAAATATCTACTTTTTGAGTTGATGATCTATTTGATGAACTACAAGATGCATTTATCTTTTCCCGAAATAGATTTGAAATTGAGATATCATTAGTTCAAAGTTCGAGGAGAAGAAATACCTAAAACAACTGTTAGAACTCAATATGGTTTTCAAAATTTTTTGGTGATGTCTTTGGAAGTAACTAATGCCTCGGTTGCATTCATGGATTTGATGAATGAAGTATTTCGTTGGTCCTTAGATAAGTGTGTCTTGGTATTCATTGATGATATGCTACTGTATTCTAAAGGAGAGATAGAACATGTTGGGCATTCAAGGAAAGTATTATGAACCCTAAGACAACATAACTATATGCCAAACTTAAGAAATGAGATTTTTGGATGAGTAGTTCAACCTTTCTAGGTCATGTTGTTAGTAAGGAAGGAGTGTCAATAGATCCAAAGAAGATAGAAGCTGTGATTAAGAAGGGTAGACCAACTACAATAATCGAGTTAGGAGTTTCCTGGATATGACAGGATAATATTGGAGATTTGTAGAAAATTACTCGAACATATAATAATCGGTAATTTAAGATATATCTGGCATAAACTTTGTATCAATGTGGTGGGTAATTAATTGAATTTAATGCAAAATTTTCTTTAAAATATATCTTGGCAACATTTGGGCACTTAATATTTTTGGAATAATTTTTGTGATATTTTTCCTTGAAATTAAAATTATTTATTTGTCTCAATCAAATTAAATAGTATGATAATAAATTGACGAATATTTGTCGTATATTGATTTTTGCACGATCGAACATGGCCCACTAGCAAGGCAAGGCAGCATATCGGTGCAGATCAATCACAAGAGGGCCATACTATTTCTAATCATGAAATTCCAACAAGAAAACCATTCAAGCAGCTCGTGTCCAGCAGAAAAAATTTTCATTCACTTCTGCCATTCAAAAATTACCAGCATCCATTCATATTACCATCAATTTATGCAAGACTCAAAGCTCAAGGGAAGATGCCCACTAAAAAATCCAAACAGTCCATTTGTTTCAACCGTCCAACCATGAATTTCATTTATTCAAACATTTATTTTTAAATTTTATTTTTTCCTTAAGTCAAATGTAATTATGTGTGACTAAAAAACTTCATTCTAGGGTTGCAATGGATCTTATTTTTGAACATGATTAAATTATAGCTTTTCCTTGATTTTATATTATTAATATTGGATTATTTATTTAACTTGTTCTTAATGCTTTTATGAGATTGGCCACTTATAAATTGATTTGAAAATTTTATGTGATGCTTGAAAGAGAGAACATAAAATTGGACTAAAGGTTAAATTGCACTCTATACATAATCTTTAGACGAGATTATCTTGTGGGATGTGTGAGATTTGCTAATATGGATAGCAATACCTATTAGCCATGTGTAGTCAATCTTAAAGATGTAATTAATGTTGCTTATTATTTTTATTTCTCATGATTTACATAAGAAGTTAAAATTAATTAGTTAGATTTATGTAGGCATCAAAAGAGGAGTATAAATAATATTGTCCTAGACTAATAATCCATATTAATAAAATAAATCAAGAAAATATAATAAAATCATGGGGATAAGCAAGTAAAGTTTTAATCCTAGATTCATCAATCAGTAAGATTTTTCCGTTTAGTTTCTCCTATTCATACCAACCTATCTATTCTCAGTCTTCTCTTTCATCCTTCTTATTTCACTTTACACATCTTAATTTTTATTCATCCAATTAAATTCTATTTTTGATATTTAGTAATTAGTGAATATTTTTAGTATTCAAGTTCTCATGGGAATGATACTTTACTCATTTATGTATATTACTTGTGCGATTCATACACTTGCCAAAAAATAGGCAACAACATACTCATAAGAATGCTAAGTTCATCTAGTTAGATGCTTGAGAGAGAAGTTTTTAATAACTAAAAAATAGTTTAGCTTTAGCACTGGTCTTAGCCTTGGCGATCACTAGTAAAAGTCATGTTGTGTACAATGACGTATTTAGAAAAGGCCTTGGCTATGTACTCGTGCAGTAAGGAAGGATAATGCGTCCAGACAATTAAGCCACATGAGAAAAATTATCTTACGCATGATTTGTAATTAGCTACAGTTGTGTTCTTCTTAAAAATATAGCATCATTATTTATATGTGGACAAAATAAAAATTTTCATGGACTACAAGAGTCCAAAGTATATCTTTTCCAAAAGGAATTGAACATTCAATAGCGAAAATGTTGAAGTTATTAAAAAATTACGACATCAGTATTTAATGGGTGTTTGATAATAAGTAAAACTTTTACCTAAAACTTTTCACTCTCCACAACTACTCCACATCTTCCTACACACAATTACTTCAAATTTTTCTGTACAAACTATCTTACTTATTAATCATTTCTACACAATTACCTATATAATTAACCTAGCTATTTTTGCTTTATTTTCTTTATTTCTCATTATTATCCCTATCAGATCACATCATTTTTTATTAGTTTAACAATTTTTATACCAAAATACTTCATCTAAAAGTTTTATCATTTTTCAAACTCACCCTCGATATCACCCTCGACAAAGAAAATGTTGCAGTTGATGCTTTAAGTTGTAAATCTTGTGCTGCAGTTTGGATTAGTCAACAGTTATCTCTAATAAAAAAAATTCAATCTCTATAGCTAGAAGTAGTAACTCTAGGGGAGATCCAAAGAATGAGTACTTTATAAATCTAGTCAACATTTATTAATTGGATTAAGCAAGCTCAAAAGCAGGATAAACTTGTTCTTCATGTTTTAGAGAAATTAAAGAATAGAGAACATCTTTTTCTGTTGTAGTTCTAATGGTACACTAATTTTTTGGAAAAGATTAGTGAAGCCCAGAGATGACACATTATGACGTGAAATTTTAAAGGAAACACATCAATCAAATTTTTCTGTGCATATAGGAAGTATAAAGATGTACTATTAACTGAAACAAAGTTACTGACGGAAAATGTTACGTGTTGAGTGTGCCAAATTTATATTCTAATGCTTAGTGTGTAAGCAAGTAAACACTTAACAGAAAAGATAGGTTGGGTTGTTACAACTTTTAGAAGTATCAAAATTAAAAATTGAGTACATTACCACAGACTTTGTGATTGCTCTCTCTATAATACAAGCTCATTGTGATGTAGTGTGGGTACTAGTACATAAACTTACTAAATTAGCTCACTTTTTAACATGTTACATGACATTTAGAATGACTCAAATGATAGACTTATACTTGCAGGGGATTGTCCATTTACATAATTGGATGCCTATTTATTTCAAAGAAATTGGTGTGCAACAAATATTAGTTGTAACTCTAGTTCAATAAGTTGCTGATGGGTTGTGAGTTATTAGGCAATAGTTTGAAGCAGTACAGGATTGTCAAAAAAAATATGTCGATGCCAAACAAAGAGATTTACAATTTGTGGTTGGCTAGTTAATATTTTCGAAAGTTTCGTCCACTGAAGGCATGACTCTCACATCCATAGTTGTGGAAGTATGTGACCGATCTGACTCATATTCTGTTAGTTGATCAATATGAGGTTAAGGAAGATTTAATTCATCCTGAATGCCAGGTATGAATTTTGGATAGGTGTGAGAAGCAATTAAAGAGGAAGACAATTTGACATATTCTAATAAAACCGAGTAAGCACAGTGAGTGACAATCTATCTTGACTATTACAAATTTCAAAGGTGAAATTCTATTAGGTGGGAAGACGAGGTCCACGCAGGATAGCTTATGTGGCAAGGTTTCCCTATTGAGCTAGAGGTCAATAATGGGCTTGCCCAATTATTATTCATGAACCACGAGTTGCATTTTTATTTTAATTTTAGTAACTTGTATAACTTGATTAATATACAGGAAGTCAAGTGATCTTAGAGGTCTAAGGTTTGAGTAGGAGTGTCATAAGAAAATAATAAATATTAATTTGCACTTTTGCCTCTAAAAGCATGTAGGCCCCACTAAATAGGATAAGATAAAGATTCATTGGATAAAATAACTTGAATTCGAATTCAAGAGATTTGAGGAGTTGGTGAATTTAGGTATAAAGAATTTGTAGAAAAAAGTTTCAGGGAACTAGAGTTGCAGAAGGGGAAGATAAAAATTATGTTTTTTCTATTGATGCAAGTAGATTTTTATTTGGATTTTTATTTTGGGTTCTAAATAATTATTGTTGGTCCTGTGTGATAGCTACTAAAAAAACTTTGGTAAAATGATGTGACTGAAACGAAGGGTTTTACTATGTTTTTCTTGTGATTTGAAATGGGTTTATCCACGATTGTTGTTGTAAAGAGCGATTGTTTGAGCAAAAATTTTCTTCCTCTTGAAAATCAACAGAAACTTCTAATTGCAACTCTATACTAATTTTTAGTTATTTTGAAGCTTTTTTTCCACACCAACTCTCATTATCATTACCTGAAGAGAATTAGATAAGACGAGATTAGTGATTGAGTGCATCTCCTCAACTAAAGTTGATTTAATTCTTTGGCTATCTCAAGTTCATAAATCAGTTGCTAACGAATTTGGGGTGTATTGGTCAGAGACGATAGACAGAAGGCATAAATTAGTCATTTCATGCAGGTATTAATTGGTGTTACTTATGTCAATATTAGAAGAATTTTTTAGGAAAATGTGTTTATATTAGAGGAATTATAAAAGTACATGGGTACATTAGGAATTTAGGCCAAAATTTGTTGGTATATTTGGAAAATTTTCCAAAATTAATATATTGGAGGTGGATCATATATATATTTTTTTGATAAAAGAATTACGCTAACCCGACCCCCTTTCTAAATGAAATGGGTTCAGAGAAGAGTAATCCACGCAATTCATTGCTAAAAAATTGTCTGTACAAATTTTACCGATAATGGCTTGTAGGGGTGTCCCCACCAAGAAAGATGATCTAATGCAGAAAAGAAAACCAAATCAGCAATCGAATGGGCCACCCCATTTCCTTGCCTTAGTACATGGTGTATAGATATGTGAGTATTAGAAGCGAGGATGGATCTGATTTCAGAAACAACATGTCCCACAAGTGAAAAGATCGAGCAATCACTTGATAGGTAAGTGCATAGAAGAAGAAAATCGGATTCTATCTGGATTTTGCCCAAATTAAGATGGAGCGCTCACTTGGTACCTGAGAGAAAAGCATACGCTTCCATAAGCAACGGCTCCGCCACACCCTTCCATCTCCACCCTTTGGCAGCTATAAAGAAAACACGAGAGTCCCTTATAACTACCGCCAGCCCCATGACCTTTCTCTCCTCCAAGCATCGCGCATCAATATTCATCTTGAAAACACCATCAGGGGGTTTAGTCCACCTAGCCACAAGAGGGCGATTAAGGATGCAAGCTTGACTAAGGAGTTTCGCCCTCCTAAGTTATTCGATAAAAGCATGACACCACCCTAGAGTATCACCAAAATTAGGTTGGACACCCTCCTCCTTGAACTTGTTTCGCAAAAACCAGATTCTCCAGCAGTACACAATGAAGAAAGCTAGCTCATCCAGTTTGTTTCTACTAGAAAGGATTCTCAAAGTTTCTGTCACCGACGACTTTGGAGAGCTCCGACAAGCAGCAATACTACCAATCCTCTCTATACGTGTGCACCCCAGAAACAAATGGTCAATGTCTTTTGCCTCCCTCTTACATAGCATGCAAACAACATTGACAGGTACACCCCTGTGTGACAGGTTTAACAATGTTGGGAGAGCATTCTAAAGTAACCGCCGTCCAAAAATCATCACCTTACTAGGCAGCCTAGTCCTCCAAATAGCCCAAAAGCAGCAAGCTAGACGAGAATTACACATGGTCGGAGAAAGCATCCTATAAGCTGACTTTTCCGAGTATTGACCATTTAGTTCGTGTACCTAGAAGACACAATCCTTTCCTTCGCCCCGGGGAAGTGGAATGAGCCTAATTTCCTGCCATCCAACCTCTCCCGCCGCAACCACTACCTTATCCTTGATCCACGATTTTATCTCTTCATTGATGAAATGACTGACCTGGACATCCTCCAGTATGGATAACGGTACAGGGCCCACCTTGCTCATAAGAGATTTAAGCCAGACATCCTGGAAAAATCAAATCCTCTTGCCATTGCCTACTCTCCATTTGCAACCTAATCGCATCCCGTGCCTTGAGAATGCTCTTCCACGTGTAGGAGTCAGAAGGTCCCTATTTACAGCTACAGATATCCGAGTTTGGGAAATATTTAGTTTTAAGCACCTCATGGCAAAAGAAATTAGTGCTAGATGATAATCTCCATACCCGTTTAGCTAGAAGGGCGTAGTTGAAGGCAGTTATATCTCTGAACCCTATCCCTCCAGCCCGTTTGGGTTTACACATGTCCATCTAAGCCACCCAACTTATCTTCCTTTTATCGCCCTTCTCACCCCACTAAAATTTCTCAACATTCAATTGATAATCTAACAGAAGGACCTAGGGAGAAGAAAGATACTCATAGTGTAAGACGGAATGGCTTGAGCAACCGTCTTAATTAAGACCTCTTTTCCTCCCCATGATAGAAGACACCCCTTCCACCCTTGGATTTTTTACCAGATACGCTCCTGAATGCCCTTGAACAACCCTTTCTTGGACCTACCAAGCCATGCCGGGAGCCCCGGATAATGGTGAAATTCCCAGCCCGACACCGCCAATTGATCGGTCATCACCCTTCGATCGTGATTATTCATATTTGTGTTGAAAAAGATGGAGGTCTTGTCCACATTGATCATCTGACTAGAAGAAGCAGCGTATTTGTTAAGGATATCCTGTAAAATCCTTATATCATGAACGTCCGCCCTGATAAATAACAGAGCATCATCAGCAAAGAGGAGGTCAGTAATTTGCGGCCCCTGTGGATTGATTCTGATTCCATGAAGCACTCCTTGGGCCACCGCACTAGAGATGATTGCTAAGAGACCCTCCACACATAGTAGAAAGAGATATGGAGATAGCGGATCGCCCTGCCTCAAGCCCCTTTGAGGTTGGAAGAGCCAAGACTTGAATCCATTCATGTTAACCCGGTACCTCACAGTAGAAATGCAGTATCTGATCCAGTCGATCCACACCGGACTGAAGTTCATAGCCCCCATTATCTGACTGAGAAAGTCCCACTTGACCCTATCATAGGCCTTAGACATGTCAAGTTTAATAGCCATCTCCCCCCTTTTGCCTCCCCTCCGTTTTCGAAGAGAATGGATCGGTTCATAGGCTATCAACATATTATCAGTGATCAACAGCCTAGGAACAAACGCACTTTGTTCAGTCCCAATGACCTCATGGAGTGCTCCCTTGAGCCTATTCGACTTTGGCCAAAATTTTATACACCACATTACACAGGCTAATTGGTCGAAAATTTGATAGTTCATTTGCCTCGACAACCTTAGGTAGTAACACTAAAGGAGTAGTGTTTGATTCCCTAATATGACTATCCCTCCAGGCCTGATTACTTTCCTTCAAGAAAAGTTTACACCATAGAAAAATATCCTTGCCAACAATGTTCCAATGTTTCTGAAAAAAGCCCGGAGACATACCATCCGGCCCCGGGGCCTTAGTAGGACGCATACTCCTCACCGCATTCTCCACTTCCTCCATTCTAAGAGGGGTTGTCAAGAACTGCCATTGATTATCAGAGATTTTACTTGCAATATGATCATTAACCTAGGAAGCATCCCCCGTGACAGATGAGGTGTATACCGAAGAAAAGTATGATACAGCCAAATTTAGCAACTGATCCTGATCCTTGACCCACCTCCCATTAGAATCTCTGAGCTCCGCGATGAAATTTGATCGTCTGAGATTGGATGCCACCTGATGGAAAAAACTGGTATTTCTGTCTCCTTCACGAAGTCAATGGGTCTTTGCTCTTATACGCCAAAGCTGTTCCTCGTCCTCCAACAACATATTGATTTGGAATTTCAATTTACGGATGGATTCATCACAGTCGTCAGAAGGGTCCTGATTCATTAGAACAGAAAGTTCCCTTTGCTTGCTATCTATGGCTCTCCTTAGATTTCCTCTTACTTTTTGATCCCACAAGGAAAGTTCAGATCCGTAGCGCTTTATTTTCCAAGACAGCAAATCAGCATTCTTCACTACACCCAAGAGTTTCGTCTCCCACACCTGCTGAATGATTTTACTAGCCTCAGGATCGCAAGCCCAAAACAGCTCATATCCAAAATCCCGTGGTGGCCTTCTAGTGCGGGTTTTATGATCAAGCAGTACCAATAACGGGCAATGATTGGAGGTGGCAGCCGCTAGATGGATAGGCCTAGCATAGGGAAAAAGATTTAGCCATGAAGAATTCGCCGACCCTCTATCCAGTCTGGCTTCCACTCTCTGAGTACCTTTGCGATTATTACTCCATGTCATAGGTGCGCCCACAAAATTGAGGTCCTGGAGATTACATCTGTCAATTGAATTACGAAAAAGGTCCATTTGGGATTGTGAACGAGTACGCAGACTGATATATTCATTCGGCCCCACAACTTCGTTAAAATCGCCCAAAACAAGCCATGGAGAATTGTATCCCTCTCTTAACTGATTGAGAATGGACCAGCTTTGATGACGGCAATGCATTTCAGGATGACCATAGAACCTGGTAAACCGCCAACCAAAAAAATCCAAGTCAATATGATGATTTGAAAAACTGCGAAGAGATGCGGGCTAATCATTATTCCAAAAAAGAGCCAGTCCCCCCTCCTAGCCACGGGCTCCACCACGAAGCATGAATCAAACTGGATCTTACGCCTAATTCCTTCCATCTCCTTTGTGGACTGCTTAGTTTCGCAGAGGAATGGGACGTTGTTTCCTGACTAAGTCATGGATGCAACGAATTGCACGTGGGTTCCCAAGCCCACAACAATTCCAGGCTAAAATAGCCATATCAGTTGAGGTGTGGCCGGGGTGCCCCCCCAGCCTCCACCTCCCCATGTTTTGCAATGTCCATATGCTTTGCCCGTTTGTGTACATCCACTTGCTCACATCGGTCCAAAATCCACCTCCTTTTGGCATTTTCATTCAGCCATGTTTCATTTAGGATAGTTGACTTCAACCCCTTCTCATGACGCACCTGCCTTTTCCAACTCCCCCTACGCGCCTGAGGCTGCTGCATTGCCTGGGGTGAGCTCCACTGGTTTCCTTCCCCCTACCCCACCTAAATGTGCCTCTGATAAAATGCTGTTACTGCTATTAACTTCGTGCATAGTTATGTCAACAAGATTGCTTGCACCCAAAATATTCCCGTCCCCACATAGCCTTTCCTCCCTCCAACCAGCCCCTCCCCTTGTAGTCCCCCCCATATCCTCCCCCATGTGCATATTCTGGCCTCCCTCCTCCGGAACCGGCTTTTGTCTATCACCAGCCCCCTAAATTTCTCGGCCCCCACCTAGTCCAGCCCCTACCTTTCCCCTTCTCACGCCATGTTCATCATCATTCCTGATCCCCACCTCCTCTAACCATTGCATCATAGAATTCTCACGGAGCATTGGATGATCTGGACCACACTGCTGATGATGATGAGGAGAGGATCATGATTTGAAGTACTGGAATTTTAAGTACTACGTCAATCTCCCTTTGCAAAATATATGCTGTAATATAATAATCACAATCCTTTATCTTGTTCATGGCTGCGAAGAAGAGAAAGTGGTAAAGGTAAAGAAGTAAAACAATTCTTGTGGATGCATCTTACGGGAAGGTTGTTTCGTATTGTGTTAGAGAGGGCACATATGAGGATGCAATTCAAGTGCCCCTCAACGTGGGGAAGTTTGTACTTTGCATCCATACTCATGTCCTTTTTGGCGTGTTTCTTTGTTGTTATTGAATCACTGACTATTCATACGTTATATTTTCTTTTTTGGTTATAAAAGGTGTTATTAGTTAGTTCGTTATCTATATTTTTATTTATTACATTAAGAATCTTATGATGATTCTAATATTTCATAATCTTTTTTAGCCTGCTAATTACTTTATGAGCTTTCCTCATTAAAAAGATGAATTAGAGTTATTAACGTCAATTATTTTAGGGTTATTATTGAATGCACCCAGGTGCACTTAGCTTCAGTGCACTCAGGTGTATTTAATAAATTTTTTAATTTTTTGTAACTTTTCATAAAATTATTAATTTTAGTATATTTAAAATGCATATCAATTTTTATCATTTTTGAATATTTTTTAGATTTTTAAAAATCGGTGGCATTTTAGTAATTTTAAATGACTAAAAGTACAATTGATTTTTAAAAATCTAAAAATCTTCAAAAGTGGTAAAAATTTATAGACATGTTAAATATATTTAGATTAACAGTTGTGCAAAATTTTTTTTTTAAAAAAATGTATTTGCATTCGGGTGTACCAAAAGCTAAGTGCACTTGAGTGCACATGATCGGATCCCATTATTTTATTATTCTAGATTACAATATAATTTCTAATCATTTATATACACAAGTGGGACACTGTGATGGTAAACGGAAGCATTTGATTAAACAGGAGTGGCGGCTTCATTTTGCATGTTCAGAATTCAAATTTTGGAAAGAGATTGGGTGTCATACTTGGCCTATGAGATGGGAATATTTAGCTTAAAATATCATGATAAACTCAAAGGACAAGATTACATAAATTTAAAAATCTTATTGGCACTTAATCTATATAAAAAAAAAATCCTATTGACACTTACATATTCAATTGCCTTAGAAATTACATCATGATTTAAAAAATAATAACCAAAAGCAACGAACACATGCACAGTGCTTGGACAAAGAAGAAAACAGGAAACAAATTAGATTTCACACTAGGAGAAAGAAAGAAAAGCCAATTCATGCCTTGAATGAACCATGGTCTTTGAAATGGATGTTGCTTGGTTTGGAACCAGCCTCCCATCTGATGCTTTCCCACCATTTTATCTCCCCTTCAATCTCTATTGCTGACTTAGAAACAAGCTCACTAACAAGTGGGAGTGTCCCCAGCATTTGGCATCCTCGAATCTTCAACTTGTTCAGCATTGGCAAGTGGCCACTACATATTCTTTTTAATTTGCCTAGTTCCCAGAGACGGAGCTCAGCTAGCTGTGGGAATGCTTTTTGCCCAACCACATTCTCTTCTCCACATACATTTTCTAGCCGAGGACAGAATTTTATTTCAAGCAATTTGAGCTTTGGTAAGAGAATGCTTGAAGAGAAGAAGTTGATGAGCTTAGGACAACACTCCAAATATAGGCGCTTTAGGCATTTAGATGCTGGGCTTGTAGTACTTGGTGGATTTCCAATGAATGCTGTTGTTAGGTTGGGAAGATCAGATAGCCATAGATACTCAAGCTGACCCATTATCTCATCCTTCATGCGTCCTCGCAAGTCAATCACACACTCCAACTGACGACATTTTTCAATCCAGCATTCTTTGACGTTGCCTATCTTCAAGCTAAGACTGAAAACTGTTTTTATGGACTCATTTTGTCGAAGAAGAAATGAGTCTGCCATGGAGAGAATCCCTTGGATGCCATTGATGGGAGTCTTCCCCCCGCAAACCTCTACACATCTTGAAAAATTTCGAAGCCTCTTAATTGTGGTAGCAATGCAATGGCTGTCATAAACATAGCGAAAGCGGGATTTGGTTTTTTTAAAACAAGCATATGCATCCATTGGACATGACTCCCATGGGCAAATTAAGAAGTAGAAACTCGTAAGATGATGAGATTTTGACAGTTCAGAACTTGGGTCCAAAGAATCAAAAAGAGCAGCATCACTTGCTGAGATAAGGCACCTGCTCTTGTCTTCGTTCAGAGAGAATAAGCCACAATATTGCCATCGGAGTTTCTTTGGAAGCCCGGAAATGTATCTCCACTGGATCTTTTTAAGATGTTTCATCCTCAAAAGATTAAGTTCTTTCAAGCTTCTGAAATTGAAAATTTCATATGGAAGTTGGTTGATTTTTGTCCCTGATAAATCCAGCTCCTCTAACTTTGAAACTTCTTCCAAGCCCTTGAGAATAGCTAACGACGCACAACCACTGACGGTGAGTTTAGTTAGATTGGCTGCACCTGAAATGTCAAGACGTTGTAGACTCCGCATCCCATCTAAAGACACTCTTTTGATGCGAGTCTCATGGAGATCGAGAATTTCAAGCTTTTGCATATGCTTCAAAAACTCTGGAAGATCCTTAAGTTTGTTGCAGTCTCCAAGTTTCAACAAGCGCAGTTTGTGAAGTTTGGAAATGGATTCAGGAAGGGAATTTATGGCAGTGGAGGAAAGATCAAGAACTTGGAGACTAGTCATGCTATCAAAGAAATGGGGTAATATCGAAATTAAATTGTGATTATTGTTGAGTAACAGAGTTTTAAGTTTGGGGCAGTTGGGAGGGCAAACATGTGGTTTCATAAGTTCATGTATTTGGGTATTATGAGATAGAGAGATGCGCTCTGACCCTTTCCATTCATTTGAGTGAGGAAGTTGTTTTGAATCGCTCCTGATTAAGAATTCCTTACAAGAAGAAACAACTTCCCATATGGCATTGGACATTTGAAACCTGCCATCTAATGAAGTTAGCATGCATCTCTTGGATAGCTGCGTCATGAGAGAGTCTATAAACCTATCCATTAATTCTTCAACTCTTTCTTCTTCTTCCGATGGTGATCCTTGTAGCCGCCAACTTAATTCATCTAAAAAGCCTTCTGATCTCCAAAATTCTTTTAACGAACTTCCATCCAAAATGATTTTGCTAGTGGGAATGGGAGAGAACAAGGAAACATATGAGAAGCACTCCAAGAGGATAGTGTCGGGGATGATGATGTTGGGGAATGATGAAAGAGTCGTTGCTACATCCACGACCTCTGCATTTAACAATTGCCATGCTTGGGATTTAGACAAATTACAAAACTCTTCTTGGATCACCATAGCTTTCATCTGCTCCTGGACCACCTCAGAAGTGGGTATGATAACAACCTTGCTGCCGTTACCTGGAGTTGGGTGAGGTATGCCTATTCTCTGCAAGTCTATGTTCTCCCAAACATCTTTCAATATGAGTAAGAACCTGCACTTTTCCAACCGATTGAAAAGAATTTTTCTAACATCATCAGATTCTCCCATAGTTATCTTTAACTCTACCATGATTTGTGATTGCAATGTCCTCAGCCTCATCTCCCTCTGAGCCTCTTCTCTTGCCTTTCGCCCCTCTTCTTGCAATAACTTCTTATTCTCTTCTTTTAACCTTTGGATTGTTTCCTTTATCTCCTTTTGTTTCCTCTCATTCTCCCGTTGTTGTTGATATAATGCTCTTCGCTTCTCCTGATTCAACTCCCTGCTCGCCTCTTCTTTTAACCTTCGACTCACTTCCTCCAATTGCCTTCTCTGCTCTGCAAGTGAAATTTGCTCTTCTTCGTTCAACTCCCTTTGACTCTTTTTCTGCAACTCCCATTTCTCCCTCTTACTTGCCCATACCCTCTCTTTTTCCAACAGCCTTATCTTTTCCCCCAACTCCTTTGTCTCCTGCTCTAATTCCCACATCTTCTCTTTAGTTTGTCTTTCAGAATACAACAATTTTAATTCTTTTGCCTCCTCGTCCATTGACATATTAATGATTTCCTCCAGCTCTTTTAGCATACTCAGTTTTATAGGCAGCGATGTCGATGAAATGTCATTTTCTACCTTTTCATACATATTTTTCGCCATCAAAAGCATTCTATGCAGTGTATCTAACTTTCGATATGTTGGCCACCTTGTTCCCATCTCCAGCTGCCTTTTCTCCTCTGTTCTTTCTGCCAAAAACTTCTCTTTAAATTCTGCTAATATCTTCGTGTCATCCTCTTCTATTGCACTTTCTAATTCTTGTAAACATGGTTCATGAAGCACCTTGAAAGTAACATTCCTTGGCATGCTTGCTAGTCTTGTTTCTGGCTGAGTTGGAGTGTGAAGCATCTGTTGTGTTCTAATGTTTGGAAAAAGATCAGATGAAGTAGCATTAGGTTGGTTTATGTATGGTTGAGGAACTAATACATGAATTATATCATCAAAATATGCTTCTCTTTTCTTCAACTCTTGCATCACATTGTTTACAATAATAGACTTTCCAATACCATCCCATCCCCTAATTGAGATGGCTGGAGTTTCGGGATCCTCCAATCGTAACAAAACCTGTTCTGTTGCTTTCATCAAAAAGTCATCTACCTCAGTATTTTTAGTTTCTTGTTCTTCTACTTTATGCCTTTGTGAACTGATCATCGTTCTTCTATTCCCTGTTGTACAAATAAAAAAAATTAATATTTTTTTTTAAAAAAAGCTACTGGTAAATCATCTTCCTTCCTATTTGACCCATAATTTTCAATTTTACATGAAAAGACTTCTCTTTCCAAGTGTACTTTTACTTGACTTAACTAACAATTGTCATTCAAACTAAGCTTTGTGCTTGTGGAAGCAGCAATAGTTATTCGAGACCGCTTTCTGTGCAAACGTTTGCACACTCGGTTGAATGTGAAAATGCCATATCTGCCGTTGATTTAAAACATGAGGCTGAGATATATAGGGGCGAAATGGGAATGTATATTATGCATGCATGCGTGTACGTGGATAATTGACTATTGGTGATTTGCTTCCTAAGTAAGGTTCCTACAGTCCTACCTAAACCAGTGCTTTCAACAAGAGAGAGACGGAGAGGAGGGGAGAACAGAAGAGGGAGAGAGAAGAAAGGAGTGGGAGGAGGAAGTGAGATCGCTAGTCGCTGACGCCAGTGGCTACTCACGTCGTTTACCATCAGGACTGTTGCCAGAAAAGATGAGGAGGAACGGGAAAGCAGCAAGATCTAGCAGTTGACAGTAGGCTTCAATTTTGTTTACTTTCTCAACAAGTGGTGGACAGTTTTATGCTAATTTCAACAACATGGCAGTGGGATTTGGTGAGTACGACAATGGGTTGCAGGTCTGCTGGATTTGATACTTTCATTGTGGTTTTTCTTTTGCCATCGTCAGGGATGGGCGTCTTCCATGGTGGAGGTAGCTTCGGCAGGGAAGATCGGATGGGTTTCTCTCTGGCAACCATGCTTGTTCGATGGGGTAAGAAGACATTTAATAAGGTGAACCGGCGATGTACAGCAATCCGTGCATGTGCGGCTAACATATGATGATCTACACCGTTGATTGATTTTGCAATTTTATTTTCATTTTTAATGACCCAACAGGCACTTGTTGTGCTGTCAAGCATTTCTTAATCCAATCATGTGGACCTACATATTTTGCTCATTCAGGTCTCAATATTTCAAATTTCCTGCCATGCCATGTATGACCATGCTGCGGTGGCTCCCACGATGGGCTTTTTTGGCCCTATGATAGGCTTGCAACACAAGGGTGCCACAAAAACAATAAAATCTAGCAGTTTGACGCTGTTTCATCCACATATGAGATTTGCCAAGGGAGCATAATAAATTTTAGTAATTAAAAATTAATCGTAAGTGATGATACCACCCCTGTTAAGCCCATGCATGTATGGGATACTGATTTGGATGTTAAAAAGTTTTGAGATGCAAATTGTTTCGGATGTTAAAAAGTTTTGAGTCAACAAAGGCTTAATAAATTTTGAGTAATTATGATATTTAGTACTTAATAATTTTAGTACACCCCTGTTAAGAATAACAATATTTCTAAAATAAAATAATTAATATTAACCGTTAATTAATATTCTCATGTGCAAGATAAATTAGTAAAAGTACTAATAAATTGATCTTCCCACATTATTATTATACAAACTTGATTACATTTATTTTTCAGCAGAAAAATACGTATGAAGTAAATTTTGTGCAAGTAATTTCTTTGATAGTTAATAATTTCAATACCACTATTATTGAAATTAAATTTA
>JAXCLR010000073.1:41796863-41808673 GCA_035584095.1 Annona squamosa
TCTCAAATTAGTTCTTGTTAATCATCAAAACTCAAGCTTTGTTCAATTTGTTTTGTTTTGAAATATTGTTTCCAACATCAATCACTTTTACACTATTACTCAAGCAACAAACTTATTCTATTTTAATCTTTTCTTTTACTCTTTATTATTACATCTATTATATTACATCATTTTTTATTTTAAAAACTTTCACACAAAAATATTTTATCCAAAAGTTTTATCAATATACCCATAGATTAAGAGTGAGAATCAAGATGGGTCGACTCGTGACCCGCCCCGACCCAACTCTATTTTACATGGGAGCAAGTTGGAAATATTAAAATTTTCTAAACTTCTAAGTTAAGGCTGACCAGCTAAACCCTAGACTTCCTTATACTCGTCCGATCCGCATGACCCACATCTCGGCATATAAGAAAATCTAAAACTAAAAACCTTAACCCTAATGCTCCACTATCCCATCGCGTCGCATGCAAAATTGCCGCCCATTATGTAAGAAAGTGGTGGCGAGTAGAGATGGAGTAAGGAGGATCAATGTCATGGTATTTTAGTTGCTCAGGCCATGTTGCCAGCCCTTAGTGCCATATCCTTTCCATATCTATCCCTATAGGTGGCGTGTCCTGCTCTTTTGACAAATAGCTATGATTTTTTTTTCTTTTTTTTTTTCAAACTCTTATTCATAGAATAAAAATAAAATAAAATCTTGCTATTTCTCATGTTAGGGCAATAGGCTTTCACCCATGTGCGTTGTCCAGTTCACCAATTAAAAGGTAATTTGTGGAAACAAAACAAATATATAAAAAACACAAATATTAATGTTGACAATTATTATGGTTATGAAAGGTATACGTCAAATCTACCATGAAAAAAGCGAGTGACCGCATTTAGATATAAACTCACCAAATTGCTTTAAAATTTGTTAGCCCTATTCTTTGAAAAATTTCCTATCCAGATCCTAACTGAAAAACTATCAACAAAAATTATAAAAAAAAAACAATTCGAAGCTATAAGAATCCTAGTACTAATCACCATTCTAAGTAACAACTTTCTATATTATATATTTTTAATATTTTCTTCGCTTTTATTGATGCCCAAATATATTTAATCAAACACTAGAATTATTATATGTAGTTTTGTTTTATTCATTGTATTTGCATAGGTGTTATCCAGGTTATGCATTTTATAAGATTTCAAAACAAAACAGAAAATACTATCAATGTTCTTTGCACTTTTCAGCTATAACTGCTGTCATACTACATATTTAACCAATTTTTATTTTAATTCTAAATGTGGCATTTATATTATTTTTGTTGAAGGGACATTGAATGAGTTGAAAAAATTATTGGTTCTTCAATTTGTGAATAAAATTCTAAATAAAGTATGTTTCGTTAACTTGTTCTAATATTCATGTTTTTATTTAAGCAAGGGTGTTTTATTGATAGGTTTATAAATTTTTAAAATCATCTTATTTGACCCACATTTTTAGCCCGACTCATTGTTCCGATATTGACTCGAAGTACATACCGAGACATACTGAAAAAAGTAAGGGTTAAACCGATTCTGTCCCAACCCAGTATAAAAACAATGGTCAAACATGATTTTTAAATATAGGGTCTAGGGTTAAGCCCACCTTGACCTGTCCTGACCTGCTCCCATTACCACCCCTACCATAGATGATACAAAATACTTAAACAGAAAGTGTATTTCCATTTTCAGGAACAATTTCTCAACTTTTAATACAAATTTTTATATTTTCAATATACATCATTATATTATCATCTGAGATAAAATTTTTATTTAAAGATTTTGTATAATTTAAAACTCTCCCTAAGCTGGATGAAAAATACTCCTCTTCTTCTAATAGGATAGGTTAGTTTACAGACTTTCATTATTTTATTACTTATTGTTGTTATTTATTAATTAAAAATTAATTTGAAACTTAAATGTAATCTATCCAACAATTACATGATAAGGAAGGATACACTAGAGGATGGATAGCATATTGATAAGAAAGAATAAAATTTGGATTTTTTGCATCTTGGTCTTTCTAATTTAGGGTATTGGCTTTCTAGCCTACAAGTTTCACGCATTTACTTTTTAGACCTTGTAAGTTTGTCTTATTTGCATTTTAGCTTCTGTCATTAAAACCTTGCTATTAACAGCATATATGATTTGACATGAGTCGATTAACCTTTCCTTGATTGCATATATGAGTCAACTCATGCTTTAAGGTTTATTCATACTTATGAGTCGACTCAAAAATATGAGAACAAGAGTAAGAGTCGACTCATAAGCATGAGTCGACTCATATATGCAATTAATGATAGAAATTAAAATGCAATTAGGGCAAACTTACAGGGCCTAAAAAGCAAATACATTAAGTTAAAGGGATCAAAATGCAAAAAACCCAATAAAATCCCTTTCAATGAGATTTGATCTTTTATACTCGATCGAAATTGGATGAGATTTCAATGAGATTTGATCTCTTTTACGCTCGGTCGAAAAGATTTGATCTTTCAATGAGATTTCTATGAGACCCTTGCAAATTCGACCACACTGGGGGATATTGCAGGTAACAGCTCATCCGTTGGATAAATATTTGAGCAAAATCGAAAAAAGTCCTCAGCGCTTGAAATTTTGCAAGTAAAATTTCAGAAATATCCTCGTGTGAATCTCTCTTCCCAGCGAACAAGTCTTACTCATTCCCCCTATCCTCATTCCTCAATCCCTCCAGGCCGTCACCAAATGCCTATCTAGCCGTCTTTGATCTATCTCTCAGGCAAAAAGAAAGACACCCACTACCATTCTACTGTTGCCCTTCTTCAACTGCCCATGACAAGGGAAAAACCCATCACCCACCCGAACTACTAGATCCGCATCGACCTAGTTGCTGCCCCCAAAGACTCCCGCAGCCTTCGTCATCACCACATCCTCCATCCTCCTCGCTATTGGTGAGGAACCCGTCACCGACCTCTGCTCGGCACCACCTACGTTATCATCAACAAGATCTCTTTCTTTTATCCGATCTTCACTATTATCGACAACACCAACCCATCTGCGATTACATCACTTTCTATTGCCAAGAAAGCTCTATCACCATACCCACCTCCTCTCTACTCAACTATCATTCTCTGCCAAATCTAGTCATTTATGCCTCCATCGAGCGACCATATTTACTCCATAGAAAATTTTAAATACCCAAATTTCCATGTCTCCGTCGTTCTCTCCTTAAACATTTAAATAAGAAAATTTTCAGGATTGAATCCCTTCATTAAAACGAAAAATTGCAGCATGCAAAGATGCATTAACAGGAGGAAAAATAAAATTTTCTTTCATTGAAGAATTTACATATGATGCCCGAAATGAAATTCACAAAAGGCTGCATTAATGTCAAGATTCAGATAAAGCCCGGATGAGCAAGATCTTAGTACATTGGTAGCGAATCATATGCAACTCCATCTTCTTCCCAAGGCCCAAACAAAGTCTCGTTATGGCTATTAAGAACATAAGCACTGCCCATTGCCATTTTCAGTGGCCATCGTCTTCCTCCAAAGTCCGGCAAGTAGCCGTGAGTTCTTCACCAACGATATCTTCTCCAAGCCTCCTTAAAAACTACAATGCTAGATTTGGCGCAGGTGGAATTTTTTGTGTAAAAAAAGATGCATGTTGCATGGTAGACAAAGAGGGAAGGGAGAAAATGGGTAATGGGTGCGAATCGTTCGCAAGGAGAGAGATTGGAGTGGGGGATGTTTTTGAAAAATTTTAGGCTCTGTTGTAGGGGCCTATTTCAATTTTGTGAAAACATGATCATTTACCACCAGTCGTTTGACGCCTCAATTTTCGACCACGTTCGACTGTTGTGCGATCTTAAGCCCGTGTTCCTCAGCCGTTGGATTAAAATCTGAAGCTATTTGCTAGCAATGCAATTAATGCGGAAGAAAATTTGCAAACATCTCCTGCTAACAACCTTGCCGACGGTAGTTGAAAATTTTCGAACACCTCCTCGTCCCACTCCTCTCCATCACGCATCGTCTTCTCCAATCTCCAGATCTTCTCGTCGTTATTTTCCTCTTCATATTGACAACAATTACGATATTCTACCAACTGAAAACCCATTCAAGGGAGGCCATCACTGTTGATCCACCACACTACAATAGCCATTATAATTGATCATGACCAGCGATTCCGCTGCTCTCAATTTCAAGCACGATGGGTCACAAGCTTGGAAGCTCCTCTGTTCGCAACTAGAAATGCAATCCTCTGTTTCGGCAGGCAATGACTAAGTAGTAGAAAAATCTAACCAACATTTCCCTCTAGCATGGTGGCAAGCACCATCATCATCTCTACTATCACTCTTGCCCCCAATCGAAACCATCAATAGAAACACCAACCCATCTACTGACCACACACCAAATTGCTTTAACATTCAGTGACGATGGTAGTGGGCATTTGCATCCCTTTAATTCTAGGAGTCAGGTTTCAGTGAAAACGTTTGTATTTGAAATGAACGTGAAAATTCCTAATCTGCCGTCCATGAAAAACTTGCGGCTGAGATTTGAAAGGGCAAAAATGGTATGGACTGACATGTACACGCGTGTAGTTGTCGGCTTCAATCCCCGTTTCTCCCTTTCCTCTCCGTCTCTCTCCTCTCCCTCCTTCCTGCCGCGTCGGTGCCGCTGCTCCCTCCCTTTCCTCTCCGTCTCTCTTCTCTCCCTCCTTCCTGCCTCATTGCTGCCGCTGCTCCCTCCCTTTCCTCTTCGTCTCTCTTCTCTCCCTCCTCCCTGCCTCGTCCATCCTGTTCCTCACTGCCGCCGCTCCCTCCCTTTCCTCTCCGTCTCTCATCTCTCTCTCCTCCCTACCTCATCCCTCTTATTTCTTGCTCCTAGGACTCATTATCGGCGATCGTTCTCTGAGTTTGAGATCCGGCTACAGTCCCAGTAGCAGTCATCTTCTTGTCCCCTGCTGCTGCTGCTCCCTCCCGCATCCCATTGCCCATGAGCTCTTCGCCCTGATCTGCTGCTGCTCCCTCTCACGTCCCATTGCATGTGAGCTCAGGTCTTGGTTCTGCTGCTCTCTCCCACGTGTCATGGCATGCGATCATCCACCGTGCCTGAGATCCGACCGCATCCAGGTAGGAGTCATCTCCTTCTCCCCTTTACCTCTCTCTCTCTCTCTCTCGCTCCATTGATCTCACACTCTCTATCTTTCTCGTCTTCTCTCCCTAACTCCCTCGTCTCATTGCTTGCGCCAATGTAACTATTTTCGAAAAAAATTAAAAATAGGAAAATGTAGGAAATCCCGCAACTGATAAGATAACAGAGATTCACGTGGACATGTGAATGCATTCTCCATCCAAGGCCTGGGAAAGGAGATTCGATGAAACAAATTTGGACACTATTGATTGCATTGATATCTCCGGTGGAACTCTCGATCTCGCTGGATTGTATATTTCGAGTTGGTTCTTTTAAATTTCACAAAAATCATTCAGAAATTTCCAATTTATTTTGCATTTATATCAATTCTAATCTCATGTGATAGAGAAGAGGCACCCATGGGACTGTTTTTCCATTGGTTCTTGCTCAAATATATATTTTTTTGTTGGAATCATGATCTATGTGAGAGAATTGGAAATGTGTTTATCTATTTTGTCGGTTATGTGTCCCAATGGTTGAATATGAAGGGGAAGATGGACTTTGTATGAAATATGAATGAGTGCATTGTTATGATGAATATGGATAAATTTTTTTCTTACTATTTTGTTCAATTTGCTAGTTCAATTTTGTAAAATCTGATTAAATTACTGCCATTGTTCCAAATCTAGCAGTACAGATCGAGGAGATGAAGGTGTAAGTTGCTAAATAAGGATTTGAGTGTGAGGATTGGAAATCTGGTTGAAGGATGGTTGGGACAAATTATACTAGTTGTTTTGTTTTGTGTTGCTGAACTATGAGTTCTCCGTTAATATTCTATTCATTTGCAATGTTTGGAATTTCTGAATTTTTCATATTTTTGGCATGATTGTTAAAATTTTTTAAAAGTATTGAAATGTCTCATGTGTTACAGTTAAAATATAGCTAGTTCTGCTCATTATACACCTAGCTTTGCAAAATTTTCATAATTGGAATCTGTTTAAAAGAAATGGAAGCATGAGACATTGAAAATGGCTACTTAGTACATGGTTTTAGAGAGTGACTTGCCAAGAACGTATTAGGTTGTTCGCTCATGAACTTTTATTTTGTGCCTATATATTTTTTTAGTCACTTAACTGTGTACAGTTTTCAGATCAATTAACTAAACAACAAAACAAGATGTAAAAGAGCTAGTAACTTTCTTGGTTGCCCATAAAAAGTTCATATTTCCACAATCCATTCATTCCATTTATTCAAGCTATAATTCAGATATATTCCAAATATTATTGGTTGCACATGGATGTATGATTTATTTGGGTTTTATTTATGGACACGAGTAATTGGAGATCTCTGAAAGATTATTTCATTCCATATATTTATAGGCAATTATTTTATCTGATGGAAATCATATGTAATAGGTATTTCCAATCAGACTGGAATGAAACATTTATTGGAGTTATTTTCATAGAGTAATTTCCTTCCATTCATTCATAGGCGGTTCTTTAGGCCAAACGGTTCCACCAAGTTCCAATTTGTATAAAGCTTTTTTGAGATTAGGTAAATAGAAACAAATAGGGTCTTTAAGGAAAGTCATTAATTAAATCTTATATGGTTTTTTAAAAAATTTCTAAAAAATCAATTCATTACATGAGATCAAATATAAACAAATAATATAGGTAAGCAAGTTGACACCCAAAAAAGACAAAAATCTTTTGAAAATATATAAAAATGGAAGCATTGAGAAAGAATTTTTGGATAACAACATTGACAAATTTTAAGCCAAAGTAAAAGTATGAGATCCTATTAGAAAATGCATCTAAAAACAAAATGATGGATATGCTCTAGGCTAGTTAATGGAGGCTTATTGCATGATGGGCAAGGTAGGGAATGAGATGTAAGAAAAGTAATTCAATTTTTTGCTTTGAATGAATTGCAAATGGTTTGCATTCTTATTTCCATTTTTAATTTGGCTTGTTAGTGCCTGTTTGGATCTGTTTTTAATGGTTAGATTTTCATTCTCATTCTAGAGGGTTCATGCATATAAAAATAAAACGATCACATCTAATCATAAATGCAATTACTCTATTTTAGATTGCTTTGAATTTTTTGTGTTGTTGATTTTTTTCTTTTACAATATTATCATGACAAGTCTATTTGTTCATGTTTTCATAAAAGAGTGCTAAAATTGTTCACTGATTATTGAAATAAAATTCTTTTGAAAGTAATCTTTTGTAATTTTTTATTGAATTTATGCAAATAATTTATTTTGTGGGGAATGCTCGGACGAGTGAGGCTATTGCAGTAAAGACTCATTGGATTGTGCAGGGTAACGTAAATTTTTATATTCTCATTTAAGATATTTGGAATTTGTGGATGAAGAGATCAGAAACTTATGTTCGTTATATTTGATTGAATTATTGCCATGGTAGAATCTTTGTTTCGATGTTGTATTAGCAGTGTATTACAAACACGATTTCACTGTTGTGTATAAAGTAAAATTCTGTTAAGAGAAGGTTGTATGCTCACACACGGATAACTGAATGGTTGATGCTCAATTGAGATTCTCGTAAGATGGAATGCTGAATTTTGTACATTTGCTGCTGAAATGGAATTTTCTTGGTGGATGTATGTGTATTTATATATGGAAATGGAACTTGGATAGTTTGTTGAAATTGAATGCAATTGTCTTTACAATTTACGTCACTATTTAGAATTTTTAAACCAACCAAAATGAAAAATGAAAAATCTGCTTGAGTCAAAGGAGAACCAACAAGCACCTATCGGAACCCATTTAGGGGTGCAAAGGCTGCCTAAACTCTTCCCTTTGCAAAACTAAGAAACCTACTTGGAATATATAAGGGTAAAAATGGGGATGTTAGCATCTCGTGGCAAAAGTGGAAATTTATTTTGAAACTTAGATAAGGATCTTATAGTTGCTATGGGTGCAAGAATAATATCTTCCACTACCCTCTGTCTGTAGTGGAATTCATAAATTTCTTTTATCCCTTTCATTGCTTGATTCTCCATGACATTTCTCTGTAGACATATCGTTGAATAACATTGTGGATGAATATACAAATTGGACAGGTGGTTAGAAACTTAGTTATCTGTACAAATATATGCAGTAGTTGGATATGCTAGCATTGTTAGTGACATTTATCACATTAATTCAGATCTAGCAACTCTGGATAAGTGGGATGGTTGTTAAGGTCATTATTGTATTAGGAGGTTCTGATATTTGAATTTGGCATCTATGGTCTTCCTAGAATGACTTGAAAATTAAAGGTTCTTGGTTAGTTCAATCAAAATTTTAACATTGTCAAAGTTTAGTCTTGTACCTTCTCTTGTGGTACTGTGGTCTACTGGTAAACTACTGATAATTGCATTTTAGCGGTAGTGACGGTTAGGGCTGGCTTGGCTATTTTTAGTCTATGTACCTTTTATTGTGTTACTCTGGTCTATTGGTAAACTACTTATAATTGCATTTTAGCAGTCATGGAAGTTAAGTAGTTTTTTGGAAAGAATATTTGGAAAGAAATTTTGTACTCGGGGCTTTACATTTTTTGAATGGATAATGATATATATCCTCTTTAGTAAGTTAATGCTTATATTTTTTACTTTTAAAGAATAAGAGAATGTAAAGTGATGAGATATTGAAAGCTTCGTTATTCGTACCAAGAAAATAGAATAACAAAGCATGGTCCAAAGCTTGCTATATTTTCGTTCTTGGACTTGTCATCTATTTTCATTTAAAAATTGTCTTTTTCATGATCAAATGCAGATTACAAATAGATTGATCAACATATTATCTCATTCTACATTGATTAATTGATTTATTTTTAGTGATTTTGATTTGTCAATCTTGTGTTGGTTGGTCATAAGACTGCGTTGAAAATATTAACACAATGGAAAAGGCTTGCATAAGATAATTCTAACCTTTCATGTCCCTTATGTGTAATTGTATATGAACCTATTTTACTAAATGTATATTATATTTTGTGCATGTAGTTGTGATATTTAATGAGGTTTTTCTGCTTTTGATGAATGCAATACTCTTTTTTATTTTTTTGGAATTTATCTATTGTAGATGTCTTCTGATCAACACGTTTGGCATGTTTTTCTTATATGAAAGACATGACATTTTGATGTTTTCACTTTTATTTTTTTTTATATCACGCTGGTTGTTAAATGTTTTCTTCTCAGTTTAATTTTTTTGATAAAACATGTATCATGTTCATTTTGTCTTTATTAGGCTAAATCGATCTTGATGTTTCACTGTCATCGTTCTATGTAGTTTGCAGCTATTCATGGAAAAATAGTTGACTGCAGTTATATAATGAATGGTTTGTTTAGATTGGTTTAGTTGCTGTCAGGTTCATCAGTCGCCTATTTTTTGAGTTTTCATTTGGTATCATTTTAATTTCGGTTGTAATTGTGACCTTTAGTTTTAGTGTTCAATGTAATAATTTGTCTAATTTAAGTATGGAAATGGATCTGATGGAATAATAGATTCCTAATGCGCTCCTTGTTAATAATGTATGTATGTAAGCAATAAAGGTTAATTTACTTTGGAAGGATTTTTGTTTAGTAGATATAGTTAAGTTGGGTAGCCTTGTTTTGTTAAGTGGAGTTAATTTTTTTAACTTTTGTATGTATTCATCTTGTGTTTCTTCCAAAAATCTGCGAAATGAAAGAGGTGCATTTTGTTTAAAACTTGGAAATGAATGTTTGAATGAATGAAGTTATTGGCTTTTTGGAATTCGGACTTTGTTAGAATGCTTAGTATAATATTGATTCTTTTCCTTTTGCGAACTACAATACGTAAAAATTGTATAGTTGGTATATTACTCAAGCTCTCATTTGGAAAGGATTATTAAAACCATGTATAGGGTTTTAAATATACCGAGTTTCATTATTTTTAATGTTCAAGCTTATAGCATGCAATTTGAGTTGTTCGGAAAGATATAAAAGTCTTCGATTTACATAGAACATGACCCAAGGTCAACATGAACATACAGTGAGATTTTCCTAGCTAATTCACTTACATGGAAGCAAAAAATTTGCAAGAATTTGGTAAGTTTGAAAAAAAATTATATGAATCAATCACTAGAATGAGAAATTTTAGCTTTCAAAAAAGCTCATTTTGGATTGAGAAAGATACTAAAGTTCCATGTATTTTGCACATGGATTATATTAATAGTAGTCATGCTATTAGTGAGAAACTTATTCAAAGATGACTTGTTTATTTCTTTTTCTGTGTTAGTTTTCTAAGATCTTGTTACTTAGTTATGTGAAGCAGTACTTAAAGTAAATATAACATTTTTTCTGCTGGAACCAATGTAGAAATAAACCTATTATGTTGCCTATTTGTTGCTTGTTGAAAATCATCTATTTGATTAATATTTTGTTGATTGTTGGACAACAAAACAGAACTTAGTAAATAGTTCCCTTTCGAGTCAATTATTGGTTTGATTTTTGACTTTTCCTTTCCTTTTTGGTGAGCATTTGCCCATATATGTTGTTAACAGGCTGAGCATGTGAGCTTTCCTTTCCTTCTTCAACAAGCTAAGTTCAGAAATTTATCCTTAGTAATCTCTAACGATATGTAATGTTCCATAATATTTTCATTGTGAACATATCTAAAATGATCGTTGAGTGGTTCTGTAGAAGATTGCTCAATTGATGGTTCTACCTATTTCGCTTCTTATTAGTTTAGATTCTAAGTAAACGAATTCTTTTTTTTTCATACGACACACAAATATTAAGCTATTTACTAATTGTACTATCTTCTGTTTGTAGCTTTGATATTTAATGATATTTTTGTTGCTTTTGATGAATACAATACTCTTTTTGGTTTTTGATTGGAATTTGTTTCTGACAGATATCTTCTGTTTCCATTTGTGTTAATTTTTTTAGTAGTCATCTATGCTCATTTTCTAGTAAAACTTGTTCCTGCTCAACACGTTAGGCATTTTTGTTTATCTTCTACTTAATTTCTTCTATGCCAGATATGACATTTTTGATGTTTTTCATTTTATTTTTTTTATATTAACACAGGTTGTTGAATGTTTTCTTCTTAGTTTATTTTTTTGGATGAAACACGTATCATGTTTATTTTGTCTTTGTTAGGCTTAAATGATCTTGATGTTTGAGTGTCATCGTTCTATGTAGTTTGCAACCATGCATGGAATAAGAGTTGACTACAACACTGGCGCATTATGAAATGCATTCCAATTCAAGGCTCTGAAACCAAAATAGTATGTTTTCATACAAACTAAAGTAATGTGTACTTGTCACTTTGGTGGAGGGAATTGTGTATGAATCACTAACTTAAAGAGATTTCAAGGGAATAGTCTTGACAATCACTAACTATTCTAAAGTACCCTTCTTTAATGGTTTTCAAAATTATGTTTTATTTACGACTGCTGAATGGGGCTGGGCTCCAACTACACCCATTTGCATTGTTGATATACTGTAAACATCTAAAACAACGAAAAGGTTTTGCAATCCAAATGCCTAGTCGAATATAATATATCCATGTACAAATATCTGATTCTAACATTCTATTCATGTTAATGGATGTCCATAAGGACTATCAGTGAGTATTAAAAATTCAATTACCAAGCTTGTTTGTTGCTGCATTAATGTTGGCAGGCGATCACGAAACCTGTGAGTAATTTGAAG
>JAXCLR010000073.1:41814536-41827959 GCA_035584095.1 Annona squamosa
AACATGGACTAAGGTATGTTGCAATTTCTAGAACCATATATAAATATATATTTAGGATAACAATGGAAAATGCTACATAGTCTCCTAATTTCTAGAACCATATATAAATATATAAATGAAAATACCTATTGAAATAAATCAATAAAATTTGCACTTCTAAAATGCCTAAGAATGGGGAATGTCAGACGCATGTTTGCTGCATATCAACAATTTGCAAAGGAATTTTAAAGTATGGAACCTCCGATCATGATATCTTTGATTGCATTATCAGTGGTTCTTATTTAGGTATAATCTCTTATGGGTATATGATCTGTTTTAGTAGGTTTGGGCTATTTTTTGCCCATGGTTTGACCCGACAATTGAATGTGATGGGTAGGTGGATGTCGGATGAAATCTGATCTGTTGTATGGTTATGATGAATATGGACAGATGCAATTGCAACTATTTGAGTCAAATTGCTTGTCTTATTTTGAAAAATGTAATAGGATAGATGATATCATTCCAAATCTAGGTATACCTATTGAGGAGTTTGATGTTTATGCTGCTACATAATGATTGGAGGATGCAGTTTGAAAAAACTAATGTAATAAACATAGTCATGAATTGAATAAGACTACGATGACTGCACAAATCGGCACAAAGTTCTCTACGTTTGCTGGCAGTCAATGGTAATTTGCTCCTATTTTACCATTTCAGTGAGTTGTGTAATAGAATTTATTCTTGCTATAGTAAACTTAGCACCCCCAAGATTTCATAATTTTTGATAAAATTTAGCCAAAGTTTAACCAAGTTTAGGTTTCATTTCACATGAATTGAGCTGGTAGTGATGATATTTGTCAAAGTCTTGTTTTTCTTCTCCAAAAAATACACCCATACCACTCATTAGCCGTGAATGACATACTTTGACAGATCCTTTGAAAATTTTTTACCGTTTCTAAAGTTTGAGTATATTATAACGAATTTCACAGAAATATGATTCATTTGCATTCATTTGGCTGTTTACTTCCACTCTCATCACTATGATATATTGCACATATCACATTATACATTTATTACATGTTGGAATGACAAATGTTGCATTTCTCATGCTTATTTCTGCTTATTGGTGATTACTTGCAAAGGGTTTTATTGAAAAATGACTGTTTAGCCAAATTGTTTCTATTTGCATGTGGTTTGCGATTCCAATGGCCCTTAGCCACTTCAATAAAAAAATTTGAACAGCGCAAACCATTTATATAATTGTTCCTTGAGTTTCCATTTTGAAGAAGCATTTGGATTGCTGGTACTTAAACATTTTAGGCACTCATTGGAATAGCATTACTCAAAATATTGATTTTTTATAATCAAATACGGTGGTTAAGTATATGGAAGTTGCTTCCATTTTTTGTTTTGCAGAATTTTGTAACCCCATCATATTGACAATACATTGAGTTAATTTTTTACATACGATAAATGTTTTAATGTTCAGGCTTTCATTTGCGCTAAATTTCTGAATGCAATGTTAGAAATCAAGTTGCTTCATATCATGTGAAGCACTTAGAAGTTACTTCCATCGTTAAATTCATAGTATTCATTATTTTCAAACAGTGACTAAGCACAAAAGCTCATTGTTGATATAATTCACTGCTGTTTTCAAGTTTAAAATGAGTTTTGCAAAATTTCCATTGCAAAGATTAATATTTGCTGCAATGTCGTAATTTTAACCTCCTGAATTACATGGAATTGTTTGATTCCTTCTTTCTGTTTATAAGAGTTGTCCAAGAATTTTCCAACTACCTTCCATGACAGATTTATTGGCTCCCAGTTTTTGGTGTCAACGGGATAGAGAGTGACTGAGAGGAGGAAGCTGACAAGGGAGATAAAAGAGGAGAACCTCGGTATAATAAACTGCTGATTGCCTCTTATTTTAATTCATACACCAGCCATGTAATTCTAGAATTGATTTTCGTTTTTCTTAGTGTTGAATAAACTATTTTCCACTGGCATTGTCTGTTTGCATGTCATGTCTGTCTTTTATTTTCGATTTATAATCCACTATCTGATTTCATACTCATGAGCGATTTGGGTGATTGGATTCATCCTCATTGATAGACGAGTGGCATGCTATGCATATTGTGGTTTGCTTTTGATTAAGATATCTATTTGGCTGCCTCTTAATCTCATTTTACTATTTGTTTTAGGTTACTTTGTATTCTTTGGAATGACTTCCAAACCAAAGAATACCCACTTTAGATTTTGATGCTTGGAAGTGTCATTCCTTGCTTTTGTTTTTATATATGTATTAGATCAGTTTTCCTTTGTAATAAAACATTGGAGATCTCTCTGTTCTCCTTAAATTTTCGTTTCCCCTGTTACGTTTGGTTCCTCATCAGTCTTGAATGTTTTGGTTTGGGAGAGGGGGTAATCTTGATTGTTTGCAGCCTTGATTCGACTATGAAAATACTATTTTGCTTGTTTGATTCTTTCATAAGTGCTTTCTCCATGAATTTTCAACTTTGTCTTTGGCTCGAGATTTCAATTTTCCTATTTTCAGTTTAGAATGATTACAAAATCATGCTTTTTGTTTTGATTAAATAAGTTCCTGTCCAACCTGTTTTGTTTTCTCAAATGATTTATGTTTGGCATCAAGGTTGTTCTATTAATAATCAAGAATTTGATTACTGTGTTTGATTCTCACGTTTTCGTATGAATGTGAATAACTTGCTTTCTGTTTTGCCCATATGTCTTCAAGCATGAAATGAGAAAAAATTACTACATATTTGAATACTATTTCTATTTTGACAAACTATCTTTTTCATCTTAAAGTATATATATACATCTTACTTTGTGCCAATCTCTACATTATGTATACTTCATTTAGCTATGATTCAGGACTCAAAACATGAATGAATTCAACTTCAATGTGCACTTTCAAGGCCATGAAAGGTGAATTTTGCAAATCATTGAATTTTTTTCAATTTAACACTTCACACAACTTTCATTCAGAATATCTAACTTGTTTAATGCTCAGTTGATATTAAATCATATTATTCCTCAAAATGGGCATTGGATGGTAAGAAACATGTGTATCTACAATAATAGTGTAACTTTATCTTCAACTTTCGAGAAGGTCAGTCATTCAAGTAGGCTGGTTACGGTCATCCAAAATTTCTTACTTAATAGTTCTGGTCATTGTCCATAATGCAAACGTTTCAAATATAAATGGTAGTCGCATGATTATGAACACTCAATGAATTCGTAGGCAATTATTTCGCCATTTATGGACATGAGTACTTAGAGATCTCTGAAAGGTTATTTCATTCCATATATTCGTAGGAAATTATTTTATCTAATGGAAATCATATGTAATAGGTATTTCCAATCAGGCTGGAATAAAACATTTATTGGAGTTATTTTCAGAGAGTAATTTTCTTCCATTCATTCATAGGTTGTTCTTTAGGCCAAACGATTCTGTTAAGTTTCAATTTGTATAAAGTTTTTTTTAGATTAGGTGAATATAAACAAACAGAGTTTCTAAGGAAAGTCATTAATTAAATCTTATATGGTTTTTTAAAAAATCCTAAAAAATCAATTCATTACATGAGATCAAATATAAACAAATAATAAAGGGAAGCAAGATGACACCCAAAGAAGACAGAAACCTTTTGAAAATATATAAAAATGGAAGCATTGAGAAATATTTTTGGGATAACAACATTGACAAATTTTAAGCCAAAGTAAAAGTATGAGATCCTATTAGAAAAAGCATCTATAAACAAAGTAATGGACATGCTTTAGGCTAGGTAATGGAGGCTTATTGCATGATGGGCAAGGTAAGGAATGAGATGTAAGAAAAGTAATTCAATTTTCTGCTTTGAATTAATTGCAGTTCGTTTGCATTCTTATTTTGATTTTTAATTTGGCTTGTTAGTGCCTGTTTGGATCTGTTTTTAATAGTTAGATTTTCATTCTCATTCAAGAGGGTTCATGCATATAAAAATAAAACAATCACATCTAATCATATATGCAATTACTCTATTTTAGATTGGTTTGAATTTTTTGTGTTGCTGATTTTTTCCTTCAACAATATTACCATGGCAAGTCAACTTGATGTCTTCTCTTGTTCATGTTTTTATGAAAGAGTGCTGAAATTGTTCACTGATGATTGAAATAAGAATCTCTTGAAAGTGTAAGTTTTGCGATTTTTGTTTGAATTTGAGCAAATAATTTGTTTTATAGGGAATGCTTAGATGAGTGAGGCTATTGCAGTAAAGACTCATTGGATTGTGCAAGGTAATGTAAATTTTTTATATTCTCATTAAAGATGCTTGGAATTTGTGGATGAAGAGATCAGAAACTTATGTTCGTTAGTTTTAATTGAATTATTGTCATGGCAGAACTTTATTTTGATGTTGTATTAGCAGCTATTACATACACGATTCCACTCTTGCGTATAAAGTAAAATTTTGTTAAGAGAAGGTTGTATGCTCACACACGGATAATTGAACAATTGATGCTTAATTCAGACTCTAGTAAGATGAAATGCTCAGTTGAATTTTGTACATTTGCTGCTGAAATGGGATTTTCTTGGTGGATATATGTGTATTTATATATGGAAATGGAACTTGGATAGTTTGTTGAAATGGAATGCAATTGTCTTTACAATTTACGTCACTATTTGGAATTTTTATACCAACCAAAATGAAAAATGAAAAATGAAAAATTTGCTTGAGTAAAAGGGGAACTAACAAACACCTATCGGAACCCGTTTAGGGGTGCAAAGACTGCTTAAACTTTTCCTTTTGCATAACTAAGAAACCTACTTGGAATCTGTAACGGTAAAAATGAGGATGTTAGCATCTCGCGGCAAAATTAAAAATTTATTTTGAAACTTAGATAAGAATCTTACGGTTGGTATGAGTGCAAGAATAATATCTTCCACTACCCGCTGTTATTATTTGAAATAAGATTATTATAATGATGTATAGGATTCCAAATTTGCCAAGTATCATTAATTTTAATGTTGAAGTCTGTAGCATGCAATTTGAGTAGTTCAGAAAGATATAAACGTCTTTTATACACATTGAACATGACTGAAGGTCAACAAGAACATGCTGTGGGATTCTTCTAGCTAACCCACTTAGATGGAAGCCAAGATTTTGTATGGATTTGGATAATTTGAAAAAATTTATATGAAACAATCATAATCCAATTAGAAATTTCCTCTTCTCAATATGCTCATTTTGGATTGAAAATGATTCTAAAGTTTCATCTATTTTGCACGTGGATTATATCAAAGGTAATCACGCTGGTTCATGCATTATAATTGAATTATGACTTGTTCATTCCATACTTTTTCTGTCCTAATTTACTTAGATCTTGTTACTTAGTTATATCAAGTAGGACTTAAAGTAAATATAACATTTTTCTTCTGGAACCAATGTGAAAATAAACTTATTATGTTGTCTATTTATTGCTTGCTGAAAATTCATCTATTATTCGTGAGCAAGCAGCTAACCATCAGCATTAGTTTGTTTCCTTTTTTGTTTGTTGTGGTTCGCGGTACTATTTCATAACTAAGTCTCAATCTTTTTTCTTGTGCTATTGTAAATATATATTATCAAACAAATATATTTCGTATGAACTGAACTTGATTGAGAATGTGTTGTGAATGCCAGATTACAAGAAAAGGAGTGCACGTATTGGGTGGAAGAAAGTACAGCCTTTGAGAAAAAGTCCAGACTTAGTAGGTAATCATCAATGACCCTGTACTATTCTTACAATTTGAATGTTCCTTGCCGAATGTGATGATCTTGCTAAAAATTATAATAGTAGATATGTAAGTAACTAGTCCGCCCACAACAGATTCAAATTTAGGCTTTGTATTATCCTAAATAGAAGTCATTCTACACGTTTGTTGCTTTTAGTATGATCATTTTCCTTCTAATTATGGGAAAACTAGGTATGAGCTAAATATATATCCATGTCAACATTCACATATCCCTTGAATATGTTCAACTTTTGAGTTCTAGTAAACAATATTGATAATGCATTTAAATATTTTTATGTACTTACAACCATTGTCTTAACGTATGTATTTCGTTGATTTGGACTAGTTTCATATAATTCACAAAATCTCAATATAAAGGAAGCTCATTCGACGATCAAATGGAAACATGTGGACCACAAAACGGTTTGGGTAGTGAACATGAAGGACGTGGCCAAAATGAAGCTAAGACCATCAAACCCTGTGTTAGCCAAGAATTTGAATATGAAGACCGGGCATGGGAATGCTACCATTACTATGGCAAACAAATGGGATTTAGCATCCGCAAGGGTCAGCGACGTATTTGATCTTCTATTGGTTATGTGGTTTGGAGACGATATGTATGTTCTAGGGATGGTTATTCTAGAAGTGTTCACTGCAACGACTCTAATAATCCGTCAGTGAATAAAGCAGGCAAACGACGCCAATCAAATCGAGTAGGATGTGCTACAAAGATGGTTGTGTCGCGTAAGAGGGAAGGGTCCTAGACGGTCGTCCGGTTTATCGATCAACACAGTCATCCTCTGGTGACCACAAAAGAATGTTTTGTATCTTAGATCACACAGAAAGGTCGATCGTGACACCCGTCGTCTCTTGGATGACTGTAGGACTGTTGGCATTGGTCCTTCTAAAGCATATGACTTGACTTCTGCCATCGAACGGTGTGGTGTGGGGAACAACTTCACTCGTGGACACGTCAAGGACTACATGTGTCAGTCCCGCAAAGGAATCATTGAACGTGATGCACAATGCATATTGGACTATTTACTGGCAAAGCAACATGTAGATCCTACTTTGTTTGTTGTGGAGATGAGGAATGAGAATGGTCAACTAACGCACATCTTCTGGGCTGATGGAAGATCTAGACTTGATTTTAAAGTATTCAGCGACGTCCTTTGCTTCGATACGACGTACAAAATGAACCGGTACAAGATGCCGTTCGCACCCTTCGTCGGAATGAATCACCATAAACAAACCATTATTTTCAGTTGTGCACTCATGAGCGATGAGTCTTTCGAATCATTTACATGGTTATTTAATCAATTCAAGGCTGCAGTCGGAGGAGATAGTCCAGTGGCCATCATCACAGATCAAGACACGGCCATTATTTCAACAATTGCTGTTGTCTTTCCTGAAGCAGTCCATAAATTCTGTTTGTAGCATATCTTATGGAAGATTCCTGAAAAGTTAGAATGTGTCTACAATGAACATTCCAAATTGAAAGTTGAATTCGAGCACTTAATATACCAGATAGGTAGTATAGATGAATTTGAAGTGTGTTGGTCGCGATTCCTTCAATCATATGAACTACAAAGCAATAGCTGGTTATCCTCCTTGTATGACATACGAGAAAAGTGGGTTCCTCTATTCCAGAGAAGTACTCGATTCATGGGCATGTGCACTAATCAAAGAGGCGAAACCTTTCATGCAATTCTAGATGGATATATAACTCGACACTTATCTGCTGGATTTTGTAAAACATTTCGACAAACTTTTGACCAAGCGTCGTCAAGATGAGGTGTTGGCAGATAAAAGAACCCGCGAGTGCCCACTTGTGCCGAAGACATCTATGACTATGGAAAAGAGCATTTCGAACAATACATATGTGAATTCTATAGAGACAAACAAGTTCAAATGTGGGAAAGTAATGCATACAATATAACCAAGCTCGGGGCGGATGAGGATAACATCATTTATGAAGTAAATAATCCGAGCAAACAACGTGAACGACGCATAATTGAGTTCAATATTCTACACAACTTTGGGACATGCATCTGTTTGATGTGGGAGTCAACTGGAATTGTTTGTCGACATCTATTCGCTTTGTTGTGAACACTACATATGCAAGAGATACCTCCTAGCTTCATTTCGCAACGTATGTGTAGAGACCCTAGAAGGGGCATTCTGTTACCCAAATTGCAACCACATAGTGCGACTGTAGTTGATGATCAACTCATAGCATGTTTCCGTCACATTAATATGCTAGTAGTGGGCAAACGATATATTCCTCACTATGCTTATCATCGGGCAAAACAATTATTGAATGAGGTTCAACATATAATTAAGGTGTATGATGGTAATCCTGTTATTACTCCTAACAAAGGTGCAGACGATGCCATGGATATGGATGAAGATTATTCAAGTGAAGACCTCAAGAACCCTCCTCTTGGGTTAGGAAAAGGCCAACCGGAAGGGAGCACGATGCAACGTCGTCTGAAGTAAAAGAAACATGAATGAATGAATGAGCACACCTTTATTTCAATGCTTGACTTTTTCTTTTGAATGTTGTTTTTTTTTGTGAAATAGACTGACAACAATATTATGCCAGTAAGTAGGTAAATGTGAACGATTGATAATCATTAACAGGTTATATTCTTCATGGATACTGTTATACAATTGCTGGCATCGTAACATTAGTTATTAATTTGCTTAAATAACTTACTCAGGTATGGAAGGGTCATGTATGTTATATTACTGTACTATCTTCCATAATTTTTTCCCTCATCTGCCTAGTGTTTGTCTACAACTTTATATTTTCACTACAGTCTCATATTTTTTGTTTTACTCAGGTAGAAGGTGTCAAATCAGGTTTAATATGGAAGAAGACGGTGGGGCCCCACCTAAGTCTAGGGAGAAAAGACTGGAGTCATCATGTAGCTTGAAAGCGATGCATATTATAGTACATGAGCTATCAGAAGATCAACACGCTGTTGTGAAAACTCTCGAATTTGGAGGTCTTTTGTCCTTGGAGTGCAGTAAGTGTTGCTCCCAGCTTATTCGATGGCTCGTGGATAAATATGATATCCACACATGCATGTTCAAGTTCAACAATGGTGTCTTTTCCGTGACGGACCATGATGTGGAGCTAATTCTAGGACTCTCTACCCGCGGTGAATCAGTGAAGCCTCTCAAATCTCGTAGAGTGTTCAAGCTCTTCGTGATAAATATGAATTGACAAAGAGGACAACCGTACTGCATGTCAATCACTTCCTTCCTGTAATACGAGAGGGTCGATGCGATGATGAATTTCGACTGGCCTTTATGCTGTGGGTGCTCGGCATATTTTTATGCCCCATTTAAAATGGCCGAACTCGAGATTTTTATTTACATCATGTCAGAGATCGATCTGATATTCACAGGTTTGCTTGGGGCCGTCATGTACTAGATATCATGAACAAGGCGCTTAAGTCCTACATTAAGAAAAGCAAGCAAATTGTTGGATGTTGTGTTGCACTCTTACAGGTTGGTGCATATACGATGTTAAATCCCTAAGTTGTAAATAACTCGTTTTGTATCGTCAAGATGATTGGAGTCTGTGTTGGTTTCTATTACAGGTATGGTTCTTTGCACATGTTGCTCATGATGCTATGTCACCAGCTGGGACATAGGTGACCCTACCTCTAATTAAGTATTGGGATGATGAACAAACCTCTGAGATGGACGAAAAATTGAAGTCCATAGGATATGAAAATGCTCAGGTATGTGATTTTAACACTTATTGAACTTATTCCATGTTAATATCCTTACCAAATGTAAATGCCCTCGAATCCAGAAATTGACAAATTGAAATGTAATACTTTAATAGGTGAATGCCGAAATAGTGTTGAATGTTACAGATGCACAACTTCACCAACTCGTAGATTCTTTCATGCCTCGGAAAGACATTTTCAAAGGGAAAGCACCACTAGTTGATGGGGGATCGGACCCATTGAAAGGTGAGTCAACCTGTAACGAGCATCGTAGTTGTCCATCACTGGGTCGACACACTATTCACCAACCAAGGGGTACTACAGCTAATGCGAAAGGGACTAAACGGACTTTATTTTTCAATGAAGGAGTAAAAAACGAAGCTCCATCAAAAGAAGATTAGTACCTCAATTATGATTGGTTTGCTCTCTATGAGGAAGCATGCACTTGGGAGCAAACAGGTAGTTTCGACGCCAAGACTACTACGCCAGAGGCGTCAGGCAAGGTCGAGCTGGAGATAAACATGAAGCGATTAAGTGCTAAAGTGGATGAGTTATCAAGCGTTGTTATGGTATGAACCTAGTTGAAAACTTGTCATTACCATGCAAATAACTATTATTATGAGTCATCCTTCTAATAAGTTTTCTATCTACTTTGGAATGGACAGAAGACACAGGCCTCTGTAGATGTTGCTGATCTAGGTGGTGACACCACTCGTACTGTTATAAAAGTGGGTGATGATAGATTTCGTCTCTCTGTTATCCATGTTGCGTGTAGCTTACTTTTGTCATATTCATGCATATACGTAAGGTTAATATATATATATTAAACAAATAATTAACACTTTGAATTTCTTGATAGACACTGAAAGAATTATTCGAAAGAATGGACCGGTCGTGGGCAGCTCTCATGATGTTATATCCAAGTCGATTACAACAGGTATGAAATCTACATACTGAAGATGGGATATGGTGTCCAGATTATTGCAATAAAATTTTCTAATTGTATGTTAATGCAGGATGACTCAATCGGGGCAGAGCAGACTGTCATACAAGGCTCTGGAACAAAGGATACTCTATGTGCGCCATCTAGTGTTTTGTCAGGAGTTGGGGAGCCTTTTACATCTTCACCTAAGGAGGACAAGGAGCAGTTGCGCAGTATGTCCGACGTGAAGGACGCAAGCTTTGCTGCCCACCTAAAGGCCCCAGAGGTTATAATGGCTGAGGAGGATAACAAAAGCCCGGGGATAGCTGAGCCTGAACGTAGTCAGCTGCAGCCATTAGGTCGTGGCCATCGAGCGAAGAAGAAGTCCAGCCAGGTGACTAGTCCCTACACCTCGATCGGTGCACACAAGCGGTCACGTATAACAGAGGATCCCAACGGCATAGGGAACCAGGTTCAGTCATTGTTTAGTACTTCGAAATGTACCTTCAACATATATGTGATATCATGATTTATTTTGTGTCATTCTCTATATTTTCATACAAAATAGTTTCACTGCAACAGTGTCTTAATGTTCATATATATTTCATTTAATTACTCCAATATATGTCCGTAGCTTGTTACTAGAGAGACAGATTGCTCCACCCATGGATACGGAATTTGACCGACACTGAGAATAGGCTTGTCAATTTTGTGTTCGATTTGGGCAAAGAAGACAGGTTTCAGCTAACGCTCATGTTGCATTCCTATCTTTTTTCTCATGTCTTATATTTTCAATGTATACATTCTTACAAACGTATCCCTTTATCAGTGAATTTGCCTTTTCTATGGGTGCATTTAATGTTACTCATAGTACCTTCCGTAGTATGGCACCTTCGCAAAAGGTGTCCACTCATGTAAGTAATTTATATATCTATATTTGATTGACTACATTCTTCTTACGACATCCTTCTGAATTGGGTGCTAAAAGCTTAATTATATGATTTTGAGACTGCATTATTTTTTGTTCATGAAGATCTTCGACGCATATACCAGCCTCCTAATGCGTCAACAGGCAGAGAAAAGAGTTAGTCTTCCGGGTTGATATTATATGGACTCTATATTTGCGGTATATCAATTTTAACTAAATATCTGTCTATCTATACATTCTCATGCATTGTCAATATCACTGACTTAATATCATGAAAGGTAATGAATCATGCTTCCCTTTTGTAGAGATACATGCTCCGAGAGGATGCTGTTTCAATCGGCATATTAAAAGACGAAGTGAACACTTTGCATCTCCCAACTGCTAACTGGGTTAGAATACCTTTCAATTTTACAACACTTAATCTTGTTCGCCATTGCTGATGACATGTAATGTTTAAGATTTTAAATTTATACAAAATTTTCCTGCTTAGATCCTCATCCCAATTTTCCATGAAGATCATTGGATTGCATATGCAGTTGACATGAAACGAAAGTGTATATATTACATGGACTCGTTAAAGCTTTCATCAGGCGAACGTGACGCTTTTGTCGCCCCACGACTTGTATCAACTTCCAACTGCTGATATACTTGGTTTTCTTTTAATTTCTCAATAGTCATAATATAAGCCGTATAATGCATATGAATCTTTCTTATATTATGATAGGTATCTGCTTTGACTGGTTTGTTCACAAGCATTGGGCATACAGAAGATTTTTCATTATATGAGCGAGCATCCACCGTTGATCTACCATTACAGGCTAACTCGTAAGTAATATACAATAATGTCATTTGAGTTTTTGCAGTTTGGGAAAATATGTTGCACATCCATATATATTTAGTGTTTCTCTAAATCCCTAAGTCACCTACATCATTCTATTTTCTTAATAGTACGTTGATTAGAATAAATATTTGAAAACAGTGTGAGACTCTTTAACTCGTAAATTATATGACATTTATATATCTATTATCGCATTTTGACTGTGCCGTATTCTGCATGTGCAACGTGTTATATTTTAATGGACCAGGAATGTTACGTTATACTCAGGTAAGATAGACTTTTTACGTATGTATAATTTGCTAAATACATATTAGCTTATATTGATATGCAAGATTGCAACAAGCCATTCTCAACATAAGTTGTTTGGCGTGTTGCCAACAAAGCTTGGGAAATAAGGTAAAATGAATGATGGTTGGTACAAAAGGTGGAACAGATATTTCTCCTTTCAACTGATCTTTTCATGCAGCAATCGATAACTTTATGACTTTTTTTTGCTTTTTTAATCAATGCAAGCAGATATTGATTCGACGCGGCAAGTGATTAGCGCTTGAATGTTAGATAGCCCACATAACAAAGTAAGGAACCAAGTCATGCAAATGACACATCGGAACAACAGACGAAAGTCGTCAAGGATTAATAGTTAATTTTATACGTGACAATGTTCACATTCGGATTTGAATGTTCAGATGTTAGCCTTCATCTTGTTAAGCAAACTTAAAGACATTGTGGCATGTATAACATTCTCAATCACTATGTACATTCCTAATCACTATGTACCACATACTGTACACAAGATTTATTTAGCACTTTTTTTGATAATATGTACCCTTATGGAAGGTAAGTGAATCAAATATGTTTGATGCGCAGTATAAGAATGAACATTGTCTTTATGAATTTGTTTTAATTTTCTTATGAATAAACAAAGAGCCAACTACATGGGACTCTCCATGCGTTTGTTCGTGGGACACCCCTCCTCACCTAATTTTCTTTAATTTTTTTAATAAACATACAGATTTATGTGTATTTAATGGATAAATCAAGTTTCATAATAGCTACTGAGTTTTAAATTTTTTTTGTTAAAGACTGTAACACTTTTCATAATTTCTAACAATAAAATTATGAATGGTAAAACTTAAAGTATAGGTTGAATACACCTAATTATAATATCTATAAAAAAATTGATAAATAAAGGAAAAGGGTACCGTACGGCCTAACACATGAGATCATGTCTCTTAATACA
>JAXCLR010000073.1:41828059-41852888 GCA_035584095.1 Annona squamosa
AGAATCTAGAAGAGAGCGGAGACTCTAAGTGTATTCGCGGAATACATAGTGGAACCCAAGTCACAACGGTGTATGAGTTTGGAAGAGTGGAGTAGGGAAAGGTTGCCCGAACCACTATAAATCTTGCCTACTGTTTTTCTTTATTGTTTTCATTATCTCATTGCTCTCTATTTATTTCTATCAAGGGGATTAAACTTTTAAGGGGTTAAGTTTTTAATTTACCAAAGAATTTTATAAGAATCCAATTCACCCCTCCCCTCATGGGTTTCGCCTTTAACTCGGGACCAACAACAGCAAACTCAGCCGTTGAATGGATAGACAGCTGCAGTCTTTCAGCTACATCGATGTTGATGAAGTTATGAGAACTGCCACTATCTATGAGGATAATAACCTCCTACCCTTTTATGAAACCTTTAACCTTCATGGAATATGCCTCAATGGAGCCCGATAATGCATGTAATGAAATTTCAGCCTCCTGATTGTCCATGACATCTCCAAATTCTCCAAGTTGATAATGGAAACCCCTGTCCTCAGTCTCCAAAATGCATAATTGTTTTGTGGCGCAAACATGCCCCTTTGTATATTTCTCATCACAAGAATAGCATAGCCCTTTCTGTCTTTTCTCTTGTATCTGATCCAAAGAAAGCTTCTTCACTAAAACACCTCCAGTTCCTTTATTCTCAGTTTTTCGAGGAAGATAATCTTCGATTGATTCCCCTACTCCTTGTCTGATCCACGACCTGATCTGCAGGCATTTGTAATCGATCACTCTAGCAGCTTCAGTCACTTCCATGATATTCACTATTGACGGCTTCATAGCCTTGATTTTTGCCCGAATATCACCCCTGAGTCCCCCTATGAAAGTACTGTATAATAATTTGTCAGTCCAACCCGTGGCATGATTATGCAATCTCTCAAATTCCAATATATAATCATCCAACTTCCCTTTTGCATGATTTTATGCAAGGATCGATCCACATCTACTAAATCAGGCTTACCATACCTCTGTCGAATAGCCATGCAAAATGAGGCCCACTATGCTCCTGGTTGTGTACGATTAAACCATTGCCCCCATGCAATGACATCTCCATCCAAATGCTGAAAAGCTATACAAACCTTCTTCCATTCAGGAGTTCTGTAAATATCAAAATAATTTTCAGCCCTAGCGATCCATGGATTGGGATCCCCTGAATGATAAATCGGAAAATCGATCTTACCGTGTCCTGGCAGATGAGGATGATGTACTTCGAGTTTACTGTTATGCCAGATGGATTCCTCCTGTCTAAATTCAGGAGGAATGGATGGAGTTTTGAGCAGATCGACAATCAAATCCAGCTTAAGGAGCATGGCTTCATACTGTGCTTTTAAACTGTCGCATACATCCGCCAATTGCTGTCCAAAGTTGTCAATGCAGCGTTTGAATGCTGCCGATCGCTCCGCTGCCTCTCTCTCCATTCGACCAAGTCTCTCTTCTTGACTGGCCTGTGTATTCTATTGTAGTATCAGATCCTGCTCCACACGATTTAGGCATTCGCCTTGCGTCCCAGCTCCTGGCATCATTAGGATAACCTGGCTTTGATACCTTGATAGAAACTACTAAATTTTTATTCAATGATTGAAGAATTCTACAAGTAGAATTATGTATTTCCGATGATATAGATCAATCGGATATCTTGCTTTACAAGAACAACGTAGCAAAAATGAAAGAAAATACTCTGATATTTGAATCTTTGACAAAAACGAACTCTCCCGCTCGCTACCTTATTTATAATGCTCCGATCAGTCGCCACCTCTCGTTCGAATACTCATTCTACTGCTCTTGCTGAACGAGCCTCCTCGTCATGCGTCTAGCCATGGATTTTGGGCTCCACCTTGTCCTAGGCCTCAAGCACTCCATGGGCCTTAAGTAGTAGTCCCGATCAACACAGCTCTCTCAAGCCTGGGATTCATCTGGATTTGCATAGAGACCATCCGGATGGTTCCTATCATCGCACATTGTGTTTTTTGGTTTTTCCTGCCATGATAGAGGTTACGGAGAGAATAAAAGAGAAAAGAGAAGAAATTAGAGAGAGAGAGAGAGAGAGAGAGAGAGAGAGAGAAGATTAGAAGAAGAAAAAAAACAGAGTCAAGAAGCTAAAATGAAAGGGAGAAAAGATTAGAAACTGGAGAAGGGTTTCTCTCTTGACAACAAAAAAAAAGTGCTCACAGATTTGCATTCACATAAGAAAGAAGAAAGGGTTTTGCCTGAGGCTTCGGAAATTCTTCACAACAGAAATAGATTTTCAAAATTCTCCAAGCGTCTTGTTTTTCCTCTACAATTGAACATGCATGATTCCCGTGGTGGGATTTTTGTCTTTCTATTTTTAACTAGGAGTAATCATTATCAAAAGTTTGCCGCATCATCTCTCAGAATCCTCCTAAGAATTTGCTATTAATTGGCACTTTATTAATTGAAAGCCATTTAACAACTCATGGTTGGTCGTAAAATAATTTCAACGACTATTAACAGCTTCCTGGTGCAATAAAAATGCCCCAAATCTTCAGCTTCAGCAATTTGTTTATGCTTAGAAGGAAATCCAAATTTATAATTCCATAGTAGCTCTCTTTCTCGCACATTATGTTTTTTGGATTTTTCCTGTCATGATAGAGGTTAGAGAGAAAAGAAAAGAGAAAAGAGAAAAAATTAGAAAGAGAGAGGAAAGATTAGAAGAAAAAGAAAGGGAGATAAGAAGCTAAAATAAAAGAAATTATAATTAACAAACAACTTAATTAAAATTATTCTAAGCAAGCAATTAAAAACTATGAAATTCAACTATGAAAGCAGGAAAGAAAATTTTATTAAATTTAATCTAAAAATTACAAAGCAGAAAATAAAGCAGTAAATCTAATCTAAGAATTAAAACTACAAATTAAAAGTTAACAATTATAAAGCATTAGAAACTATAAAGCAAAAAATAAAATTTACATCACCCAAATATGAAGAGCAAATCTCCACTTAATGAGAATTTTATTGTTTAGCTCCACCCACTTGCTAGGGGTCTCACAAGAAGGGGTCCCACCTCAAGGGAGGGAGAATTGTTGGGTGTTTTTCAAGATAAGAGGGGCCCTCCTTTTATTGGTGTGGGGCGGCACTCTTTCCATTTGACTGCTTTTGCCTTCGACTGCTTTCGTTTGTTTCCGCAAATTGCGTGGAATACTCACCTCATTGCTTGGCTGAAATCGACGGATTGCTGCAGCTATCGTAATAGATGCGTCAAGAAGGAATTCCGAACTACATGGTGCAAGTCTGCTTATTCTATGGGATCTAGATGGGAAGGATGTATGCGTGAAAAGAAGTGTCGTGCGACTATCATGGGATCCTGGAGTTGTGATTCCATTTGCAAGCGTCACGGATTCCTTCTCCCTCGAGGATAATTGTGAGCAAAATCCGAAGGAAAGCCGGAACATTTTGTCTGGCCAAAGGAAGCTGAAAATGAAGGTGGCCTACTAGTTGCAGTTGTCAGCAAAAAATTACATACATGCAACATTCCATATTTTCTCACTAAACATATCAGCCCCAGCATTACCACCAACAGGTGGATACGAAGAGCTCAATCTAGAAAGGGAATGAGCACTTTCGACATGCCAAGAGATACGTGAGAGTGATCAAACGATGAAAATTCGTTATCTGGCAAAAGAGGCCACCGTTCAACATAGAATAGAGAAGATCTCTCAAAGCCACGACTAACGCACAGATCAGCATACATCTTCCTAGTGCTATTTGCGTCTGTTTCTTATGTTCATAAGGAGTACAAAAAGTTTGGCAGCTGATTTTGTAATCGAACCTGGAGGACCAAGTTCTTCAGGCTAGCGGGAATGATATTTTAAGGTGTGTGTGTGTTAGGGCCAGAGTAGCAGGGTAGCTAGAGTCCTATAAAAGGGAAGTCGTATCTTAGTGTGGGGCTTCTTGTAATTTAAGAAATGGTTGGAGATGTTCCCTCCCAAAGTGGAACCCTGCCTGATTTGTTCAAGCAATCAGCGGGAATTGATTTATCAATGACTAGTTCATATCATAAGGATGTAAAATTATGTGGATAAGTTATGCATCAGTTATATGCCTAAAGTACACGTAATGATATCATCTTGGTCATGGTTTCTTGTGCATTTTATTTTGCATATAAGATTATATATAATAATCAGTTGTGACTTTTAGGTAAGTCATGTAAAAAGATTTTATTAGATGTATGTCACTATTGGTATTTGAATTCGATAACAAAACATGAATGCTGGATCTTTACATTAAAATCTATTTGCAACAAGAATGTAGCTACTTTTAGTGGATTTAAAAACAAGGATGTTGAATAGATGTTTGGGTGTTATGTTGACTTTGAAAGCTTTGTCTTCTCCTTAATAGATGAGAGCTCTCCTCATTGAAGAGGTGGGAGTCTGTTATCTCCCTTGTTAAATTTGATTTTCGAATCCCGAATCTGTGCGGGTGTTCGTAGGCTTTGGGAGCTTTGTCTCTCTACTGAATAGGTGGGAGTGTTGTTTCCCTTGTTAATATTTATGAGCTTGTTGTTTCCCTCGTATAAATTGAGATATGATGTAAATATACACCAATAAAAAAAGGGGATGTCCAAAATTTCTGATGCATCGTACTTAAATATTAAATTATATATTTAAATACATATGTCGGTGTACATGAAGATGGACCGGATATGTGTTCAATATTTATATGGATATTAGTTGATGTGCATTGATTGAAAGCATCTGTGACAACTTTGAAGTGACTTGAAGTTTTGCAAAAAAACGTTTTGGAATTTTGTAAAAGAGGATTAACTATTATACTAATTGTGACAACATCTATTAATGAAGAATTGCACTTTGATCATTATATCTTTTTATTTGGGCCCATGTATAAAAAAAAAACCAAATGCAAGAAGAAGAGCCAAGTAGACCCACTATTAGCCCTCCATTTCGTTTTGTTGTAAATCGATTGTTTTAACTCCAATTTTATGATTTAATAGTCAATTTTTATATTTTTGATACTTTTGAACTCAATGGAAAGATGTGATTTTGCATTTGAAGCCTAATTCTTAAGCTAATAAATTATAAGATTATTTTATAATACTTAATTAAGTTTTAATTGGATCATTATTCATTTTCAAATGATTTTCTATTTGCTAATCATGCCGAGACTAACTTATCAATTTGTAGGTGGGCCAAATCAAGTGGAATACTAAAGATTGGATTATCAGAAGATCTTCAAGAACAATTATTCTTTGTTAAATTATTTAAAGACATGTAACGAAAATATTGGATATATATTTTATTTTATTGTGTCCTTGATGTAATAACAAGAACATGACTAGTAGATGATTAAATATTTTTATTTTACTGATTACAATAATTAACCGTGTCATAAATGCATGATTGATCTGGGAATTGCATTAAATAAGTCATCTAGGGTCACTTTTCTAGATTACTATGTTATCGCAACTATTGAAGAATAATACGTGGATGGACAATTTACAGGAAACCTTGGGGAGATTATGATTAGGTATTGCCTCGTGATGCGAAAATAGAAAGCATTTTTTGTTTGACCTTCACTATTAGGCGACATGATTCGGAGGGGGCCAAGACAATGGCATCAGAAGTCCACATCACATCTGATGGCCATTTGTGTTGATCTTAACATCAGCCACTTCCCAAGACATTTCTTTTTAATCGTGTTTGTCTATGGTGTTTAGTGTATTATTTTGAGATCAAAATTATATAGCCAGCACTCATACCACTCATACCACTCGACTTCACTTGACAACTTCTCTTGTCCCGAGTCAATCTATGATTCTGTATTTTTAAGAGGTAGAAGTTAATCAATTCTGACTACTTGGTGGTCATCTCATGCCCACCAGTCCAGCAAGTTTTGGTTTAAGTCTACCATATGTACTACAATTTTGAGACTTCAGTTTTTACCAATGTTGTTAAACCAAATTATTTATGAACAAGTTAAGGTTACTGGTTTGGTTTGAACCAATTCAATCAAATTTCGCTTGTAGAAACTTGATTGAACTTTTGTGCTACCAATTTATATCTCTTATATGATAGACTAATAACATAAAAGCTTAAAAGTTTATATCTTGGAATAGTGCACTAATTACTTAATTTCATTGCACCACATCAGCTAACATTCTTTCCATCATCTACCATTTGCACCGCATCAGCTAACATTCATGGATTAATTACTTCATTCTATGTATTGCATGATTTTTTCTTATTAAGGCAACATTCAACATCTGCATGGTGGACAACCCCTCCACACGTTAATCATTCGCTCTCTCAAAGATATCATCTTACTACTAGCATCATTTTTTAGTAGCACTGTGTCATCTTGCGTTGAGCAATCCTCTTCTTATTTCAGTTGACTGCACTATAAGCCTCAGGCTTATTGTTCTTCGTGGCAACAATCCATCATAGCACATGCCAACACCCTGTTACATCCCCTGCACTAAATCTGAATTGCTTCAAATACTTCTAATCCCAACAAATGACATGAACATCACATCTAGCTATAAGGGAAGTAAGTTTTCAATTACTAGACCTTTATTTATATTTAGCATTATTTTTATTATTGTAGAAATCCTTTCATTTGTTTATTTAAAAATGTGTCAAAGCAACATAATAAAATAATTTATTACTAAAAATCGATTTTAAAAATATATTTTCAACTTCTAAGTCATCTAAAACATTATTATTATGTGGATAAATAATTTACATAGCATAATTTTAGTATTTCTATGCTATAAAATTATATATTGTTGGAACGTGAATGTTCAACTTTTAGAGCATAGGCATATTGGTTATTTCACAAAGGGACTAATAGCCCTTTTAGTTGTATAGATCCCTAATGACGTAGGCATGAATAGAATTTTTAGGTAAAATACGTGGATATTTTTGAAATTAGGGGGAGATTTTGTGTATATATTTGGAATCTCCCCTAAAACTTATAATTTAAGTCAAAACTGTTTTAATGTTCAATTTTTCACAATTTTTAAACGGGGCCATATAAATGATCCTAGACGAATTAGGGGATTTAAATACCTAAACAAATAATAATAAATTTAATTTATTTCACAATAATCATCAAGGTGAGCTAAAATGTAAGGGTTTTCACCTAGTGGGTTTCATGCCCTGTCTAACAAGGTTCCACGCCGTTTACGTTGCCACATTTGATTCCAAAAACGGTTGCAAGTTCAAATTTCATGTGCTAAAAGTGGCGTGAAGAAATGTGAATTGGCAGTATCTGTACCAAAAAAAACCTTTAAAACATGAGCGGTTTGTTATATAATAAGATCGTATTTACTTTCGTGGATACTTCAACTTTATTAAGGCAGAAGCTAGATCGTGTTTTCAATTAAGGTTCGTTACAGTTATTTTCTTAATGTCATAGATTAAAAATATTTGCAATTCTATTTATTGTTTATGGGTAGGTTGACTGAATAGTCTTGCACACAATGCATAGGTTGAATATAAAAATTTGCAATTCCATTTATGGTTTGCTAATTGCTTGTACTTGATTTACACTAAATGATTGAGTGCTCTAAGCATGAACTTGTTTGGCATTAACAGTCTTCTCCAGTATGCGACATTCATTTTAATTTCATTTGTTCGATGTACTTTTTTTTTTTTTTCGCTGTAGTTCGTTTTTATCTTTCTCTTTCTCCAGTGAAATATGTAAAATATTATTTCAAATGTTTTTTATTAGTTAAAATAAACTTTGCTTATTTAAAAGTTTTTTATTCTGAATTCTCAAGGTGAGATGCATAAAGAAGAAATGAGACATCGGAGGCAACTAAACAAAAGTAAGCACAACTTTTTATATTATTTAATTTTCATTAACGCATAATCTAAAAACCAACTCAAATATTAACAACCTACAGGACTACAACCAAGTGGGTGATGCAAATTAGTCCAGTTCATGATTGGTGCAATAAAAGATACAGAAGCACTTGTTGATAATATTATTTTTGTATTAATCATATGCCACTCAAAAATATTATATATATATATATTTTATAGTTTTCTTTCTGCTAACTTATTGTTAAATCATTGTTATGCTTCTGATTTTTATTTTTGCAGATATATTTTGAAATCAAAATGATAACCTTCTGGTCCACGCCTTAACCAACTGAGTTAGTGAGACCTACATTCTAGCCAATTAAGTTGGTGATGGCTAATATACCAGAGAACGAATTTTCCCATGGCAATCAACTCTGAGCTGGAGCTAAAGGAAGCAACTTAAAAGGAAGAAAAATAGAGATCTCGGGAGAAAAGGATAATAGGCAGACAAGGGGTGGGGAGGACAAAGTAGGGAAAGAGTGGTTTCTAGATTAATAATAGGACGGAAAGAAGGTGGAGAGGCAAGGGAGATTTACCAACTAAAGCAGGGGACAACATTATCAAATATTAGCAATTTCACACAAAGGAGCAATTGAGGGAGGCAAACGGCAAAGCTGGAAGAAGAAAGTGATTAGAAGAAGATTTAAGTACAATTTGAGGAAATGGTTTTGCGCCAGAAGCAACGGCGGGAATATTTTAATTGAAGTAAAGTGGGGAATGAATGGAAAATATAATTGAGCATTAACCCATAGTAAGGGTTTTCCATGAGAAAAGAGGAAGTGAGGGTATTGTTATAATTTTACAATACAAGTACTTTTATCTGAAAATGTAAGTATGTTTGGTTTTTTGATAAAATTTAAATTATATGTATACAAAATTTCATTCCATTCCATTCATTTGATGGATCAACTACTAAAATATACGTACACATAATTTTTGTTATTTGGTCTTTTAAAAATATTTATATACAAAATATTATTTTTTAGATTTTATTATAATTGTTAAAGTTCAAAAATATATTTATATAAGAAATTATGTCATGTTATTTAAAGTTTATGTAAATAAGATACTTTCGATAATAACAATTTTAATATTTATTTCTGAAATTTTAGAAATTTATTATTTTTTATTTTCAAATATAATAAAATATAATCGAATCTATTTTTTGATAATATGTTAATCCTAATTTTATACCCGTAATATGATCCTAAACTCCTTATAAGATTATTTATAACTTAATTATAAAAGTTAAAACTTAGATAGTAGGATATAATGAAATCACCTAGATCTAACAGCATCTAACTAGATCTATGCATCCAACTAAATCTAACAGCATTTAACACAATCTAACTTTTGGTATTAATAAGTTGGACTCCAATTACTTGAGCGTGCGGTAAAAATGTAGAGCATCCATTTCGGCAGGTGTAATGAGAGCCATCTGATCGTTTAGGTGTTGTTTGAAAAAATTACATGCGCTTTGTGTTCTTTGAAAAATTCAAATGACCCTGTTTGCAATTGCACCTGCAGATTTCCCCTCTCTAAAAGGGTACACAACTCCTCTTCCTCCGTCTCCCTCCATCTCTCTCAACCCTCACATCTCCGCCTCACTCTCCCCTTTTCTACGCCAACTATTCCTCTGCAACGAGAGGTGGTGAGTAGAGATAGAAAGGGCGACGACTCGGAAGGAGGTGAGAGAGATAGAGGAAGAAGAGAAAAGGTTCGCCTAGCAAAGACACAAGGCGAAGACTAGGGACTGAGAGCGAGAAGGAAGACGAGACCACTGGTCAGCTAGAGATGGAAGTGAGGAAGCTATTTATGGGCGGAAGCTGGAGGCCGAATGGCGGACAGGGAGGAAGATGAGCTAGGGATGTGGAATGAGTAGTCCGATAAAAGATGTTGGGGGCAACCGGCTGGGGTCGGATTGCAATTTCCTTTTTTTCGAAGCAAGTGAAACTGGAAAAGTTTTTCACACAGAACCCCCCGATGATCCGACACTCCAGGTTAAAGTCTCCTCATCTAACGGCTATAATTCATAACCGCATGGAATTTTCCATACGTTTAATTGTGTAAAATCGCTCCACTAAATGAGTTAATCCTAGTTTAATATATGGAATCACATCTGGGCTTCTTATAAGGTCATCTAACAATATCTAATAGTATCTAACCACGTCTAACAGCATTTAACTGAATCTAATAGCATTTAACCAAAGATAACAATATCTAACTAGATCTAACGATATTTAATTAGATTTAAGTTTTGATATTAATAAATTAATCATAATTTAATACATGTAATATTATCCTAAGCTCCTTATATGGTTATTTATACTTTAATTACAAAAATTAAAACTCAAGTGATAGAATTTAATAAAATTTACCTAAATCTAATGGTATCTAAAAGCATTTAATCAAATCTAATGACATCTAACTAGATCTAAGTTAATCTTAATTTGGCACTCATAAGATGATCTTAGGATTTTTATAAGATGATTTATACTTTAATTGCAAAAATTAAAATTCAAATAATAAGATTTAATAAAATATCTAAATCTAACAGCGTCTAACAGTATTTGATCGGATCTAACAACATCTAATGACATCTATATGAATTTAACTTTTGATATTAATAAATTAATCCTAATTTAATACCTATAATATGACCATAGGCTTCTTATAAAGTGATTTATATTTTAATTATAGAAATTAAAATTCAGATAATAAGATATAATAAAATTTACCTAAATCTAATACATTCCAACAACGTCTATCAGTGTTTCACAATACTTAACCAGATTTAATGACAGCTTACATAATTTTTTTATATTAATAAGTTAATTATAATTTAACATTGGTAATATAATCCTAGGTTCCTTACCGAAAGCTCATCATATACGGACTTAGACTTGGTCTGCTGCTGACACGTTTTGCCTGGAACCGTCCGATCGTGCAGGAGAGATGCTAATGGAGTGATATATGAAATAAGTCCCTTGGGAGTTGTAAATATAAAACCAACAAAAAAAAAAAAAAACATGTCAGAAGAGCAGCCTCCTCTTCCATCTGCAGGCGTGAACGAAATGAGCTATGCTTGTCTTCACCGGATCCGATAATCGTTATTCATCTTCTATTTTGGTTGATTTGCAGATTTAGAACATGCAGATTAATCAAGAGGAGGAAATCCCAGTTTTAGAATTTGTCATTTTTTAGCAATTTAATCAAGAGGAGAAGATTCGGTTTTAGATTAGGAAAATCCTCTAAGATACGATCATGCTGAAGCAGACCTCTTGGGAGGATCATCCGGAAAAGATTTTATCATTATGTCTTTCTATCATCTCCTGAACGGCTCTCAAAACCATTAACAATAAACTCACCATCTCCTAAAAAGCTCTCCTAATAGTGATTTCGACTATCCATAGGAAAACACACACACACCCAAAAAAAAAAAAAAAAATTGAAGTTAGCACCATGTAAACATTTTGCAGCTGAAGCGGCAATAAATCAGCAAGCCAAACGTTTGGCATTTCAAAACAAAAGCTTTGGGAAGTGTCATCATTGAACAGGCCTCTCTCAAAACAAATGTTTGGGAGAAATTGAATCCACCAGCTTTGAACTTTGAGACCAGTTTCTGCAGCAATTCTCTACTAACAAGGCGTTTCAAGTCTTTGTTCTATTGTTTGACTACAAATCGGAAAGGTGGTTCACGTTAGAAGCATGTGTTTCCTGCCTGTTTCCCAAAATACATCTCATATGACAAAACAGATGAAATAAGGTTCAACAGAAATTTAGCAATCCATCTACTTTCTAAATCATCAGCCCCTCAGTCAGATCTTATGATATAAGCAACACATAACAAGAGTGAATCATAGGCTGACATGTCCATCTTGCTCGTAGCATATGCCTAGCTCATTAGTCATTGAATAATTCCAAAAGGTCTAGACTCTGGATTTTGATTCCTCATTTAAATCAGGTTTCTAAATTCAAGATTCAAGCTGAATGTTCAGAGACAATTCACTTCAACTTTAAATGATTCACTCATAAATCTGAAATGACTTATAAGAATGATGCCAATGAGCTTCCAAGCTGTTTTGATTACGATCAAGCTGTTCTAAAATTGACACTTCACGCAACTGAGCTGGGGGTTCTCCCACCAGATCATTGTCATGTAATCCAACAACTTTAAAACTTCAATATTTATAAAATGAGAATACAATCAATTTTCTCGAAACATTTGGAGCTGTAGGGTGAAGCCATCTGACTCTTACACTTGAAAGAGCATTTTGAAGGCGCGAGATATGATTCAAACTGGGTGCGAATGGAGAATTGGCGATGGGAAAAGGGTCCAGTTCTTTAAGGATGTATGGCTTAACTCTAGGGTGGGAAAGGCGGGACCCCTTCCGTTATCTATCATGGAGGAAGTGATAGTCAGCTACTTCATCAATGAAGAAACAAAAGCATGGAACAAAGACTAGGTAGTGGCTACTATGGGAGAGGTCGAATGGCAAGCCATCAGCCTCATTCCCCTTCCTCTTAGTGCAGAAAAGGATAGCATCTTTTGGAAATGTGAATCAAATGGACACTTCTCGGACAAGTCGGCACATAGGCTCCTCAACTCAGATATTGACAACCCACTTCTCTCAGGCTGTTATAGGGCCATTTGAAAGACAAAGCTCCCTAGTAAGGTGGTAATTTTTGGATGGTGACTTTTCAAGAATGCTCTTCCAACTCTACAGAACCTGATTCATAGGGGTGTTGCAGTGGACCCTTTATGCATACTATGCAAGAAGGAGGTCGAGGATGTTGATCACTTGTTTCTGGGATGTGTATGTACTGAAAGGATATGCTGGAAAGCTGCAAAATTGAACACCTAGGCGTCTTCGGTGTAGGAAATTTTGAGAACCCTATCCTACAAAAACAGGTCCAATGATCTTGCTTTCTTCATCTTATGTTGTTGGTGAGTGTGGTTTTTGTGGAACAAGTTCAAGGAGGAGGTTGCCCAACCGACTTTCGCTGATATCTTGGCGTGGTGTTGGGAGTTTCTTGAGCAACTTCGGAGAGCCAAACTTCTCGGCTAGGCGAGTACTATGGACCAACCCCTTGCGCCTAGATGGACCAAACCACCTGCTGGAGTCTTCAAGATGAACGTGGATGCTTATGTATTAAGGATAGGACAACCATGGGCCTTGGCGCTGTCATCAGGGACTCCCATGGTTACTTCATTGCTGCTAAAGGTTGGAGACGGACTGGTGTGTTGGAGTCACCACTTATAGAAGCAAATGCATTCCTTCTGGGAATCAAGTGAGCCCTTCAACTCAATCTCAAACAAGTACAGGTTGAATCCGATTCTGTTTTTCTTTGCACCTATATGTCTAACGATTGCCCAATCTCCTCACCGGTGAGTTTTGTCATTACTGAAATTAGGATCATCCTCAATGCTAACGCCCACCTTTCGATTCATCATGTTTTAAGGCAAAGAAATGTGATTGGTCATTCTTTAGCCAACCTAGTTTTTGTTTCTTTTTTGGACCATCAAACTTTGTGAGGGAACCCCCCCTCCCCTCCAAACCATAATACAGACACTTTTTTAGTGATGAATTGCTTGGATTATTCCATCCTGAACCCCTTCACATTGAAAGGAGGTCGAGATAGAGTGATTTCTTTTTTATTAAAATTTTTTTTTCTCCAAATATAAATACAATCTATTCCCTCCTATGACAAATACAATCAATCCCCTCATATTACAAATGCAAATACAGTCAATACCCCCTATTTTCAAAATGAGAATAAATAATCAATTCCGTCTATTTAGTTGTTGCGAAATACATTTCATCCATCAAAATGCTTATTTGGCTTGCTATAATCGAGGATGCTTGAGGATTAGGACTGCTGCGATTTGGGGATTCGTTTCTAGTCTTGTCATCAGAGAAGAGCCACTGACGATCTCCCTAAACGGGTCTCCTTTGGTAATTTTTTTTTTCTTTTTTTGCAACGTAGGAAAAGAGAGAGGAGTAGAGATTCACGTAAAATGCAAGAAAACTAGACCAAACATCAACCTATTCCCACATGGTCTTCTTCGTGCCCATGCATCAACCAAACATCGACTCAAGAACCCGACCCCAAGAAAAGATCCTCCATTTCTATTTGATTGTCGCATGCTATATTCTGTCAAATGGGTTCTCTCTAGATAGCATCGATATCAGGGGCAACTAGTGAGAAATCATTATAGAAACCCTACTTGTGATTGGTGCTAGATGTTGGAAATGGAAAAAAGGGCACGCTAGGAAGAAATTAGGTTAGCTACAGATGACCGGCTACCGGTGATGGCAATAGATATATGGCAATTTCGGTGGCGGTGATGCACTGCAGCAACGATGCGAGAGAAAGAATCCCAAATGGCAGAGTTGATCTCGGATTTGTCTTCTAATCCCGGAGAGAGGAAGATGATAGCTTCGTCTTCTGATCTGGGTTTCTTTGGTTTTATATTTACGCCCCATCGCAGGGACTAATTTCATATATCACCCCCACAAAAAATGAATGGCTCTCATCTCTCCCTGACGATCCGACGGCTCCAGACAGGCATGTCAGCAGCGGACGAAGTCGTCCGGATGATCAGCTTCCCCCGTTATAAGGCGATTTATATCATACATTCATCGCACAAACTAAAACTAAGATAAAAGTATTTACTTAAATCCACTTGAATGTAACAATGTTTAATGACATTTAATAGCATCTAACGACGTCTAACAATATATAACCGGATCTAATATTCTATCTAACTAGATTTAACTTTTAATGTTAATAAATTAATCCTAATTTAACATCCATAATATGAGCTCACGCTTCTTATAAGGTGATTTATACCTAAATCACAGAAATTAAAACTCAGATTATAGGATTTAATAAAATTCACATAAATCTAATGGCTGTAACAATATCTAATGATGTCTACCAGCATCTAACTGGATCTAACAATATATAACCAAATCTAAGAATATCTAATTATATCTAACCAAATCTAACAATATCTAATTAGATCTAACTTTGAAATTAATAAGTTAATTTTAATTTAACATCTGTCACATAATCTTAGGCTCCTTATAAGGTGATTTATACCTAAAGTTCAAATTCAGATAATAGTATTTTATGAAATTCACCTAAATTTAACGACGTCTAACAGCATCTGACCAAATTTTACGGCATCCAACCAGATCTAACAACATCTAACTAGACCTAATGACATTTAACTAGATTGAACTTTTGATATAAATAAATCAATCCTAATTTAACACCCGTAATATGATCCGGGGCTTCTTATAAGTTGATTTATATCTTAATTATAAAAATTAAAACTCAAATAATATGATTTAATAAAATCTACCTAAACCTAACGACAATTAACAATATCTAATAGCGTCTAACATTATCTAACTAGATTTAACTTTTGATATTAATAAGTTAATCTTAATCCTAATTTAACCCTCGTAATATGATCTTAAGCTCATTATAAGTTGATTTATACCTTAATTACAGAAATTAATACTCGAATAATAAAATTTGATAAAATTCACTTAAATTTAATGACATTTAATAACATCTAATCAGATATAAAAGTATCTATCTGGATTTAACGACATCTAATTTGAGCTACTGGTGTTTAACATCATTTAATTGCATCTAACTACATTGAGCTACATCTAATGTTAAATTAAATTAAATTATATTTTAAAAATTAATATAAATAGAGATATTAATTTAAATTAATTTAAAATTTGAATAAATAGAATATTTATATTAAATAAAAATTCATAAAAAATCTTTAAATTTTTCTCAATTTTATATGATTTTATTCAATTTGAATTGAAGATTAACAAAATAAGAAATGATTAACTTTTATATCTAAGTTAGTTATGTTATTTTTAAATGCATTTAAATAACAAGTGTCTAATTTTTTAAAAATAAATTATAAATTATTATTAGGTGTTTATATATAATAGGTTTATAAAGTTTTATATTTGCATTTTTTCACAAATCCAATTTGATTATTTTGAAAATAGACTATATAAATTTGTGTATTTTGCAAAAGTTATAAATTTACTAATTCATTTTAGAAATATGAAATCGTGATTTGAAATGGTCTATATTTTTAATAATATTTTAAATTTAGTAATATAATATTAAAAATATAATATCAATTTAATTAATAAGTTAATGCTAATTTAACATCTGTAAGTTAATTGAAGATTAACAAAGCAAGAAATGATTAATTTTTATATCTATATTAGTTATGTTATTTTAAAAATAATTTTTAGTAATTAATATATTTTTAATATTTCAATGAATATAATATTTATGAATGTATTATTTTAGATAATTTTAACATTAAATATATAATAGTAAATGAATATTATTATGTGCTAGAAATTTTCAATTATGTTATCATATCACTTGGGTGATGCTTAATATTTTAAATCAAATCTACAGGTGTTGTGCATACATGATACTGAACACGCCCACAGAGCACTTAATCGTGTGCTCCACCATCTCCCCCAAGCGAGCCATGGCTGTCGTTGTAGAGATGGAACCCATGATACGTGGATCCACAGATTTATTATTAATTTTTGCATCATTAATTTCAAGCATCAATCATCTTCTCCAATTCAAGCATCAGTGACCAACATGAAAGCTCGACAAAAATCAGATCACCACGCTAATGAAATCCTTTAAATCGATTGCAGCAACCATGGGATCCTCATAAAAAATTCATCCGTGGCGAGTCAATAAAAATTCGATAACTTGCAAGAGAGACACTATTGTTCCCATCACCAATTGCAATATTTAGCCTCAAAATTCATCCTTGCTCAACCATCATTAACACCACCTACAAGATGTGGCGCCCTTGACCGGAGGCGTTACAAAGCCTTACTCCAAGATCGTCATTGATTGGTAAATGTGAGTTAAGATTGTTGCCCTAATCACACAGTCAGTTCTTAAATTGGATCTCGTCCATTTTTTTTTCGTTTCATTCCTTTTCTCTTTATCATTTCATTTCTTTATATTTCACTCTATTCATCTCATAAGCAATAGTACACATGTAATTCGTCATCTTAGCATCTTAAAATACGACGTGGTTCCCCTTTTATTTTTATTTTTGTTCATAATCTCGTAGTCTGGCATTTGTCATCAACTACACATATCATGCGTAAATTTCATCTTACTCCCTTACATTATTGGTTTTATCAACCTGACCATGTCATAATCATATAAAATATATTTATAGTCAAGTATTTGACATATATACTTGGATACGTACATTCAATCATTAATTCATATAAAAGTTAGAACTATCAATAAGTTCGCATACATTAACATTCCTTAAAAATTCTAGTTATACCATTCCACACAACATAGCTAATTATTGTAGCACACATATGAATACCATCTCATACCTTTCCTTAAATGCTCAGGTTCTTATCTCTTGAGCTTCTATGTACCTGTCTAAGGTTTGAAAAAACAAAACATAATTGAAAACTCAATAAGCAAGCATTTTATTATCATGCAAGCCTTTTCCTATAATATCTTTTTCATATAAACCTTTTTATATCCAATGTCTGGGCTTTTCAAATGCGATACATATGCATATAAACCTTTCTTAGGTAATTCTCTTTGTTCTTAAATTGACGTTTTGATGTCTCAACACATTTTTCTTATAAATTATTTTTCATGTCCCCGTTTTAGGGCTTGTTTAAAACAAACAAGGCATATGCATGTAATCTTTTTTCATGTATGCATTTGCATAGAAATTATTTCATCTCAACCTTGATAAATACACTTTTCGTGTAAACGCTTTTATAACCCTATTTAGGGTAAACCTTTTTTTCGTATAAACTTTTATGACCCCATTTATGGTAGCTTTTCATATACATAATTTCATATTCCAGTTTTCTGGGTTTTTCAAAAGTAAACATATGCAAACGCATTTCTTCTCATTCAGTAGTAATACTTTATCAAGTGATCATTTATCTTTTGAAAAAGAATCCATCATATAACAGCACGCTAGCCAATCGGTCGTTCCTTGAACCTGCTTCTATCTCAGGAAGGGCGCTGCTAGCCTTTTGCCTTTCCTTAGCGACTTGGCCATATGTAAAGTGAGCCCCGATCTATTTGTAACTGTCTCTACAATTGACCTATTCATTGTTCTGGTGCACCATACATCATCATATATGTCCATATGCTAGAGAAATTTTATGAAACATAACAAACCTCAATCGGTGTCCTTTTTAGTAACTTGAAAAGTGGGTGCACCCACTTTAAATATGTTTTCATAAACGTCTTTTGAATTCTAGTTCTAAGATGACCACCCTTAAATAATTTTAGAAATATTTAAGTAAAACATTTTAATAAGCATTTGTAATATTTAAGAAAACAATCTTTCTAAAAGTGTCACTTGTAATAAATCTTAAAATCATCATGATAAAGAAATTTCAAAGTTTTCAATATTCAAGACAAGAAAGGTTAATTCACTAACATGTTCTTTATTTTCATTTCTGAGCATCTCGTACATAAAGGATATGCAATTGTATCATCTTCTTTTATCCATCCTGATATGATATACTTGTCCGCCTATCATCCTTGTCTTTTTTATGTATGAAAGAGCTTGCATACTCTTTGAATACTATTTTAGCAAATAAAAATTAATTTATTTAGTATAATTAACTAATCAGGTTGGTCACCCTTAAACCTTTTTAGAAACATCCGTATAAACATTTTCAAGGTATTTTAAAATTATTTTCATATTTAAAGGAAATCAAAACATTTCTAATAAACATTTCAACAATTGGACCATTTCTAAATCATCATTTATTTTCAAGTGTCATGTCAAGGAGTAAATAATTTTTTTCCATATATCAAACCTCTTTTTCTTTCATTTCATAATTGTACTTGTTTTTCACAAAATCTTGTAAAAGTAAAACTCGAAACCTGTTTGCAATATATCTTTATGGAAAGATCAAAATTTCTTTTTTTCTCATAAAATCCTTTGGAAATAACATCTTAACGAATGTGCTTACTTGTAAGTAATTCTTAAAATCATCAATGTAAAGTATTTTGAATCATTGCAACATTTGAGATAAAATAAATATTTTAAAAAGTGTTGCTTGCTTTCTTGTAATAAAGCAATTATGAGGAATTTCACTAAAGTCATAATTTCAAAACTTGTGCTTGCACACTTGTAAGAAATTTTTTGAAGCATCACCATTAAACACTTTCAATCATTTCAACACTTGGGATGAAATCAATAATTTCAAAAGTTTACTTGCTTACCTGTGATAGCTTCAATCCCTTTCTTCAACCATTTTCTTTGCCTTTGCCTAGATACATGAAATGATATTTCATTAATATGCATAAAATTTCATGCTTATACATATTAAAGTTTTCCAACCTACTTAAATTTGCCTCACCTTACTTAACTCATTTTTCTTTCAAGGTGGGTGTCAATTTTTCCAATTCACACATTGGTGTGACTTATGATTCCATTTTAACTATTCTTTTCATTTTAATACTCTTAAATTGTATTTTCGCATTAGTGTTCATTTAAGGCATCCATTTATGAGGTAGGGCTACTAATTTTAATCTAAAATTTTTGAGATTTTATCATTTTCTCAAAACAGCCCTATCTTTTCTCATTTTGCAATTTTCCTTCTCATTTTTGCACTTAAGCTAATTATATATGATCATTCCCTATCCTTGTCAATCCATACCCTTCATGCGCACCTTCTAATTACACATACATTATGTGTTAATCAAGTTCATATGAAATCAAATTTTCCTTCCATTTGTCCTTAACTTAGTCGCTTATTTGCATATTAATTAGGATATAATCATGAAATTGAAATCCCTTAATTAGATTACTAAAAATATCAACTTTTCCATCATAAATTCCCACTTTGGACGTCTCCATCATCAAGGCTATATAAAATAGATTTTTGCCTTTCCTTTTCAACCCATTTGGATGTCACATTATTCTTTATAAATAGAGTATGTTACCCATATAGTTATCCACATATCTTGTGTTTTAAGTCATATATCAATTCTACCTTAAATGAATAGAATTCGCATCAATGTGTCAATCCCAAGCTTCACCCTTCTAAGGTCCATCATATAAGCTTGGTGATAAGTTGCAAATTTTTCATATAATTTAAGAATAAATTCATATAGTTAATTATAAAAATGTTAATTAAATATAGGTTTTATGTGAAAATTTGAGAAAATTATATTTTTTCATAAAATCCTCGATTTTGCTGTAAAATAGGTCATTTTACAATATTTTTGAAAACATAAAATTATAAAAATAATTACACACATTAAAAGAGATTAAATAGGTTAACTTTGAAATATGTATGAACCTATTAATACAAATTTGGTAAATCATGCATATATTATTACAATTATATTTTAAGATACGGAAACAAAGTAAATTATAATAAATTAATTGATAAAATAAAGAAAGAAGTTAAAAATTAAATTAAGAAGATATATGATGATTTTGAAATTATTGAGCCAAGAATTAATATTTAGTTCTCGATTAAATATACTAAAGGTGTACTGAATGTGTGAACACCGTTGGAGCATGGGTATAGTGCTCCACCATTCCCCAAACAATCAACCATGGATGCCCCTTGCGTTCTCTTCATCGGCAATCCAAATCCAGCAGTCATAGCATCCAACCTCAGTCACCGACCATCTTCACCAAGCTCACCGTCCTACCAGCATGTCTTCTCCACGCTAAGCAAACAACCATCGACGATACCCATTTCAAACCCATTGTACCCTCTTCACCAACCAGCCGCAACATCCATCTTCCCCAAATGCCCGCTCCCTCTTCCGGCGACCAAGGCACCCATTTTTTTCAACACTGTATCTGCAAACTCTCCATGGAAAAAACTCCAAATTCCAACCACATCTAGCTACTAAAGCTTGAACTAAATAGCAGCAATGGCTATCCATTCAAGCTTCAATCTCCACCATCTTCCCCAAATCGATTTCCATGGTTGCCTTCTCCTTCTCCCCATTCGTCTGAAGTCGCGCAACAAACCATTCATGATCAGCCAACAACAATGAAAATCTGAGCAAAGTAGCATTGAACTTAGCCTCAATTTGCACGTCGTGACTCTGTGAGCACTGGCTTTGGTTGCCTCCTCTTCCCCTGCACTGTTAATTTCAGCAGCTTCTTTTAACAATGGAAATCTGATAGCCATTCATCTTCGGTTGTTAGTAAGCACCTGCCGAAAATCTAGCCTCCCCTGAATCCGACCAGTAGCACCCTTGCTTCATCATCTTTGTTCATCACCGACCAAAAGGGCAACAACAGAACCACCGACAGCAAAATGACAGCACTAAGCCCTTCCCAAGTGAACACAAGTAGCCAACAGCCATGGCATTCAACCCTCTACACTACCCCCTTCAACAGCAAATCTGACAGCCCTTTCTCAATCAGCCAACGACCATCTTTCAGCTGTCTGTCACAAGCCATGCCCAAAACCGAATTTGCAAAACCCATTGCGTCCCTCTGCTTCACCATCATGGCTGCTACCTTCCCAAATTCTATTTGCCAAATTCTAATGGCAAAACCAGGCACCGTTAAATGCATCTACACCATTTTTTAGCAACTCCTCATCAACTAAGGCAGTGAGGAGGAGCAAATACTGAGCAACTACAGTAATACCCAAATGGGAATCCCACATTGGATTCCAAGTCTTCCCATGGGGTGCCCCACGCTTTATATAAGAAGGGCCCCTCCACACATCCCAATGCACACCTCTTCCACACATGCCAAGTGGGTAATGCTCCAAAGGCTTGGATTGCTCTTCAAAGAGTGGTGTTGGAGCAAAAATTGGGGTAAATAAATTTTCTTTTAGTTGTAGTAGTTCTTAATGCTTTTTAGTTGTTAATTTTAGATTTATAGTTTTTAAATTAGATTTATTGCTTTATGCTTTGTAATTTTTAAATTAAGTTTAATGTAATTTTTATTCCTGCTTTTGTAGATTAAATTTTACTTCTGTAATGTTTTAATTGTGTTCCTAGTTTAGATTTACTTTTAATTGCCGTTAATTACAATTTCTCCTTTTTCTTCTATGTCTTCTCTGTCTTCTCTCCATTCTTTATCTGCTTTCTCTCTCTTATTTTTAGTTCCTTTCCCTTTCTCTCTCCCTCTTTAATTTCTCTCTCTCTCTCTCTCTCTAATATCTTCTCCTTTCTCTCTAATTTCTTCTTTATACCCTCTATCTCTTTACTTTCATTTCTTCTTAAACAATTGAAAACTATATCCCCTTTCTATGGATTCGACCCAACTCACCGTTGTTCTACCCTATCACCCGCATAGTAATAGTTTTAATGTATTTCGGTTAATTTTCATTAAATTGGTGATCATAATACTCTTAACGACAAACACTTGGTTCGCATCAGAACATAATCTATAAATAAAACAAGCTCAAAACAACAACATTAATTTGAAATTAATTAAAATTTCAGCATGGTTATCATGTTCATATCAACATTAATTACACATATCCTTTCTTGAAAGCTTGAATTGAATCTCTCATCTCATTTAACATTTAATAACCCTATCAAGGGCTTCATAAATGAATCAATTTATGAATCATTACTTGACCTAGAAAATTTTCCAATTAACAAAACCAAATCATGGTTTAAACACCTACTTGAGATGTGAAGTTTTCTTCCTCTTTGCCCAAGTTGAAAACTCCCCCTTTTCCCTTCTTTTTATCTTCCTTTTCTTCTCCTTTTCTTCCCTTTCATGGAACGTTCCTGCTAGTTGTGGTATTTTTTTTTTTTTACACTGTGCTATCCAAAATGAAGGATGTCTAAGCTGCCCATCAAATGAATGTGCAAGGCTGCCCTTTCCTCTCCTTTTATAAGAGGTTTTTAATCCTTATTTTCCACCTCATTTTGAGGTTTGATAAATCCATATTTATCCCTTGATGCGCTGGCCACATTTCACCCATGTAAATTCCAATTTATATATTTATATTTTTACACAAAATCTGCCCAAAAATCCCTTGATCACGTTCAGTTGTCCACCTTTTTTTGTCATTTCGTGGACATCAAAATTTGTCCACTTGCTGCCCCATTAATGTCTCTAATGTGCAACAGCTTTTCATGAATTTTTTTTGAAATTTTGAAATTGCTCCAAAAATCCCTCCTCAAGGCACCTCCATTGCAACATTAAATGACATTGACTTTTCATTAATGAAAAATCACTTTTTAAAGCAAAAAGTCAAATGATTTTAACCCTAAGTGATTAAGCATTTTTTCATGAGATTTAGGTTAATCAAATCCATCCATATGATAGAACACCTTGTTTTAGCTATTCATACAAAATTTCATCTCAAAATGACTTTTCTAATTATATGAGCATTTAAAAATATCATATGGAATTTGATAAAATTAAATTATTATCAGAATAATTTAATCATGATTAACATAATCCATACCATTCACAAGGTAGAGCATGTCAACATGTGCTTATCTTTCAAATTTCACATCAATCTGCTTTATCGGCGTCAAGATATGAATTTTTCAAGTAATAACCTAGTTTATTCCATAATTATCCACAATTAATCATAATTAATGGAATTAAATAAACATTCAAAATCATCATTTTCATACCTCATTTTATCTTTTTGTGCACATTAATCCACATTGGGCAAAGGCTATTAACTTAACCACCTTACTTAATGATTTGCCCTAATCTCATTCATCCAATTCAAAACACACATTAATAACTTTTAAATACTTAAATTACATTTATTGATCTCAAAATATTCTAGGTATCACACAAAGATCTAATTAATATTGTTGCCACTATGCCACTCCAAACTTAGCTGACCAAAATCCAACAACAGCAGCACAATGCATCGCCTCCAGGAAATTTGGCAATAGTGTCGTCTTGGTCTAAGCAGGGGGTGGATGTAAGGCGACATCCATAGATTCTGGTAGTAATCTTCTGTTGGTCCCGAGTTAACGACAATTACCCAAGAAGGGAGGGGTGAATTGGATAATTAAAAATTTTCAACTTAAACATAAATTTTACCCCGGATTAATCTGTCCCCTTAATGAAGAAACAAATGGAAAGCAATATAGTGTTGAGAGCAGAAATAAAAATCAACAAGTCAGATTTTATAGTGGTTCGAGCAACCTTCCCGACTCTACTCTTCCAAACTCACACCTCTTGTGACTTGGGTTCCACTATATATTTCACAAATACAACTAGAGTCATTGCTCTCTTCTAAATTCCAGCTCTATGGGGCATCAACAATTCTCAGCACAAGTAGGTGACGAGTTCCACTCCAATCATACACTACTTTGCTTACACTTGATCTTAGTTACCCAAACTAAATCAAGTTCAATACAACAAGAAAAAAGTAAAAGGAAGTTTCTGCACGTTACTAATGTGTAGAGGCAAATTTGGCACAGAGAAGAACTTGTACAACAGTGTTAATAATTCAGCAAGCAGCTCTTGGTAGTTTGAAAGGAGAGTTCTTCTTCTATATGATGACTTGATCACTTAATTCTCTTAGAGATGAGAGTTGTGCTCAATCAATGAATTCTCAGCTACCTTCCATGTTCATATTAAATGCCTTTTATAAATGTTGAGAGAATCCGAACGTTTGGAAGTAGGTGGCATGCATCTAATGCGTCAATGTTTGAAAAATGTTGACTATTGCGACCCAAGTCGTAGGTGGAGTCGACTTCGCGTGCGACTTCGGTTGTCCACAATTTCTTTAAGTTCCAGTCTAGGTCGACTTGGTCCTTGACTTAACCCAAGTCGCAGGTGAATTCGACTTCGGGTGCGACTTCACTTCCTCAGCTTGCTTGATGAACTTGAAATCCTTGGAGATGACTTTGATCTCTTGTTTTTCTTCAGATTATGTTCTTCCCTTGA
>JAXCLR010000073.1:41852988-41874539 GCA_035584095.1 Annona squamosa
AACAATCCTGAGTCACGTTTACCAATCAAAACGATCCCGGAGTAAGGCTTCTAGGCACCTCGGTTCGGGGCGCCACATCACATGACCTAATGAATATGCAAGGCCAAATAGAGGAGGTCATGACATAGTTTCAAAGCCAACTCCAAGAGATACAAAGAAAAATTAAGCTACAGCAAGGGAAGGACCTTCCTTTGTTAAAAATCAAAGACTTGTGCCTGTTTCCAAATACACAACTACTTGAAAATTTTCAAAATGTCAACCCTGCATATCTATAAAGGAGATTCATGCCCACATCCCCATCTCAAGGCCTACCATGGTATTTGATACCCTTTAGTAAAAAAGGAAGAAATTTTAGTCGTGCTATTCCAACAATACTTGAGAGGGGGATGCCCTTGAATGGTATACGTCGTTCGACTGCAAACAAATCAAAATATGAGAGCATCTATCTCTAACTTTCATAGATTGATTTTCTTACATGCTAAATGTTGCACTCAAAAGGGCTGACTTAGAAGTATTAAAACAAAAAAGTGATGAAACATATTCAGAATATGTTGCTAGACGGTGAGCCTTCGCACCAAAAATGAAGAATCCTCTGCCTTTGAACGAGCAGATCTCCATCATCATCAACTCGGCTTACCATAGCATTTTGGGCTACCTCATCTCACATCCCTTTGCTAGCTTTACACAAGTATTACAAGTGGTGGAGCAAGTTGAAGATGGCCTAAGGAAGAAAATGATTTTCCCATAGCCACAACAAGGGAATGCTATTTAGCTTGAACAAGCAAGCCAAACGTCTCAAATAATGGACATTGACATAGAAGTCAATTTTGTCAAGGGTAATGCCAAAACATTTGACTCTTCTATTTTCATAACAAAAGTCCAACCCCATAATGCTCTTGTTATTTTACAAGGCTGAAATGCCAATTCTATTGTCCTTCAAAGAAAATGCGTTGAGTTTGTCATTTTATTAGGAAAATTAGCCAAACCTATGCTAGAGAATCCTATTTTACAAAAATCCCCTATTATTCAAAGAACACTCTCTAGTATTTTGTCTACCAATCTAAAGACTCCACTCAAAATAGCGAGCCAACCAGCTTTGCCTCATTTGTCCCCAAAAAAAAGTAACATGCCCATAGTCTAAGAATGCAGAAGAAAAATCAAAAGCTCCTTACACCTCTACTCCTAGAAACCATCTAAATTAGTTGTTGTCATTATCATCTACACAACCATGCTCGATCACGGAAGGTGAAATATTAGTCTTATCGACAAATAAGACAAATGTCTCAGAAAAGAAAGTGCTAGCCAAAGAGCACAAATTTTAAGAAATTCCTGCACAAAAAAAGCTAAATGAAAAAGTCCATCTACAAGTCATAATGAATTTATTCCTCACACAGACAATCAAGTAGAGACATCTAAAAAGCCTCAACAAACTATCATCAACATAGGCAATGTCGACAAAGTCGAACAACTAACAAGGTTAGCCCTGGAAGCCGTAAAATGCGCATGGCATACAACCGTCATCAAACAACCCATCGTCATAGATACATCTTTGTTAGCACATCCACAAGGGATATTTCAAAATAGCTACTAGACAGTCTTTTCATCAAGCTTGACAGAGAAAATGTCAACAACCAGTGAAGATAATATTTCACAGGGGACAACATTAATCTCAAAATTATTCAAGGCCACACTCTGCAAAGGTGGGGCGGCCACAAAAGATAACACGCATAAGAAGCAGAATGCCAAAGCCGCATGCCAGAGAAGTATTAAATTCAAGCTACAAGAGATAATTTATAAACAAAGGCTAAAGGGAAAAAGGTGGAGAAAAATACATTTCAAAACACAGAGGCAGACAACTTTCAAAATAAAGGACACAAATTATTTTTATATCCAGTCACATCTTACCTCAAACAAGGTTTGGAACCTGGGAGGCAAATTTGCATGAAGAAAGGTATTTGTAGATTCTTTTTTAAAAAATAAAAAAAGAAAAAAAGAGAAAAAAGAAAAGAAAAAAAAGAGAGAGAAAAGAAAAAAAGATTAAAAAAGAAGAGAGAAAAAAAGAAAAAAATTACAAGGCCAGATGCGGTTACAGATCCAACGATACATCAGAAGTAGCGCTCAGTCCGATCCCCAAGTGCTCCCTAGGCAATCAGAAGTAAGCTTCACTCGCCTGACTGATGTTGTTTGAGGTATGTTTCAAAGACCTAAACATTTTTAGGTCCAATGGCGGTATTCGTAAACGCATTTCCAAATATCCGTCAGATGCTCCCCAAACAGCGCTGACAATCCCCCTTCCAAGACGCCTAAACAACTACTGACGGACCTCCAAACCACTTAAGCCAAGGTGCTAAGTCATCTAGCTTCGATCACACATCTGCCTTGCACCAACGAACACCCGAGAATCATCACCAACAAATGACTAACAGCAAGGAGCGAGACGAGATAAAGGAAGAGAAGAGAAGGATACCTATCGTTCTATGTGCCCCTCCGACGATCCTAGCAAGCGGCGACGGTCAACTCTAACAACGACAAGTCAACAATCAGGAATCACCGGTTGATAGTCAACACCCCAGCAGTAAGCCTCCCAAGCTACAAAGAAACAAAAACTTGATCAAACAAAGAAAAAAGCGAAAGGACGGAGCAACTCCAACACCAAAGCAATAATACATCCACACAACCCCATATTGCATCCTGCAACTAGGTCAATACTCATCTCTTCTTTTCACCAGCTGCATCTAACACAACTGCTCTAGCCACCAGCGTAGCAGTTGCAAATATGCCAGTAATGGCAAGAATAAGATAGAGAAAAATCTCTCCCCTTTCTCCTATCCGCACATCTCTAAATTCCCATGATGCGACAACCGTCTCCACAACTAAGCTAAATGCTAATCAGCGAAGAAAAGGAGCTCAAAAGAATGTGGCTACATCCTGAATCTAGTTTTGCAGTTGACTCGGCACTGCACTCGTTGCAGCCTCATTAGTAGACCCGATCTACATCGACACCCCCTTCCATTCAAACCCCAAAGAGACAGTAAAAGAAAACCTTCGGAGAAGTATCATCTTCTTCTAGAGGGTTCAGCCTGAGTCACTAAAAAGAGGAGTTATAGCCAAGAAGAATGGAAGCAAGAGCTTAACCAGAGATTGGAGGCGACAAGCCGGAGGAGAAGGAAATGATAACAAGGGTAGTGACCAAACATTAGAGCTTTGTGAAAGCAGGCGAGTGGAAAGGAGAAACCCACAGCCGATAAACACGCCTCTCGACTACTTGCGCGCGAAGCCGCTAATGACGGTAACAGCCATCGCTCACCGCCGATAGACATTCAAGCCCCAACCACTGTCTATCAGTGAGAGGGAAGAAGAAAAAAAAAGAGATAGAGAAAGGAAAGGAGATACCTACCAATTGATAGCAATAGCTCTGACAAATACCAGTGATCCTCCCGCAGCCCCAACGAATGCAGCAATGACCCTTTGGTCTGACCAAATTCCCCTAAGCCTTGTTCACGTGTTCGTCGAAGCACCACCACTTGTGCGGGTATCGACGCTAATGGCGATACCTAACAATCAGCCATCATGGAAGGAGAAATGGACGAAGAACCTAAAACTACAAAATCTTCGACGAGAGCGAGCAATAATGTGACAAACTCCCGGCTTTCCCAATCTCATCGGTGATCAGCAACCCCTGCGCTTCCCGTCACCAAAAACCTCGATCTGCAAAAACTCTATCAGTAAGCTTCCGCCTTTTAACTCACCACCAGTAGAATCCCCATCAGTGACCGCGGTCTCATGTTGTTGTTGCCACAAACACAGACAAAGAGGGCATTAGACAGTCCACGACACCGCCGAAGCAGATCCGCTATGGAGGCAAACTGACGGAATGGAAGTAGGAAGTAGAGAAGATGGTAAAGGATGGCAACGATACCCCGTGCAGAGCTCGGACAATGGCCACAACCGCCACTAGCTGTTGACAGGCACTCGAGCCACGACTACCAAACATCGGTGGACAGAAAGAAAGGAAAAACTAAGAAGGGAAAATCAAGAAGAGAAAAATAGAAAAAAGAAAGAAAAGAGAAAAGGGTGGGGGAAGAAGAAGATTACCCATGACGGCAACAATCTGGGCAAATCTCTGCCGCCCTCTGCTCAATTCGAATACCATAAAAGAAAAACCCGCTGCACGCGGTCTCTGATGACGATGATAGCAGCCAAAATTGACATAGGGGATCGAGAGCGAGCAATGCTATGACAAACTCTTGGCTTTCCCAATCTCATCGGTGATCAGCAACCCCTGCGCTTCCCATCACCGATAACCTCGATCTGCAAAAACTCTGTCAGTAAGCTTCCACCTTTTAACCCACCACCAATAAAATTCTCATCAGTGACCACGGTCTCATGTCGCCGTTGCCGCAAACACCGACAAAGAGGGCACTAGATAGTCCATGACATCGCCAGAGCAGATCCACTATGGAGGCGAACCGAACGAATGGAAGCAGGAAGTAAAGAAGATGGTAAAGGATGGCAACAATACCCCGTGCGGAGCTCAGACGATGGCCACAACTGCCACTAGCTGCTGATAGGCACTCAAGCCACGACTACGGAACATCGGTGGACAGAAAGAAAGGGAAAACTGAGGAGGGAAAACCGAGAAGAGAAAAATAAAAAAAGAAAGAAAAGAGAAAAGGGTGGGGGAAGAAGAAGATTACCCACAATGGCAACGATCTGGGCAAATCTCTGCCGCCCTCTGCTCGATTCAAATACCGCAAAAGAAAAACCCACTACACACGGTCTCTGATGACGATGATAGCAGCCAAAGTCAACACAGGGGATCGCCGAAGAAGAGGAGGCAGCGGACTAATACGGCGTCAGCAGGGCACCCTGAGCATGCTCTTGATAATGGTGATTCATCGATCTTGAAGAGGAAGGATGGAGAAGGAGAAGACGGTCAAAATGGAGAAAATCGCGAGAGCGGTAGCGGTGCACTGCGAAGCGGACCCTCAATGGTAGTGACTCCAGCGGCCACCGAGGAGGGTGATCGGAAACGATGAAGAAGGTGGCCAAAAATGGGACGACACGCCCTGAGTAGATGACGTAGTCGGTGATCGGCGAGAAGGAAGGGAAAAACGGTAGGAGAAAATGAGAGTCACAGCAATAACCCTAAATACCGAACAAATTACGGATGGCCCCCTTGTTGTCTCCAAAATTTGTAGAACCGCATTGAATGGAGAAAAGATCAGAACGACCCAACAAGATTTACTGATTTTACAAGACGACTCGTGAGGATTTTACAAAAGAGCCATCTCAAACTCACAATTATAAAAAAGCAGTTACGAAGTCCGTGGAAATTGCAAAACAACCCATGAACCAGTGTTAAAAACATTTTTAGGTGTAAGACCAATGGGGTGTCTAATATTTTGCCATTCACCGTCAAGATGCCTCTTCCAAAGGGGGCAGCTATAGACACCCTTCCCTTAAGTCCAAATAAATAAAATAAAAATAAAATAAAACATATGTATGAACTAAGATCCAAGTCCAACCACCACAAAGAAAATCAACCCAAAAAATTGCACATGGGCTCTAAAAACCAAAAGCCCATATGGAACAAGACCCTAAACAAGTCAAGCCTACAAACCACCAAATGGGCCTATCCAACCTTGGTCCACAGAAGCAAAGCTCCAATAAGCCACCATAATGGGCTCTACAGCAACAGCCCACTAGACTCCAGCAAATGGGCCTATCCAGCCTTGGCCCACAAGAGCAAAGCTCCAACAAGCCACCAGAATGGGCTCTACAGCAGTAGCCCACTAAATCCAACTTCAACCCACAACAACTGGGCTCTATAGCAACAACCCACCAGATCTAGCTTCAGCCTAACAGAGACGAGCTCCCAACCATAGCCCAACGCTTGCGTGCCCCAACACCTTTATAAATAGAGGGGCTCCCCAACAACAAAAACACACCAAGAGAGGCATCCTAAAGGGGGAGGATGGGAATCTGCAGCAAATTTATGGCGCCCAGCTTCTCTTCTCCTCTCCCTCTCTCCCTCTTCTTTAGATTTTTTTATTTTTATTTTTCCCCTTTTCATGCCCATGTAAACGGCTTCAGGTTAACGAATTTTTACCATATCTATTTTAATCCGAAGACTGGGATCCAAGCTCCGTAAGACCGGTGTTCTTATTCAATGAAAACGGGGACTGATCTCCCCTTTAAGATCAGTGGCGACTCCATCTAGTGATGTAAATCTCCTGGCCTTTGAGGTTATTTCCACACATTTTATTTAATCTAAATAGTAACATGTTTTACTTCATAAGGATGCAGGAATCTCGCACATATGCCGCTACCTAAGAAGCCCAAGGATTAAATCCAAAATCGAGGCCTATCCTATGCAAACATCTATTTTCTGAAATATACTAACACCTCTTCTATTCATGAGAAACAAAGGTTCCGGCCGTTTCGATCCGGCCTAAATTTTACGAAACAAGAAATGCATCCGAACCCATTGTAGCGCCTGTAATGGGTGCTACAATAATATTGAAGGGGTGGTCCAAAGAGAGAACATGGGTACATCAGTAGTTAGAGTAGAAAATGGAGAAAGAGAAGGTGAAGGGAGTAAAGGAAGAGAGATGGAAGTCTCAAAAGTACATAATGCGAACAATGAAGGGGAGATTGATCTAGGAGTAAAGTAGAGACAGAATGGGAGGAATGAAGAAGAAAGGCGAGAGGTTTAGATCTGAAGCAGAGGGAAGAGGGTAGTGAAGAGGAAGGGGATAAAGAGAAGGGAGAAAGGAAGTGGTGCATAAATAAAGAGGAAAGAATGGATGAGAGAGGCGTAAAGAGGAGTAGACTATCTTCCCAACTGGATGTGGGAACATATGTAAGGGTGATGGCTGAGAGAATCTCTCAGCACCACCCTAGCTAGATGGCTATCCTGGCATGGAATTATCATGAACTTAAGAACTTATGGACAATTCACATACTTTTTTATCTCATTAATAAACAAGATCCCATTTTAGTTTTCCTCTCAGAAACAAAACAAAGAGGGAAGGAGATAAACTAGTTAAAGAGGAGAATGAAATTTGATTCTTGCTTATCAAGGGACTGCATTGAAAGGAAGGAGGATTGACTCTATTTTGGTCAAGAGAGATGCATGTAAAAATCATATCATACTCAGGTGGACATATAGATGCTAAGGTGTCTGATGCCAATGGAGAGCAATGGCGATTCACAAGCTTTTGAGGTCGACCTAATGTTCATTGAAGATTTTAGTCCTGACATTTGCTAAGGAGGCTTAAAAACCGTTCAGGCCTACCATGGTTAGTGATTGGAGATTTTAATAAGGTTATAAGGTGTCTGAATACTCTAGCAAGCAGCGAAGACCTGAGAGATAAATTCAGTAGTTTAGAGAAGTTATTGAAGAATGTGACTTTAAATGCATGGATTTTCAGGGACCTTGAATGACATTGACCAATAGAAGAATGAGGATTGATAGAGTTGAAGCCAGACTGGATAGAAGTTTATCAAATTTAAAATGGTTGAGTTTGTTTCCTATGCTTAACTTTATCACATGGTGGTAGTTGCATCAGATCATTGTTATTTGATGCTAAAATTAGATGCAAGAACAAAACAAAGGAGGTATATGCCATTTAGATATGAGATGTATTGGGCTAAATATAAGGAAGTCAATGACATTGTTCGAAAGGTGTGGTAGGAGGCACCTCCAAGGAATCTGTCATAGATTGAGCAATTGATGTAGAAAATCAATAAATGTGGGAAGGAGATGAGGGAATGTGATCAAAATTCAAGATGTAACATACAAAAGCTAATACAACAGCACCAAGTGTGGCTATAGGAACTAAAGGAAGAGGAGGGCTCTAATGAAAGAGACAAGAACATAAAGCACCAAGAGAAGGAGGTCATGTGGAAGCATAAGGCAAAGATTTTTTTGGCTCCAATGTGGGGATAAGAACACAAGCTATTTTCAAGGGCAACTTCTGAGAGGAGGAAGAATTATTTCAGCTTCCAGGTAGACAATAGAGGGAATCAAATAGAAGACGAACTTGAAAAGCTGAATATAGAGTGAGATTTAAAGAGAGATTTAAAGACATGGCAGTAAAATTAGATATGTTTAAAGCATAAAATAGAGTGGAGTGAGATTTTGTGTTAGAAATAAGGAAGAAGAAAGGCTTCAATGAGAAGTGAAGGCAGTGGATGAGAAGTTGCATGTCATTTGTGTCATTTGGGGTTTCTATTAATGGTTTCATATCATCCTCATTTGTACCTGAAAGAGGATTGAGGTGAGGCAATCCCATCGCAACCTACTTCTTTCTATTTTAAGCAGAGGATCTATCAGCACTAATCAGACTAGCACAAGGGAAAGGAAAATTGAACAGGATGAAAATGTTTAAAGATAGCCCAAGAATATCTCGTCTATTTTTTGCAAATGACGAACTATTTTTTAGGGCTAATAAGAGAGAAATCAATTAGATTCTTCACCTCCTCAGTTTGTATGAATGAGAGATGTAAGGGCAGACATGGAACAGAAATTGGGTCAGAGTCAAACCAAATGGAAAGATATTTGATGCTATCAGTGTGGGCTTGGAAGAAAAAACCAAGTTGTTTCAAAGCATTAAGGAAAAGGTGAGGAATAAGATTCAAGGATGGCACAATAAGCTAATATCAACGGGAGGAAAGGAGATTCTCTTGAAGGCAGGGGCACTGGCCGTTCCAAGCTATTTTATGAATCTATTTATACTTTCAATGAAGGTGTGTGAAGAGTTAAGTGATTGATGAGTAGATATTGGTGGGGAGAAATGAAGAAAGAAGGAAAATAAGCTGGATTACTCGGTATAAACGGTGTTTATTGAAGGAGAAAGGAGGGCTTGAGTTTAAAGCTCTAATAGAATTCAATAGAGCGCTTGTCACATGGAGATTTTTCAATGGAGATGAATACACAATGCCACATAGTCTTTAAAGGACGATACTTCAAATCAAGAAACATATGGGAAGGAAAAGTAATAAATGGGTGCCCTTTTATATGGAGGAGTATTGTGAAGGTGCTGCTTTAATTGAAAAAGGAAGGAAGTGGATAGTAGGTAATGGAAATACAACTAAATTTATCTTAGATTAGTGGGCAACGGAAGTAATAAATAAAGCAAGACCATTACTGACTAATTAGATGAAAATTGCAAGTTGAAATTTTATGTAGATTATGAAGAACTGATATGGAAGGAGAAAGAGATTAGGAGGGTTTTAGGAGAAAATGGTTGGAAAATTGCTAGACCCGTGCCATTCCCAAATAGAGAAGGCAAAGATGTTATTTTTCAAAAGTTAAAAATGAATGGAAAGGTCAATGTTAAATCAACTTATAAACTTGCTCACAAGTAAAGGATGGAAAGCAACCTTCAGTTAAAAAAAATAGAAGGCAATGTATTGTGTAGGATCAGAAAGATGAAAATTCCAAAGAAGGTATTGCATTTTAGTTGGAGATTAATTCTAGATTCTCTTCCAACAAAAGAAATATTGGCAAGAAGGGCATTCAAACTAATATGCACTACCCAGTATGCGAAAGAAAAGATGAGATGAAGAGCAATTTCCATTTATTTTGGACCTGCTAGAAGGTAAGCATCCTATTCCAAATTCTATTTTTCACCAGTTGATATAAGAAAGGTTTGTGAACATAAAAGCAGTTGCTAATGAACTATGTAATGCCGAGGATCCCATGGTGTTTGACCTATATATAACAAATTATTGGAGAATATGGTATATCAGAAACAAATGGGTAATAGATAACTAGATGGGATTGTTGTATGAAGCTATCCAATTAAGTAGAGAGTGTATCTCTCAAAACTATTCAGCTCAGTTACTTCTGTTGAGTGATTTTATGTCTAAAGAGTGCTTGGGCAAGTGGACAAACCAACTAGGGGAACAGTGAAGTTGATTGTGGGTATTAGAAATAAGGAACAGTCGTTATCAATTGGATTTGGAGCTGTAATCAGAGATTGTAATGGAACTTTTGTGGCAGCAAAGGGATGGAAAAAAGGGGTAAACCAAACCCAATTGAACAAGAAGGAAAAGATCCTGTTGGGAATGAAATTGTCACTAGATCTAAACCTTTTGAAGGTAAAGATTAATTCAAATTCATAGGTGATCATCAATTGGTTGCAAAATAAGGAAGAGATCCAATCAAACTACAGAGACATACTAGATTCTATTAGAAACCTCAAAGGATCTTTTCTAAAAACGGCTTCCATCACGTGCTAAGTAAAGGGAACAAGGTGTCTCACCTTCTTTGCAAAAATGGCTATGGAAATGAAGTGAGTTAGAGTGATTTTGCCCCAAGTGGGGTGGCAGAACTGATTAGTAAAGACAATGATAGTTTTTTGGTTTAATTTTGGTCCAGTCCTCTTATACCTCAAAGATTTGTTAGGCGAGGAATAAGAATTCATTGGACCAAGTAGCTGTGTTGTATTGTAAAACACATTTTTCTTCTAAAAAAATTAGTGAGAAATAAAGATAGATGTACTTGCATATGTTTCAACTCATTTTTTTTATGTAAATGTCATTGAGTTTATTAGAAATTATGATAATTTTCTATGTTTACTGACAATGCTATTTTATTATAACTAATTAGCATCAGAGAAATAGCTTTTTTTTGTTTAAGCGTTAGAAAATAGCTTTCTTTAATTCTAAAAATAATTTTATTTCTTAAAAAATCTATTGATTTCAAATGGAGCACTTGATCTGTTTCGGTGCTCCCATCTTTCTTTTTTCATTAGCCTTCACTTTTGCACTCTGATTTCTAAAGTAGATCTTGTTGGAGATTTACGGAAAGACAAACAACCATCTCGATAATTTTTGAATCTCTTTCTTTAACTACACTTTTCTTCGGGTGTAGGGCATTGGGCTTGCATATGCCCCATTCCTCCATACCGAAAGCATTTTGTAGCTTCCTTCTTTTCTCCTTTGAATTTCTTTCTTTAAAGCTCTTGAAATGCTTTCCTTTCCTTATGAATTTTCTGAATCTTCTTATGAGTAGCGTTATCTCCTCATCATCATTTTAAGAGGATGAGGTGGAGTCATCTGAAATTTGTTCAGCTTTTAAGACAATAGCTCTTTTGCCTTTATGTTGCTCCTCGTTTCTCCTCTTTATCAACTCACGTGACATGAGTGAGCTTATAAGATCTTCAAGCCATAGCGTGTTGAGGTCCTTTGCTTCCTCAACGGTCATGATCTTAGGAGTCCATGATTCGGGTAGCGATCTTAGTATCTTCATAACCTGCTCAAATTCAAAAATAGCTTTCCCGAGACTTTTCAAGGCATTAGTAATTTTAGAGAATCTAGCAAATATTTTCAAAATATTTTCGGTCTCAAGCATTTTAAGCCTTCTAGCTCTCTAATCAAAATATTTTTTCTTGTCCCTTGAACTTCAAAAGTTTTCTCATAAATAGATATAAGTGTATCCCATATTTTTTTGGTGGTTTGATAAGAGGATACCTTATCATATTTGGATGATGTTAGTGCACAAAAGAGGGAGTTCATGGCTTTTGTGTTGCTTTTAATGGTTCTAACTTCCTCCTCGGACTATGTGGAGGCTCTTTCATCGATGGACAACACAACATTGTCTTGGATAGCAATCCAAGAATCTATATCTGTAGCCATAATTAATTGTTTCATTCTTAAATTCCACTAACCGAAGTTATTCCCATCAAATAGAGATGACATTGTAAATGATTTCCCTTTGGCAAATGTGGGGATGGAAGTTTGTTGGGTTGCCATTAATAAGATCTCTTTGGTTTAAACTCAAAAACCTGCCCTGATACTACTTGTTGGTCCCGAGTTTATGACAATAACCTAAGAAGGGAGGGGTGAATTGGGTATTTTAAATTTTTTTACTTAAAACAGAAACTTTTTCCTTATTTAGTTTAATCCCCTTAATGAAACAAGTAGAGAATATGAAGAGAAATAAAGTAATAAAAGAAGATAAGCAACTTACAACAGTAGATACAATTTTTTATAGTGGTTCGGGAAACCTTCCCTACTCCACTCTTTCAAGCTCACACCCATTGTAACTTGGGTTCCACTAATGACTAGAGAAATAGCTCTCTTCTAGATTCCAGCTCTAGAGGGCTTGCACAAACACAGTACAAGTAGGTGACGAGTCATACTCAAGTCACAACACTACTTTGCTTTCCCTTAGTTCTGATTTCCAATATCAAACCGAGTATCAAATACAAATAATGAATCAAATGAAGGAAACTACACATTACAAGTTGTGTAGGCAGATTTCAGCTCATGAAAGAACTTGTTGAGAGAATAATTTGATCAGCGATGTAGCTTTCAGCAAGTTGAAGCAAGGTTCTTCACTTTAAGTTGATGTAGATCACTTAATGCTTAGAAAGGGTGGAAGGTGAACACAATAAACGCTTCTCTAACCTCTAGCATGTCCTCTTGAATGCTCTTTTATAATGGTAGAGTAAATTCGAATGTTTGGTGGTAGGTGGCGTGCATTTAATGTGCCAATGTTCGAATTTTTCCGACCGTTGTGAACCAAGTCGCATGTGGAGTTGACTTCGGATGCGACTTCACTCAAGTCGCAGACTGGAGTCGACTTTGGTTGCGACTTCGGTCTTCAGCAAGGCTTCAAATTCCATTTTAAGTCGGTTTGGTCTTCGACCTGACCCAAGTCGCAGGTGAAGTCGATTTCGGGTGCAACCTCACTTTCTGTATATGTGTGATGAAAGTTGGATTTCTATGAAAGTGATCCTTGATGCTTATTGTTCTTCTCAAATCTTATTCTTCCAATAATATCATCGATCTTAAATGCTTAGTCTTGAAACTTGGCTTGTTCATGTTCTTTTTGAAAGCTTTGTCTTCATGACCTTGATCTTAAAATGATTCGCCTTCCTTGAGTTTGCAATCCAAAGATGTAATTAATAATTTTCTCTTTTAATAATATACCAGATTGAATAATTATGTCATGAATATTCGCTTGTCTGGACTGTCTTGGTCTTCAGCTTGACTCAAGTTAGATGCCTGGGTTGACTTAGGGTTCAACTTCACTCAAGTCGCATTGCAAAGTCAACTTGGGAATGCAACTTCACTCAAGTCACAAGTGCAGTCGATTTCGATTGCGACTTGTCCTGTCTTTGTGCCTAAATTCAATGATGGAAGGAATTGATCACCTGAAGTCAATAGTGGAGTCGACTTGGGTTTGCGACTTCATCCAAGTGGCAGGTGAAGTTGACTTCGACTGCGACTTCACCTGTCTTGGTTTCCAAATTCAACGCGGAAGGTTTTGCCCACTTGAAGTCTATCTTGAGGTCGACTTGGGTATCAACTTCGCTTAAGTCGATGGCGAAGTCGACTTAGCCTTGTAACTTGGTCTGCCAGGTTTTGAATTCTGAGTTTTTATCTTTTAACAAACTACATTAGTATCTAAAACATTTTCAAATTGAGTTGTTAATCATTAAAACATAGATTATACTTAATTTGCCTTTGATTCTAACAAGTAGTACCTGAGTACCAATCTCAGAACCAGAAAAGAAGATAAATTAGCTCATGAATGTGTAGCATAGCTGCACGATGGCACAAGCAGATAATAATGCCTACAGCGGGGGTGTTAATGGTCATGATCAACCTGCCAACTCACTCCTCCAACCAATTTATAAATGAGTTTGGGTTAAAATTTTTGAATAAAAAAGTTATGATCCGCTAATCTGTTTAACTATTTAATTAAATAAACGAATTAAGGTTTAGATTTTATAATCCGTCAACCCGTTTAATTCATATAACCTGTTTAATCCGTTCAACTAACCCATATAACTCATGAAAGGGGTGTATATGTATATATGTAAATATTTTGGTTATTTTTTCTCTCTAAGTCTTCCTCCAGTCAACTAATTTTTATTTTTTCACTACTACCTCAATTCTATTTTTCTACTACTTCCCTATTTCCATTTCTCCTGTGCCAAAGACTCCCTATCGTCTCTTCTTGCAAGATCCTCATTTACTAGAGTCTAGGCTTTCAGGTCATCTACTATACAATTCGTTAACAACTCGCCAACCTGTTTATTAAACGAGTTGTAAATAGGTTATGGTTGAGGTATTTTAAATGATTTAATAAACGGATTAAGGTTGAGATATTTTAAATGGATTAGAATTAGGATTAGGCTTCATCCATCCAACCTGATCTGTTAACACCCCTACATAAGCATAAATGCATAATTTAGAATTAACACATGTATGCACATATATAAAGGTGTTTAATTTTTCATTAATTAGAGTTTGTTATGCATAAAAGACAATATAGATGTTATGTTTATTTTTTGAAAATTAAAATGATTGTAAAATGAATTTTTAAAAAATATTTACTTACTAAGCTTTTAACTCATATAGTTTTATTTTCGGTTGAAGTACAGGATTACAATGTTAAACTAGAGCTTCTAATGACGTGGGAAAAATGAAAAACCAGCAAGATAAAGGACAAAGAAGTTTAGATTTTATTAAAATTATTTTAAATTATTTGTTTGTATTAATGATGGACACCAAAATATATATATAATGACTTTATGAGAAGTAGTCTTAAGATATACTAATGAAATTTATATGATTTTTCATCTTAATATTTATTTCCATCTCGGGAGATTTTATTTATTATGGTATTCTTGGCTTTAACCCAATAAACCCTATGCATGATATCTCAAGAGTGGGGTATTACACCAACATTCGTGTTGTCTGGACAGCACTGTTACATTTACACTTTTAAACTATTTCAATAGTAAATTTCAAAATTACAATATCTATCCCATTTTACTTTGAATTATTTTGTAATTTCGTTGTCGTGGCAACACCAAAGGCCCCTGCTCTGTAAGAACTTTTAGAAATCTCAAGTTATAATGCCAAGCAACATGGGAGTTGTTCCTATTATTTATTCAGTCAATTTAAAATTAATAATATTTATTTATTATCAAACTCATATTTTATTATTTTATAGGGCACGGAAGATTCAAAATAGTAAAAAAATTAGAAGTTCGTTCTTATATATTATATTAGCCACGCACTTCCAGTTTCTATGATTAATTAAAACATTAAAATATCCAATAATAAATTATTCATTTGAGAAATTATACTGTATATGATCTATATCTTGTGGGTTGTTAAAAATTACAACATGACTGAAACACAACTTGAAATTTTATATGTTTTTGAATCATTTTGACTTTTATAATATAAAATTCAATGAAAAAGTAATAGCGGGAATCATGAACTTCTTTATTGAGATGAATTCAATAAAATTTCCATAGAATAAATTCTTACTTGAGTAAAAGCATATTTATGAAATACTACTTGTAAATTGTTTATATTAGTAAGAAATGTCAATAAGTATTTCATATAGATAAAATAATATTCCATTAAACAACTAATTAGTTGAATATCATTTATTTACTTCATGTTTTATACATGATGATATTGTCTTATATATAATCCAACTAATGATTCAAACATAGGTATCAATCAACGACTTCCTCATTTCATTAACAATCACGTTAGGACGAGCTTCCCTCAATTTGAAGACACTCTCGATCACTGAAAGTTCCGTTGCAGTGGTATCGGATCCACAAAAGGCAGTCCAATCATTGACAGTCATACCTGCGGCAATTACTTCACTACCCCTGTTAATGGTACCCGCCACTAATGGCACTTGCAGGAGAGTGGACAGTTCATCCAGGTCTTCGATTGATGTATGTGGATGCACCTGTTTTCCAAAGTATTCAATTAGTTAATGATTTTATGACAGAATTTTAGGTTAAAATCAATCAAAACAAAAGACTTGCTTTATATATATATATATATGGAACAAAAGCCTTGTTTCGGGTTATAAAAAAAAAAAAAAAGCGCCTTGCTTCAATATAAACTGAATTTGTTGGAGAATGTTTCAATGTTATTCAGCTAAAATTTTCATTTTTTAGTTTTTTTGAATTTTTTTTTAAAACTATTAATCTAGATATATTTCATTCATAAACTAAATTTTACTATTTTTAAAAATGTATGTATATTTTGTTATTTTTAAAAATGGGGGATTTTAGTACTTTTTAAATGACTAAAATACCCCTATTTTCAAAAATAAAAAATATACATACACGAATTTTCAAGAATGATAAATGATAAAATTTAATATATAAGTTAAAAGATTAAGAGTTTTATAAAAAATTCAAAAAATATTAAAAAATGGAATTTCTACCCAATGCATTTGGTTGCATTGAAACAAAACCCAAATTTGTTTTGATACATACCAAGCCCCCCGTGTTGGAGAATGCACAGTAACTACCCACAAGAATGTTCCCAGCGATTGTCTGCCTGAATACTTCCACTCCAAGAACATCTGCAATTTGTTCTTCTGTTTCCTGCGCATCGCATTCAAAGACCAATTAAGAACGAAGGAGCAAGCAATCATATAAAGAGGATCCTTACTAAGACAAAACTCTTTCAAATATAGAGAAAATCAGCGTCAACTTAGCTTGAATCAAAGCTGTGCATCAAAAAAAAAAAAAACACACACGTTGATGTTACAGTGGAAGATACTTGATGTAACACCTTCATACAACAGAAGACATAATCCCTGGAACGCAATTTCTAACATTGACATTTGGTCGGAGTAAAATGATCCCAGAAAGTGTCCCATAATGCAGGTAGTCAAACAGCTACATTGATCTAATAAGACCCATACTTGAGCTGCTGGCTGAGTGGCATATGACTGTCATATTTTCCCAAGGTAAGTTTGGTAACGTTATTGGGGAAATGGAAAATGGGAAATTCATTTCCCATTTATTCCAATCATTTTATCAACTTTAACTACTCTACTTTTTCCATTTTTATTCCTATATTTTAATCAGTTTTTTACACAACTACACTATTTATTTACGCTTTACTCCTAACCTATCATATTGCATCACTCTCACAATTTTTGAAATTTTTCTTAGTCTCCCACTTTCCCCTTTCCCCTTTCCCCTTTCTCCTTTCCCATTTCCCCTTTTACATTAACAAACACATGTGTCTAACTCTATGCTTTCAAAAGGAAAGAATTGGAACAAAATAAAAGCCCATAGCATGACCAACAAACCACCCTGTAACAACACGGACATGGTGCCAAGTTGCCTTCATTTGGATGGGAAAGAAAGAAGGCTTCCATCCTCAATCATAGGGTTTCCAGTCTTACTGAAACCAAGTTTGAACCAGTTGATCCAGTTAAAAGTCAGCTAATCAGTTTAGTATAAGCAAATGTTGATCTGGACAGTCATCACCAATCTGAAAATGGCTATGTTCACTGCCCACAGAAACCAAATTTATTAGCATTTCATTAACACAGCGGAATTATTGGTAGCACATTGACAGGTCGATTTAAATTATTGAGTCATCCGAAATCATTCAGCAAATTTTGGAATGAGACCATTGAACCACGAGTTTCCATATTTGCTGACTCGGTGTATATTCCAACCAATTGAGGTAGAAGGAACCATGTGTTCACTGTAAAGTAGTTGCACAGAGAAAACAAGCATCATAATAACAAGTGCATGTAGGGTGGGAGGGAGGAGTGATGAGAGAAGAGGGTACCATGGTGATGGATGCTTACCCTATCTAAATCTGTGTGAGCAAGAGCAACATGATCATTGCAAGCGATGCAATTTCCCAAAGCAGACAGCCTCTCTTCAGCGCGTTGTACAACCACTTGATCAGGTAAACTGTTCCTTAAATGCTGAAGCTCTAGAAATACAAGGAAAAGAATTGAAAAAAATTCTTTCCATTAGAAAGAGCGGAATGCAACAGCACCTACAGATGAATGAAAGGGAACATTCCAACTTCGTTGATTGTTAAAAATATCGAGTTATAACAACTGCATAACTCAACATCTTGCAATGTAAATGAAGTATTTTATCATGATTATGCGCATATCAGCTTCTTAAAATCTTTTACTTTATGTTAGCACACAGCAAACAATTTCACACACTAATCCTTGGAAATTAAATTTGAATCTTTTGGTGCACCCACTTAACATAAATCTCATACCATCCATCAATAGGGATAATCGTATCCTAATTTTAAAATAAGGAAAGATGTCTTTCAACAAAGGAAAGATTTAGCAGCATCTAAAACTTAAAACATGAGAGTAGTTCTCCAAATGTATAAACTTCATCTTTCCCTGCATAGATGAAAACATTATCAACTACTTCAGGCAAAAGAAACATGTTCAGCCGGGCAAAAATTTGTTTCTTTGTATTATTTCCCAAAGAGGTAGCAGGTGAAGATTTAAATGGAAAATGATATACAGACACAGAAGAAATAACAAAAAAATGAGTCAGCTAATCCTACCAATAGGAGTTATCAAACAAAAAAAAAAAAAAAAAAAAACCTACCAATAGGAACTTTAACATCAGACATACCTTGGTCAGTGGTTGTATGTGGCAAGAGAAGTCCATTCTTGTTTCCTATTAATTTTCATAAGTAAAAAAACAGATATAAAGGTTGAGCATCGCAGTGTATGGGAAGTGTTTGAGCTTCTATTACGAGCAGCCATTCAACACTTACCAGCACACAGTCGACCAATAATTCTCGTGCCTGCTATGGATGTTTTAACAACAGGGATAACATCAGCAAGTTCTGCTTCAAACACACTGAAGATAACAGGAATAAATGAATAGGTAATATATAACACCTTGATAAAAGAATAACTCAATAGCTTCTGAAAACTAACCTATAGAAGCTTTCAGATCCTCCATTAGCTACCAAACAGTACGCATTTGTCAACTTCGAGAATACCCCAACTTCACAACAATTCTCAAATTGGAGTCCTGCACAAAGACCAATTTTTGTGGTGTCATCATCATGTCTGACATAGCTGATATGCTTTTGTTCCTAAAATTGGGTGCACATTCAGAGATGCATGAAATTGCTTGTGGGAGACAAAATTTTCACTTTATTTAAATTCTAACGTATCAATATAGAGAAACTAGATGAAATCGTTTACATTAAAATCAATAGTGTGGGGAACATTAAGAGCTTCATTTCTAGTAATGAGACAGTTTTTACAAACACTATTGAGGCAGAGAACAGAAAGTAGCTACAAATTAGACACTGATATAAAAATGAACTAGCAGCAGCACAAATAGGAGAAGATGAGGAAGGATGAGAAAAGATGATTTGATTGTGTTCAATTTATATTAACGTAATAATTCTCAGTGGGAAGAGAATGGATCAGAGGACAGAAGTCTAGAAATGACCCAAGTGGAAATGGCAACGATCAAAGGTAATTAGTATGTGAAATAACCTCAACTCGAACTGAAATGTTCTTCTTTTTTCTATTTTTCCTATGCCAGTGTTCCTTCTAGGCAAAAAAGATATGCGTTTATCAGGCAATCACATGAAACTCTCCGGATGCTTGGCACAACATCATATATGAGGTGGTAGCTGATATAATTAACACAGAAGGATACTAATAAATTTGCATGGCAAATGCCCCTGTTATAACAGAAGGATCGAAACATCAAACGAACCTTTAAAAAACTTTTAAAAAGAAGAAGAAAAGAAGCGTAAAATGCTTACTTGTAGCCATGATAAGATCACTTCAGACAGGTTCAGATGATGGCCAAATAACCTGCGAAAACAAATTTAACCCAGATCATTCATTCAGGTATATAATGAAATAAAATCAATCAGAACTAGAAGAAATCAAGATAGAAAATGCAGCAAGAGCAATAGATTCAGGTCCATAAAGTGTTAATGTCTATTGTTTGGTCAAATCATGATTAATGATGCCAAACTTAAGCAAAACAAGAAAAAGAAAAAGGTTAATGAAGATTAACTTTGTGCATAAAAATTGAAGGAAATTGATTTCATGCACCCGAGCGTATTTAGCTTTGGTGCACCTAGGTGCAAATGCTCCTTTTTTAATACTTTTTTTGAAAATTTTTTTACAAGATTATTATACTTATATTGATAGTCTTGTAAAAAAATTTTCAAAAACATATTAAAAAAGAGGTATTTGCACTTAGGTGCACCGAAGCTAAGTATATCCCGGTGCATCAAACGAAATTCCAAAATGGAGAGGAAGTAATAGATGGATTTGGGGCATGAAATAGCTACAATTGAAAGGCTTTCACAGTGGCAAAGAAAAAGGAAATGCTGTTATTCCATCGTGGTAACGAACAATAAATAACAAATAATTCTCAACCCTTGAACGGAAGAAAAAACGCTAAACCTTCATTGAAAACCAATAGAAGAGGAAGGGTATAAGCCCTTCGGCTCGAGAGAACAACAGTGCGATGCTTGCAACTAGCAATGGCGGCAAGCAATTGGGTTTCGAAGGGATTTTGTTGGCGTGGAGAATTATAAATTTTCAAAACAGTCACAAGCTTTTAAATTTGAATGGTTAATCAAACAATGTTCAGTAACTTTTTGCAAATATCTACAATCTGATGGATAATTTACTCGTTGTTCGGGACGGCATAATTAGATGAGAATAAGATGAGGAAATTAGGAAAATTTCCAAACACACCCTCACTTGAATTGTCATTCTCACAAGAACTTATACGCTAAACAATAACTAGTTATTAAAAACCAAAGATCAGATTCTAATCAGATGAATTTAAATGAGAACTCAAATAATCAAATTGAAAGAAACATACGTAGAAGAGAAGAGTGAAAAAAGATAATTTAGTGCACACGAGATAAGATAAATGAAAAATTCTTACCGATGAATGAATTCAAGAGTTACAACTTTACCTACATATATCCTCATGATATAATAGAACTCTTTGATTTAATTTATTAATATTAGTTTATGGCAATATTATCTGTACACTTCTTTCCATAGATGTATAAATCTAACATGTTAATTTTAACTTTTAATATAAATCATAAGAAATTAAAATAACAAGCAGTAAAAATTTCACCCTTAATCTTGACTAAACAAGGTTAATTAGTATTTCTATTTATATTAGCAAATTTAACACATCCAATGAGATAACATAATCTTAATATTATGCATAGATGATATATTACTTAACATTTAGTTCAATTTCATATTGTCGCTTCCAAGAACCACATAAAATTCATAATTCAATCTATAAAGTGGTTAATCTTATACGATCATCATCGAGAACAGATTAAGTAAATAATCTAACATTAATATCACGAAATCAAAGTAAAATAATATATCAAACATGGTTCAAAGATCAAATTCATTGTTACCTTAGAAATTGGAATAGAGTTTTTAGCCGCATATAATTATATTAAACATAAGGATAAAAGTAAAATTAAAATTAAAATTAAAATTAACATACATCTAAGTTAAATAAAAAAAATCAAAAATAAAGAGAAGAAAGAAAAATGTACTGTTTTAGTCCTTGAAATCTTCACTCTCCCGCCGCACCCGCTCTCTCTCTCTCTCTCTCGAATTTCACAGAGAACCGTGCGAGCCTCTCTTTTATAACTAAGGGTGTGTTTGGTAATGAATAAAACTTTTGATGAAAAGTTTTGAGGAGTAAAAGTTGTCAAATGATGTGATA
>JAXCLR010000073.1:41896534-41910258 GCA_035584095.1 Annona squamosa
GAATGTGGAACACAATGCAAAATATTTCTGTGATGTATTTTTCGGACTCGGTTAAAGAATTGGATGCTTAAAATTTTACCGAGAAATTAATTAAGCATTTATTTTCGAAGCCGCAGGAAAATAATTTCACATTCATTCAACCAAGAATGAATTGGAACTTTGAATTGATATTAGATTTATTTTCTCACAAGGCCGGAACAATTATATTTTTCAGCAAATGTAACCCATAAACATATTTGATTGAAATGAAACTTGGTCTCCTACATAAACAAATGCTACTAAATACAATGAATATATTAGATTTTTCATCAATGATTAAAGTCTTAAATTTTTTAAGAAGTTATATGTCACTACTTGGTTACATATAAGCAAGACCGATATATATACAAAAATTTGTTCTTGTGAATACAACTGCACAGTACAGTAGACTGATATATATATATATATATGTATATGTATATATATATATGCATAAATTTGTTCTAATGTATACAACCACGTAGTACAGTCCATCGTAAATGTGCCTTGCTTAATCAACGAGCTTTATCTATACCATACATTATTTAAACTTATTTATTTTAGCCACATATCAATTTCTTTCAATATGAATGTGTGTATGCCCCATCTAAAAAATTTTGAAAATCAACTTGATAAAATTATTTGATTTAAATAATTTTAAAGCTATATTTTCAACATCTAAATTATCCAAAATATAATTTTTTGAGGATAAATAATTATATAAAATAGAAATATATTTGAATGTATATATGCTCCATTTTTCACTAAACTACACTATAACTACAATATAGTTAGATTGAACTAGAACATATCTCTTATTTCTAGGGTCTGTTTGGTATTCGTTAAAACTCTAGTACTAGTCTAAAAGTTTTCAGGACAGAGGGATGTCGGGGAAAAAAACGTCCCATCATCTCTATGCCTTCTATCAGTGCTGCCCGGAATGTGTCTGCGTATAAATACAACGCCGCTGAAGCCTTTACCATCACACTCCACGTCTGCGGTTGCGTTGACGCAGAACCGAGTAGTCTTCACAACTGTTGATGCAAAACTAAGACGCAGAACCAAGTCGGAAAGCACTTCCATCAGCTGCATTAATTCTGTTATAATATGCACTGTACGAATGGCTGGATTTGACAACTTTTTAACCCCACAAACACGTCAAAAAATTTCGCCAATTACTAAACAGACCCCTAGTACGCACAAGGATAGTTTTATGAAACCTCTCTTATGTGGAACCCTCTCCATTAGCATCTAGACAATTAATGGAAAATCCAATCCATTTATTATATTTAGCATCATTTATATTATCATAAAAATATTTTTATTTGTCTAATATTACTATATATGGCCCCCATATACAAACATATAATATCAATATAATGAAATGATTTAATGTTAAATATTGATTTTTAAGTAGTATTTTTAACATCTAAACTATCTAAAATATTAATATTATATGGATAAATGATTCTATAAAGCATTACTATATTTTAATACATATATGAATGGATTAAGTATTTTTCCTAATTTACTCATAAATGCACATATTTTTAAGCAAATGAGACCTCTACACTATTGAAAAATGATGAAACTTAGTCTCTTAGCTAAAAATGATGTCAAATGCAATAAATAGATTAAATTTTCTCATCAGTCATGAACATTTTTTAAATAGAGGGGGTTCAATGGAATCCTTTATATGAAACCTAGTTTTATAGAAACATTCATGATATATATATATATATGTTGATTTTGTATCATTTTTTGATGGAGCCCATACATCTATCTAATTTGAATGAAAATTAATATGCTAAAAAAAGAAATAATTATAAATACAATGAGCAGGACAGGTGCACATTCTATGATCATGTGATGCCTATTTTGATGTAAATGCACTATAAGTTATAATGCATTTACATGCATTCGAATATCTCTCCACATCTATATAAAATAAGTTGTATTAAAAGAGATTTTTGCAAATGTATCCACATTAGTGTGACAAATATTGTCTATGTTCTTAAGTTTTACAAAATAGTAACTATATTTATATAATTTGAAATAAATTACAAATATTCTGACGCTATCATATTACGTCATTTAAATCATAATCATTAATTAAACGTGTGGTGAAAAAGGACGATATTAGATGGAATGAAATATGCTGGTGTGTTAGCGCATAGTGGTAGGAGCGTTGTCTCGTAGAGGGACCATTCAAGGTTCGATTCCTAGTATCCATGGGCTACCATCACATGCATCCGGATGCATTGAGCCTCAATGCTCCCGGGTATACTACACCTATTTCTTTAAAAAAAATTTGAAAATTTTTCATGAAGCTATTAATCTAGGTGTATTTAACTTATGTATCAATTTTTACCGTTTTTGAAGACTTTTAGATAAAATTACTAAAGATGCCACTAATTTTTAAAAATCTAAAAATCTCTAAAATTGGTAAATTTTGGTATATATGTTAAATACACACTTATTAACCATTTTGTAAAAAAAAATTTGAAAAAAAAAATGGTTAAGTGCACCCAGGTGCATTGAGGCTCAATGCACCTAGGTGCACACAACTCCAGTCCGCTATCCACAGGTGAGTTTTGTCTCTGTAGGGGAGTTGTGTGTTGTTGTGTTCTTTATGTGAGAATTGTGTTTCCCATCTCCATTGGCTTTTAATATAAGTTTAATATGCTGTATGAGGTACTTTATGCATCTGTAACTTGAATAAAAAATAATGTAATAAAATATCAATAAATTATTTATGTTTGATAATGGTAATGAGAAATCTAATTTATTCATGTGGTTGTTTGTATTTAGAAGTCATGTTGATTTATAATTCAAGTGCACCAAAAAAATTATCTTGCCCAACAATGCCCATTAAGTATGAAAATTTGAGATTGTTGCAATGCAACTACTAGAATTTTCTTTTTTAGTATTTTAAATAGAACTCTTAATCTATGGGTATTTTTTTTAAATGGGGGGTTTTAGTACTTTTTCAAATGACTAAGTGCCCCTATTGTCAAAAATAAAAATACATGCAGATTTCAAAAATGATAAAACTTAATATAAAAGTTAAATATATTTGGATTAAGAGTTTTATAAAAATTTTCAAAAAAATATTAAAAATGGAATTTCTAGCCATCAATGCATCTAGTTGCATTAAATAAACATATGAAAATTAGGGATGCAATTCAGGTAATTTGGGTAGGGTAACCGTAGGTCAATCCATGTGCTATCTTTTTGATAAAGAATTACTCTAAGCCGACACCCTTTCCATTTGAAAAGGGTTCAGAGGAGAGTAATCCGAGCAATTCATTACCAAAAAATTATTAGTACAAATTTTTCCAATGATCTCTTGAGGGGGGTTACCCCACCAAGATAAATGATCTACATCAGACAACAAAACTAAATCAGCCAACAAGTGGGCAACCGAGTTTCCCTGTCTAAGGACATGATGAATGGATAAGTGAGCATTGGCCTCTAGGATGGATTATATCTCAGAAATAACATGACCCACCAGAGAGGAGATCACGTGATCATTTGATCAAAAATTGCAAAGGAGAAGAGAATCGGATTCAATGTGGACTCTACACAACTTAAGCCGGAGCGCCCACTTAGTACCCAATAGAAAAGTGTGTGCTTCCATGAGAAGAGGTTCCGCCACGCCCTTCCATCTCCACCCTTTCGCAGCAATGAAGTACCCATAAGAGTCCCTTAAAACAGCAGCCAGACCCGTAACCCTTCTTGCCTCATAGCAGCGCGCATCAACATTCAGCTTAAAAACCCCTCCGGAGGTTTAGTCCATCTGGCCACCAAGGGGGAATCCAGAACACTTGCCTGCCTGAGGAGTTTGGCCCATCTAAACTACTCAATATAGTCACGGCACCAAGCCAGAATATCGTCAAAACCCGGTTGGAGACCCTCTTCTCTCAGCTTATTCCTTAGAAACTAGACCCTCCAGCAGTATAAGATAAAGAAAGCTAAATCATGAGGTTTGTTTCTACGGGATAATAATCTCAGCGTTTCCGAAACCAAAGGCACAAGAGAACACCAACTGGCGGCTAAACGCCCAATCGTCGTAGTATATGGACAACCCAAGAACAAATGGTCCGTATTCTTCACCTCCCTCTTGCAAAACAAGCAAGTAACATTCACCTCAATACCATTATAGGATAAGTTCTGTAAGGTTAGGAGAACATTCTTCAATAACCTCCATCCAAAAGTCATCACCTTACTAGGGAGGTTGGTCCTCCAAATGGCCCAAAAGCATAGTGAGATGAGTATAAAAAAAAACACCAAATTCAAGTATCATACGATAGGTTCCAAAGAATAGATACCTAAACTGACCTAAATTATAAATATGTTTTTAATATATGTTTTAAAAAATATTTTTTATAGTAAAAGACATAAATATATTCTTTAAATATATAAAAAAAATTAATTTATATTTTATTTAATAAATTTAGTAAGTGTATTTCAAAATTTATATTATTATCATCTTGATCAAGGTTTTTAAGTAAGATCTATCATAAAATTATAGCATTTCATATATAAATAAACATTATTTTAATGAACCGATTTAGAACCTAAATTAGAATCCAACCTACCTTGAAATATAAGGTAGGATATGATTAAAACTAACCTGGCCTAAAATAGAGTAAGTGAAAATTTTTTAAGAATATGATAAGAACTGTGGCAATTTTGAAAAGGACAACCACAACCCAACATAAACCCCAAATGAAAATGTCCTTTTAGAGGCACGCATAAGTAAGAATTCATCTAAGATGATTAGATGAATCTTCAATTTGTACAAACAATCTTTGAATAATTAATTTAAAAATTTTATATTATGAAAAATAAATAATTTCAAAAATATTATAAATTCTACAGTCATTCGTGACTGACGTCTGATGTAGGTCAACCAGCCCACAGCGGGGTGATACACAGGGTGCGTGCGTTTATTCTAGCTTAAAAAAGATCTGCGTAGCTGAATCCCCGCCGCTTATTAGGTTGCTTTTGAATAAAACGCTGCAAAATTGAAATTCGATCGCCTCCCCACTCTGGAAAAGAGAATTTCTATGAAAGCGTATAAATAATGAAGAAGTCTTGTGCAGCCATCAGCTTGGACCATTTCAATTTTCAACATCCTACTTTTTCACCACTTTTCTCCCCTCCTCCGAATATGCAACTAATCAAAGAAATGCTTCTATGACCTGCTTTTATAGAAGCCATTTCATAAAACTTTCTTCATTTTTTGAAATGTTGATGATTAATGTAAAAGTCGATTCATTCATTATATTTTTTTAAAGTTAATTTATTTATCATATTTAACATTATTTATTTAGTTAAAAGATCAAATTTCATCTTAATTAAATAATGCGTAAGCCACATTTGCTCTACAACAGGTACATTTACATGTAAACTAGAAAAAATACTTAGATTCATTCACATTTATATTAGCATGTAATAATATTTTATAAAATTATTTATCCACATAGTTGTGATATCTTAGATGATTTAAATGTTAAAAACGTTACTTAAAAATTGATATTTAGCATTAGATCATTTGATTAAGTTGATTTTATGCATTTGGAAATAGAACCCATATATGGTGATACTAGACAATTGAAATAGTTTTATGATAAAATAAATGATGTCAAATATATTACATAGAGCGAATTTTTCATCGACCATCTAAATATTACAATTGGAGAGGATTTCATAAAAAAAAAAAAAAAAAAAAAGAGTTTCATAGAAGTATCCTCAATCAAAGAAAATGTTATAAATTTAAAAAAAATAATAATCAAAGAAAAGAAAAGATGGTATTGTAGCAATGGAATTTCCATCCACACAATTCCCGTGTTTTTTTTTCCCACATTTTCCTTCTCCAAGTAACCACAATTCCACGTAGTAGTTTTTTTTTTAAAAAAAAAAAGGATAAAAGGTTGGCCTCTTGTTTTCTGATTTTTCCACCCGTCTCTCCAAACAGCCAACGAAAAAAATGACATAGATCTTCACACCTCCAAATATCAAGAGAACTACATTTATTTATTTATAGATATCAATATGAAAGCACTGGATGCAGCCGGGGAATTATCACATCTTTGATTAATGGAAATTCGGCACTAATAAAGCTGAATCTGTCAAGGCAAAGGAATACCTTGTGCATGTGCTAAAAGGAAGATGAATTTCGACGTCACTGCATTGATGAAATCGTTTGATATATATATTTTCTTGATAATCATTTCTCAGAACCAAAGCTAAAACACAGCAATTCGAACTTTGAAGGACATGAAAGAGAGGTTTCTTAAGCCAAACACCGAGGATGGTAGTGCACAAAATTGAAGAGCTCACACTCCAAGCATTTTTCGTGTTTATGATGATACAGCTCTTGGGAGTTTGCGGCCAATTCCGGAATGGGCTTGTCATCTCCGCAGTGACAGGAATGCTTGTCCATGAAACAAGAAATGAGCAGAATGGTTTCATCAAATTTGCAAAAGGATCCACCGGAGAGCAGTATCTCTTCAATTAGCGTTGGGCGAGGCATGAATCAAGCATTTCAGCTCTTACCTCTCTCTTCCTGTAAGTGCTTCTGAGATGAGTCGATGACTTCCATGATAGTGCATGGATACATCATGTGTACATTCCATGGTGAATGCTGAGGCTACTGGTTCACTGAATGACGGCACTAAGCATCTACATGCTTACTAGTTGCTGATACCATACGAGCCATGTTGTGATGATGCACGTTTGCGGCCACAATGTTGGCCAGACTTGCTGCTGCATCATCCATTTGAATAAAGCACTGCATGATATCTTGAGGACCTGTTTGCAATTATCATAGTTTGCAATTGAATCTGTTTGGAAATAATCCTACAAAACAACAAAGTAATGCGGAAAATAAGAGAAAGAGAGATAAAGTATGCGCATATTTTTTATGTGGAAAACCCTATTGTATGAAGGGAAAAACCACGGGCGAAGGAGGAGAAAATCCACTATTAAAAACAATATTAGAAGCAATGGAAAACTCTCAACATAAAAAACCCTTGAACTCAATACACCCTAAAAAACTCTCAGAAAGACCAAACTTCACCAAGGAGTATATAAGAGAGCTTTGAAAAAATTGATACAAAACACCCGAGAGCTAGCCTCCTTTTATAGGCTTAAGAGAAAGTTTTATGCAAAAATCTTCTAGTATAAAAAGGATTGTGTATGATAAAGATTGTATATTGGTTACGCAAAAGACTTCTAATAGGAAGAGGATTGCGTAATGGTTTGCTTGAATAGGAAGTTACCTTCAACAAATTTCCACCTTGACTTGAATTCAAGTAACTTTAAAATAAAATGGATTTTCCACCTTCACCACGAACTACTTCTCACGAATTAGAAGCTCCAACCAAGCTCAAGCAATGCTTAAACTTGGTAACAGGAAGTGATTTCGTTAAGATATCAACTGGATTGTCTGTAGTAGCAATTTTCTTGACTTGAATATAACCACGTTCAACGACATCACGAATAGAGTAATAGGACAGCAATGTGCTTTGTTCTTTCATGATGCATCTGATCTTTACTGAGATGCATAGTGCTCTGACTATCAAAGTGAACAATAATCTTTTTCTAACCTGGATTGAGTTCACTCATTAATCCTCTTAACTATAAAGCTTCTTTGATACCTTCAGTCAATGTCATAAGCTCTACTTTTGTAATAGACAAAGCAACAGTACGCTGCAACGTGGCTTTCCAACTGATAGCACAACCACCATTAGAGAACGCATAAGCTGAAAGTGACCTTCTCTTATCAAGATCACTAGCATAATCTAAGTCAACATAACCTATCAATGTATCATTAGTTCTTCCAAAATACAAACATATATTTGAAGTACCTCTCGAGTATCGAAAGATCCATTTCACTACATTCCAATGTTCTTTGCCAGGACAAGACATGTATCTGCTCACCACACTGAGAGCATGTGCAATATCTGGACGAGTACAAACCATAGCATACATAATACTTCCAACTGCACTTGAATAGGGAATACGAGACATATATTCTATCTCTTCATCTGATTGTGGTGACATTTCTGCAGATAGTTTAAAATGAGTAGAAAATGGAATACTAACAGGTTTGGAATTAAGCATACCAAAATGTTTCAAAACCTTTTGAATGTACTTCTATTGTGAGAGACATAATTTTTCTATTTTCTGCACCCAAATCCTTCATTTCAAATTCAGTACTTAACTAAGCTTTTAACCTTCTAATCTCAGACATATCTTTAGCAGCAATAAGCATATCGTCAACATATAATAACAAATAAATAAAAGACTCATCTGAATATTTTTTGAAATAAACACAGCTATCTCTTTGACTTCTAAAATAACAGGAGTAATCATAAAAGCATGAAAACATTTATACCACTGCCTAGGAGATTGTTTGAGCCCATACAATGATTTCTTTAGCAAACAAACGTGATCTTCTTTACCATCAATAACAAATCTTTCAGGCTGACGCATAATTTTCTCATCAAGTTGGCCATTTAAGAAGGCTGTTTTAACATCAAGTTGCTCTAGTTTCAAATTTTGCATAGCGACCAAAGATAATAAAACATGTATAGAATTTTGCTGAACAACAAGTGAGAAAATATCATTAAAATCAACACCATGTACCTGACTGTAGCCTTTAGCTACTAATCATTCTTTATATCTTGCATTTTCATCTCCTGGAATGCCTTCTTTTTTTCTGAAGACCCACTTGCATCCAATAACTTTCTTATTTTTGGGAGATTTAACCAACTCCTAAGTCTGGTTTTTATAAAGAGATTTTATCTCTTCATTTATAGCAACCAACCAATTTGCATATTTAGAACAAGAAATAGCATCAGAATAAGAAGAAGGATCATCATTACCATCAATGGTCTCTGCAATTGTTAGTGCATAAGCAACCATGCTTCCATCAAAATATTTTTTTGGTTTATTAATTCATCTTTTATGTCTTCCCTTTGCAACGGAATATGGTTCTGCTTATGATGGATTTGCTGGTGGTATATTTTCTTCTATAGTTTCTTCATCTTCTTGAGTAGAGCTAAGCACCTCTACTGAGCTGAGCTAAGGAGGTAAATTTTCAATCTTTATTTCCACCCGCTTTTCAACATCCTGACCTATATTACATGGAATAGGAAACTCCTTTCCCGAATTAAGCATAGAAAGTTCATTAAATGTAACATCTCTGCTAATTATAAATTTTGGTAAATTTGGATCCGAACACCAAAATCTATATCCTTTTATCTTAAAAGCATAACCCAGAAAAATACACTTTCTAGCTCTAAGTTCCAATTTTCCATCGTTCACATGAACATAAGCAGGACACCCAAATATTTTCAAATTGGAATAATTAGAGGATTACCAGACCATACCTCCTCTGGAGTCTTGAGGTCAACAGTTGTGGAAGGAGAACGGTTTATCAAATAACAGGCTGTGGAAGTTGCCTCTACCCAAAAAACCTTTGATAAACCAGCATTAGAGAGCATGCAACGAGCTCTCTCTATAATTGTCCTGTTCATACGCTCTGCAACACCATTTTGACGTGGTGTATTGATGACTGTGCGATGCCTCATAATTCCTTGATTTTTACATAAATTATTAAATTCAGCATTACAGAATTCTAGACCATTATCTGTTCAAAGTCGCTTCACCTGTTTGCCTGTTTGTTTTTCAATCAAAATCTTCCACTATTTAAAGGTTAGAAAAACATCGCTTTTATTCTTGAGAAAATAAACCCATAATTTTCTTGAAAAATCATCAATAAATGTCAACATAAATCTAGCACCACCTTTAGACAGAACACGAGAAGGACCTCAGAGATCAGAATGAATATAATCAAGAGTACCCTTAGTTTTGTGAACTGCAAAAGTAAAACTAACCATTTTCTGCTTTCCAAAAATACAACGTTCACACAATTCAACTTTACTTGTACTTTGGCCACATAAAAGACCTCGTTTGCTCAGAACTGACATGCGCTTCTCGCTTATATGACTAAGCCTCATATGCTATAATCTGACGATGTCTGAATCTGACAAGCTAGATGAAGTAATTGCTGCTCCACCTGTAACTGTGGTTCCCTGCAAAATATACAAACTACCAAGCCGCTTTCCTTTCATCAAAATAAGAGCACCTTTAGAAATTTTCATAACTCCACCTTCAGCTGAATATTTGCACGCTTTAGCATGAAGAGTGCCCAAAGAGATCAGATTTTTCTTTAAATCAGGAACGTGCCTTACATTAGTTAATGTTCTCACAATGCCATCATGCATTCTAATTTTGATTTTTCCTATTCCAACTGTTTTACAAACAACATTATTTCCCATCAACACAACTCCACCATTAAAGGACTCATATGTGGAAAACCAATCTTTATAGGGGGACATATGATAAGAATAACCAGAATCCAAAATTCACTCATCTATGGGTTTAGACCTATCATCAGTCACAAGGAGAACATTATCATCACTCTGATTTGTAGCTACACTAGCTTCTGAAGGTTTTTCATTATTTTTCTAGTCTGTTTGATTTTTCATTTGTTGTTTCCTTTTTAACTTGAAATAATCAGCTTTAATGTGCCCTGGTTTACGACAATAATTACAAGGACTAATATTGTTTATGGACTTTGATCTAGACTGAGATTTATTATTGTTAAAATTTCTTTGCTTAGACCTCCCTCTAGCAAATAATCCTTAAGCTTGATTATTATTATTATTAGAAATACCATAAAATTCTTTTTTTCAATTTGTTCTCTTGATACCAAAGCTGTCTTAATTTCACTAATAGAAATTGTGTCCTTTCCATAAAGAATTGTCTCTCTAAAGTTCTTATAAGAGAAGGGTAGAGAGCATAATAATAATAAAGTTTGATCTTCGGCTTCAATTTTGGCACCAATATTTTCCAACTCAACAATAATAGAAGTAAATTCATCAAGATGTGATTTAATGGATGTACCTTCTGTCACTCGAAGCATAAATAAATGTTGTTTTAGCAAAAGCTTGTTTGTGACGCTTTTTGCTAAATATAAAGCTTCCAATTTATCCCATGTGGCCTTTGCTGCAGTTTCCTTAGTTATCTCTTGCAAAACTTCATTTGAAAGACTTAACTGAATTGCTGATAGGGCTTTGATACCCATCTCATCCTTCTACTCATCGCTCAAAATGGTCATCATCTTGTCTTTTCCCAAAATGACTTTCTGCAACCTGTTCTGAGTCAAGATGGCTTTCATCTTGATCTGCCATAAACTGAAACTAATTTTGCGATCAAATTTATCTATCTCGAACTTTGTTGTAGTCATCTTAACACCCAAGAAAGAATAACAGGCTCTGATACCAATTTATTCAGAAATAATCCTATAAAACAACAAAGTAATGCGGAAAACAAGAGAACAAGAGATAAAGTATGCGCAGATGTTTTACGTGGAAAACCCTTTTGTATAAAGGGAAAAAACACGAGCGAAGGAAGAGAAAATTCACTATCAAAAATAATATTACAAGAGATGGAGAACTCTCAAAAGGAAAAACCTTTAGTTCCAATACACCCTAAAAAACTCTCAGAAAGACCAAACTTCAACAAGGAGTATATAAGAAAGCTTCGAAAAAATTAATATAAAACACCTGAGAGCTAGCCTCCTTTTATAGGCTTAAGAGAAAGCTCTACGCAAAAGACTTCTAGTATGAAAAGGATTGCGTATGATAAAGATTGTGTATTAGTTACGCAAAAGACTTCTAATAGGAAGAGGATTGCGTAATGGTTTGCTTGAATATCAAGTCACCTTGAACAAAATCCTAATCAGTGATCATCATGGTGATGTTGACGGCCATTTATTCTTCACCAGATAATCTTCGTGGTGACAATGTGGACGATTGAGAATGATTATTTTAGTTGTTTCCCTGTGCCCATGTCAAATAACTTCCCTCTCCACTTGAGAAGTGGGATGAGAAATTTGAATCTCAAATCTGTTAAGACATTCATCCTCCAAGCAAGAAATGATGCCAAGTCCATCCATGTTATGTACCAAGAGAATGCATCTTTTAACACAAATGGGTCCTACACATATGGACAGGTAGTCTGAGATTTATAATTATATGGAAGTTGTAACTCCCGTGCACTGGGTTTTCTTGGTTGATCAATTGGGCATAGCCAAAACAAGGAAATACCTCAAATATTTTTTAATTTTCTTTTTTTCCCCAACAATGACCCTGCACGTATAGTCATGTTCTCCAAGAAATTGGGTGATATGGAAATCAAATTATGATTATTGTTGAGAAATAGGGTTTGAAGTTTGGGGCAGTTCGGAGTGAAAACATGCGGTTTCGTGGGTAGTTTACATATTCAGGTATCATAACATAGAAAGATGTGCTCTGACTCGTTCCATTCATTTGAGTGAGGAAGCTGTTCTGAATAGCTCCTAATTAAGAATCCCTTGTAAGAAGAAATAGCACAGCATATGGCATTGGACATGTGGAATCCGCCATCTAATGAAGTTAGCATGTATCTCCTGGACAGCTGCCTCATGAGAGAGACTATAATCCTATCCATAAACTCTTCCACTCTTTCTTCTTCTTCCCATTGTGCTCCTCGTAATCGTCAACTCAATTCATCCCAAAAGATTTCGATCTCCAAAATCCTTTTAACAAACTTCCATCCAAGGTGACGCTGCTGCTGGGGAAGGGAGAGAACAAGGAAACATATGAGAAGCACTCTAAGATGATAGTAGTAGTAGGGATGATGCTGTTATGGTCGTTACTATATCCACGACCTTCGCATTTTTTAACAATTGCCATGATTGGGATTCAGACAAACTAAAGAACTTTTCTTGGATCACCATAGCTCTTATCTGCTTCTGGACCACCTCAGAAGTAGGTATGATAACAACCTTGCTGCCATTGTCTGCAGTTGGGTGAGGTGTGCTTATTTCCCGCAAGTCCATGTTCTACCAAACATCGTTCAATATGAGTAAGAACCTAAGCTTTCCAATCGATTCAAAAGAATATTTCTAACATCATCAAATTCTTCCATAGTTATCATTAACTCTGCCGCGATTTGTGATTTTAGTGTCCTTAGCCTCATCTCCCTCTGAGCCTCTTCTCTAGCCCTTCGCCTCTCGTCTTGTAACAACTTCTCATTCTTTTTCCTTACCTTTTAGATTGTGTCCTTTATTTCCTTTTATTTCTTCTCATTCTCCTTTTTTACTCTTCGGATTGTGTTCTTTATTTCTTTTTGTTTCTTCTCATTCTCTATTTTTACCCTTCGTATTATGTCTGTTTTTTATCATTCTCCCATTGTTGTTGATATAATGCTTTTCGCTTCTCCAGATTCAACTCCTTGCTCACCTCTTCTTTTAACCTTCGACTCACTTCCTCCAATTACCTTTGCTACTCTTCAAGTGAAATTTCCTCTTCTTCGTTAAACTCCCTTTGACTCTTTTCCTATAACTCCCATTACCTTTGCTACTCTAAGAAAGCATTAGGGTCTAAACGACCGTCATAACTAGGAGCATCTACCTTGACTTGTTTTGTCACCAAAGAATTATCAGTTACATGCCATTGTTGTGGAAAAAGTATATTATAATTTCTCTGATAGTTCCCATGTCTAGGGTTGTTTGCAAAACCAATTTCATAAAAATTATTGTCGTCTTCATGATTTTCCAAATTTGTATGCATTTCTGGAATATG
>JAXCLR010000073.1:41942946-41961345 GCA_035584095.1 Annona squamosa
GTCTAAAGCCAAGTCGACCAAGACTCAGACTTGGGAATCTGAAAGAACTGGAGTCGCAGACGAAGTCGACTCCAGGTACGACTTGGGTAGCCAAGTCGCAGGCCAAGTCGACTCTATCTTCGACTTGGGTATAACGTTCGAATATTTGAACGTTGGAGCTCATTTATTATGTCTCAACCACCTTTACAACGTTCAAATCCTTCTACTTGATCTAAAATCTTAATTGGCTCATCATCCAGATTCTCACTATTATTAAAATTATATTTCATATATTCAGTTTTTGTATGACTAATTTATAAAATCATTAAATTCTAAAGCATCTACTTACCTATTCAATTTTAAATTTAGTTCTTTTTTAGTTTCATCTATTAGAACAATATCATCTGTAAATAACATACACTAAGGTACTTCTTGTTGGAGATGTCTAGTAATTTCATCTATTACTAAGGTAAAAATGTAATTACTCAAGCCCAAAAAAAAAGTGAGGGTCGGCATGTAAGACTGGCAATGGTGTTATTAAAAATCACCACTACATCTCCTGTGGATTCTAAAATTCAAATAACATGATTTAATAAAATCCACCAAAATCTAACAATATTTAACCACATCTAACAGCATCTAACTGGATCTAATTTTTTATATTAACAAGTTAATACTAATTTAACACATGTTAGATGATTATATGCTCCTAATTAGGTCATTTTTACCATAATAACTGAAATTAAAAATCAAATAGTATAGTTTAATAAATTCCACTTAAATCTAATTGTATCTAACGATGTCTAATCACATCTAACCACATCAAGCAACATCTAACCGTATCTAACCATATCTTACTTTTATATTAATAAGTTAATACTCCTTATTAGATCATTTACACCTTACTATCCAAAATTAAAACTTAAATAATATAATTTAATGAAATCCACTTAAATCTAATTGCGTCTAACCATGTGTAACCACATCTAACTAGATTTAATTTTTTATATTAATAAATTGATCCTAATTTAACACTTGTATTACGATCATAAGCTCCTATTTAGGTCATTTATACCTTAATATCTGAAATTAAAACTTAGATAATATGATTTAATAAAGTTCATCTAAATCTAACCACATTTAAGCACGTCTAATCTCATCTAACCACATCAACTAGGAGGAGAGGAATATGTTCCAAGGGAGAACCAATGGACCTTTTAGTGAAGAAATAATCATTCAGCTAGGAGTTTTAACTGAATTAATTGTTAAAATTTTACCTTCCTCTTTGTGAATTTAGATATTTTGGACCATTCCTTAAATTGTCTATATTTTTCATTACCGAATTCAATGTCTTCACTTCTTCGCATCTGAAATCTGTACGAGTGATTTAGATAATACTTGTAATGACTTGGAATTATTTCCAAATAATTATAGTAATTATTTAACTCAAATGTCAATATATAAATATAATCCTTAAATTTGCAATTTTTTCCAATCTATGTTCCAAGGTGTTTTTTATTAATTAATTTATGCGTATTTCTCATTTCCTTTGATGGGCCTTAGAATAATGAAATTGAAAAGTTATATTATTTAATATCATTTGTTTTATTGTTTCATCAGAAGTTATTTCAATCTAAAAATTTTAAATAGGCCAACCAACTAAAATTATTTTAACGCATATATTATTATATTGAAAAAGAATACAAATTAAATGATTATTTTTAGTTTTATTTAAATCGATTTTTAAGATAAAAATAAAATTAGAAAGGGCAACTTCACTTGATGCATGAGACTTAGCCGTTTTTACTTCAAAAAAATAAAAAATCTAATCTATACATTTTCAAAAATTTTCAAAAAAAAAGACCTAAACTTATCTAAATAAAACCCAAAAAATTATATTTTTTAAAAAATATAAATGAAAATGAATTCGTAACTATGACAATATGGCTAAATCAAACCATTCATCTTTAGAAGATTCTACTAAGGCGCCATGTTATATTATGTTAAATAAATTATTTTGATATCTCAGATACTTTTAAGAAATTTTCGGTGTAAATAATTTTAATAACTTTTTACTTATAAATTATTTTTACGAAATTTTTAGAATTCAACTGGCAAAAAAATCTATTTAATAAGAGAAATTTTAAATATGTTTAATATTTTAAGGCATTTTAGCATAATTTTAAACAATTAATTATTTAAAATTACTTGTCTTGGACATATAGAAAGTTTGACGGAAACAAAATTAATTTATTTGTTATAAAAATTTTCATTTTAAAAGTATTTTTATAATTTTTAATCAACATAAATACATGTTAAAATGTTAAACTGATTATTGTTAAAATGTTTATTGCAAGTTCATTATTTAATAATATAATTTTTATAATATTTATGATAAAATAATGGTTGCAAATAATAATTTTAATTCTTTACATAATGTGATAAATATTTTTAAAATATTTTGTCAATTTTTATAAATTTTTATTTAATAACACTATCTTTTTATGTTTGGCAATCTTAAAAACTTTCGACATAAAAAATTTTAGCTTTTATTACTATTCTATTTTTAATTGTTTCTTTATATTTATTTTATATAACTATTCTACATTTCAATTAATTCTTTACAACCAGAAAGTGAGTTTCAAAATCTAATAGTTTGGCATTATTAAGTAGACTAATAGTCATTTCTTTAAAAAAAAAAAAAAAAAAGTAGACTAGTAAGCCGTTTTAGAAAATGAAAAATATATTATTTTCCTATTATGCAATTTAATATTGATATCATAAACATGTACATAAACATTAATATCTAATTATAAGAAAAAATTTATAATGTCAATCATAATAAAAAATATTCAACAATTATAGTATTAAGTCAAATAAATTACAACAAATTTATTTTAAGTAGAATAAACATCTAAGTACTAATATCATATTGAAACGATCAAATAATAACATCCTACATAAGTAGGTAAGTTAAAATATCAAATAAAACATTTCGAGTTCTAAAAATAGTTTTCATTTTTTTTGAAGCTGCCACTGAAAAAAATTCTTTTTTCCTAAAAGAAATTATAAAATATTATATTATATAATTGAACTTAAGGAGAAATAATATTTATATATGGTATAAAATAAATATAATATATATATATATGAGTGGAATAGAGCTAAATTTATATGGAGTATAAAATATATGTGTTATATATAGTTCAGGTTCAGGTTCAGGTTCCGCTCAACCCAAGTTCATGTTCTTTTTAATTTAGGTTCGGGTTGAACTTGGAAAATCGGTCCCGACGTCTACAATGGACGGTTTCAACATTGTTTCAATTTGGATTTGATGGGCTGAGTTCAGGTTGAGCCCGGCCCTAGTTGCAACCCCATATTCGAATGCCCGTTGACTCTTCATGGGGCCCATAGCGTTACCATTCACTCTGATGATTACATGAAAGAGGATGTCTCTATGCAACTACGCAGCCTCAAAATTTAAATTTCTACGATAGTTGGGTACGATATCCTTACGACTTTGTTGCATTACCTGAGCATCTAAATCTAATTGAGTATGGCACAAATGTAATCCCCATAAATTAATATATTGGAGATGGATCATGACTAGAGGTGCAGGAATTTCAAGTACCATGTTAGTCTCCCTTTGCAACGATGTGGTCCTCATATGGCATCCACAATCCTCCATCTTGTTTGTGGCAGCGACAGAACAGAATGTGGCAAATGAGGTAAAGAAGTAGAAGAATCCTTATGGATACATCTTCCTTGGACGATCATTTCATATTTGCATCGGAGATGACACATTCAAGGATGCATCTCAAGTGCCCAACTCAAAGTGGAAAGTTTATTATTTGCATCCATACTCATCTCCACATTCAAGGATGCAACTCAAGTGCCCACTCAACGTAGAGAGTTTATTACTTGCATTCATACTCATGTCCTTTTTGTCATGTTCCTTTGTTGTCATTTAATTACTAAATATTCATATGCTTTCTTTTTCTTTTTATAAAATCTCTTATTAGTCAGATATTTGTCTATATTTTTGTTAACCACATTAAGAATGATATGGTGATTATAATATTTTGTAATCTATTTTTAGCCTGATAATTACTTGATGTTTTCTTTTGTGGTTTGGTTGACTGGCGGCTTTCCCACTGTAATGATGAACTAGAGTTATCAAGTGTAATTATCTAATGTGCGTAATTATTTTATTTTTATAGGTTCCAATATAATTTCTAACCAGTCATACATACAAGTGTGAAGCTCTGTAATGGTCCACAGAATCATTTGAATAAATGAGACCGGTGGCTTCATTTTGCAAGTTGATAGTTCAAATTATGCAAAAAGACTGGGTGTTATACTTTGCCTATGAGATAGGAATAGTTTATTTTGGCCTATATGACCCAGAAGTGGCTTTCAGGCTAAACAGATGGGCTTACAAGTGTTGCTATTATGCATTTCTTAACATAAACTACTAGCGTTAAGTAACCCGACTTGTTTACACCACTAGTTAAGTTTAGGTTACAAGGGACTACTCCTTTGGTGATAAGGTCATCCCAATTCCCATCAAGATCTTTTTTGTAAACAAATTTGAACATATGAAAATTAACACAGTTGGTTATGATCTAATTAAAATTATTGCAATACGGCTTGCTTCTATGTAACTGCAATACGGCTTGCATCTATGTAACTGGGTTACATAGAAGTTGTTCCATGTGATCTCATCTATTTTTGAGAGTTCCATATTTGATGTAAAATTCAATCCATTTATTGTATTTAACATTATTTGTTTAGCTAGAAAACTAAGTTTCTTCAAAATCCAATATGTGCGTAGGTCATATTTGCTAAAAAATAGGTACATCCATGTATAAATTAGGAAAAATGTGTAAATTTATTCACATATATATTAGAATGCAACAATGCCTTATAAAATCATTTATACACATATTTATGATGTTTTAAATGGTTTAGTTTTTGAAAATATTACTTAAAATAAGTATTTAATATTAAATTATTTTATTACGTTGATTTTATATGTTTATAGATTGGGCTCATATACAGTAACACTAGACAAATGAAAGGCTTTCTATGATAATATAAATTATGATAAATACAATGAATAGAGCGGATTTTTTATCAACCATCTAAATGTCAAAATAAAGGAAGTTGCATAAAGTAGGGGTTTCTTAGAAGTGCTTCCAATCACAATATATTCAATGGGCTGGGTTACATAAATTTAAAAATTTTATTGACACCATAATATGCAACTACTTTAGAAATGCCATCGCACTTTAAAAATTAATGACTAAAAGTAATGAACACATACACAAAAGCACAGACAAAGAAGAAAACAGGAAATATTTCGAATTTCATAATGGAAAAAGAATGAAATACCAATTCATGCCTTAAATGAGCTAGAGTCTTTAAAATGGATGTTGTATGGTTTGACACCACCCTCCCACCCGATGCTTTCCCACCATGTTGTCTCCCCTTCAATCTCGATTGTTGGCTTAGAAACAACCTCACTAACAAGTGGGAGCATCCCTAGCATTTGACATCCTCGAATCCGCAACTTCTTCAACATTAGGTCCCTCCTGATAAATAATCATAGGAGAAATAAAAAATTCTTTATCTACAGCTTAAGTTGTTCATGATAATACCATGTAGATAAGTACTGCATAAAAACTGTTAAAAAGTTTTTATTATTTTATTAGTCAAAATTTATCTTATTATTTAAGTTTTTAGTTATATAATACCATAATAACTTTGAAACCCTCTCAATCTTGTTCACAAACCTCTTACCTTCTTCTTAAGGTAATAAAAACAAGTTATGTCTCAGAGCATCCGGTTGTATTGAAATTTTGGTGCAATCAAGTTCAAAACCTTTTTAATTTTAGGTATATTTAATTTAAAGATCAAGTTTTACCATTTTTAGATATATGTGTATATATTTTTTGATTTTTTAAAATAAAGTTATATACACATGCTTTGGCCTTTAAATGACTAAAACGCTCCAATTTTTAAAAATAAAAAAATACATACATGCATACCTCAAAAAAATAAAAACTTAATACATAAGCTAAATGCGTATATATTAATAATTTTATAAAAAAAATTTAAAAATATTAGAAAATGAGTTTTGTACTTGTTGCACTAAAATTTCAATGAAACCGTACACATTAAATTGAGACTTTAATAAAAATGTAGTATCAAAGATGGGCCTCGAATGATCATATTGGATGCTTTTAGTTATATATCTATTATGCAAAATGCATGCAATCGGCCTTTGTGGGAATAAATGTATTATGCTTATACGAATTACGCCAAAGTGGAGATCTAGATAATAAATCAATTGTTAATATGAATTTAAAGATTAGATTGGATAAAGCTAAGCTTCTTTGTTATAATCATTAAGCCCAAATACATTCCTAAAATTATGCTATAGCCAAATGTAATTTTATCTTTACTTGATTTTTTTATGAAACTCATATGTGTTTGTTTATATCAAAAATATTTCAAACTAAAATTTATTATTCTCCACAAATATTCTATTTTTAATTTCTTTTTCATTTTTTTTATATAGTTATCATACTTTTTAATCATTTTACATAACTAAACATACATTTAACTTATCTATTTAACTTTATTCTTTTTAGTTTCTATCATTACTCTACCATATTATAGTATTTTCGCTTATTTAAAAAACTTTTACACAACAGTTTTTTCATTTCATCCAAACACTATGAAAAAATTCTTTTTTAAGACATGAAAATTCTCTAACATTAGAGATTTTAAGTGATGAATACGGATTCCGATTTCTATAATTGGCTCTGAGGAACTGGAGGTTGCAGTATTTTCTCACTAGGTGAGCATATTGGAAAAATCCAAAATAAATAGTTAACCCTGACAATCGGATTGCACGGGTTGTATTTTAAACCGGGTTGGGTTAACCCGACAAGAAACCCGGTCCAACCCGGTTTAATCATGAAAGGGAAAAAAAAACTCAGGAAAGAAAAATATGAATTTAGAAGCTGCTGCCCTCTTTGTAAACCCTCACCCGCCGACTCCACTCGCACTCCTCCTCCTCCTCCTCCTCCTCCTCTCGCCCGTGCCCATCGCTCGGAAATCCCTGGAGCAGTGACGACAGATTCATTGCGACGAACTTGAAGGAATACAAGTGAGTTTCAGGACTTCTCTTTTCTTCCTTCCTCGTGACAGCTTTTTTGTTTCGTTTTGACGGCCGGACGGTTTTTCCTCGTTTTGTGCCCAACTGGTGATTGCTGTTGATTGAGCCTCGTACTTGTCATGTCCCTCCCTCCCTCCCTCCCTCCCTCCCTCCCTCACTTTTCGTGGAAATCGTTGGTCGGCTGTTGATGACTTGCCTCTACTCTCGAGCTTGTTTTTAATTGGAAAGTCTTCCATTTCTTTGTTTTACCCCTCATTCAGCTTTCATAGTTTGGTTTGGACAATATGGCGCGTGCTTCGGTTGCAGCTTCTATCATCATGACAATGCAGAATATTGCTCTTAGCTCAGAGAGCATGCTACTTGAGATAATAAGTGGATAGGAATAGGATTTTATCCCTTGCTGCTAGTTAAAGCATTGCAATCCAGGTGGAAGGAAATTTCCAAACACATTTAGAGTTATTTTTCGAAAATCAGTTTACAACCCGATATTTTGGGTGATAGCGGTAGAGGTTGTGGCCTTTTGAGCTCTGATTCGTTGGCCTTGTGAGTCATTCAATTAAGATTCGGCAGCATATGAGAGTAATTATGTTAGGGAATAATAGAGTCGTTTTCTTTTATATTATATTTTTATTAAATTCCAGAATGTTTTGAATTCATGTAGCTAGCCAACATTCCATGAGGTTTTTGTTTTTGTGTGTCTATGCAATACAGAATTGAACATCCAGCATAAGTTGTTTAAAGGGGCTAATGAGATGGAATGTTTAAGTCATGCTGATTATGTATCTTTCTTTCTGATCTATAAAAGTTCTAATATGCTGAAATTTGTTGGGTCCAATATAATAATTATTGTGAAATGTAGAAAGAAAGATATATTTGTGTTGGATAATTGTTTGGTTGTTGATAGATCAATTTGGTCAAGTCACTCTCTGAGATTTCTAATATTTTGAAATTTACTATTTGTGCAGGATAATTTTTGTTGAAAATATACAAAAAAGGATTTATTTATGTTAGATAATTCCTTTGGTAGTTCATAGATCAATTTCACCAGCTTGCCACTAATTGAGGAAGTTGTAGCGCGATGGGGGGAAAGAAACGAAATCATGAAGTGGCTGAAGAATTTGTAGATCAAGTTGATTCCCCCATTGATGACATCCCAAAGCATGAAAAGAAAGCGAGAAAAGAGACAACAGATGAAGAAGAGCCAGGTGGACAATCTCCTTCTAAAATCCCTCAATCCCTTAAACCGATGGAAAGAAAGAAAAAAAGAAAAGAGATTTTTAAAGAGAGAAATAGAATCAACTTGAACAGCACTGAGCCATCAAAAGTTGGAAATTCGACCAAGAGCCCTGATGCATCCAAGATAAACGTTCCTTCAACTGGCCTTCCAGAATTTCATGTTGGGGTTTTCAAGGATCTTGCATCAGCAGATTCTTCAGTCAGAGAAGCAGCTGCTGAGTCCCTGGTCGTGGAACTGTGGAGCGCACAGAATGCATATGAGAAGCTCGGAAAGAAAGTAGCAAATGAGGAGGTGCAGTTAGAAGCTGAGAAAGATGATGGTTTGAAAAACTGTGTACCTTCATTGAGATATGCAATTCGCCGACTTGTTCGTGGTGTTTCTTCATCTAGAGAGGTATGCTCCATTGAGTGCGATGTACTGTCAAGGCGGGTGTATGATGTTCCTCTTTTATAATTGCAAGTTATCAACACTTAAGTGATTGATTCACAGTGGAATTACCGAATGCCTATACTTATTCGCTGATGTTTATCTTGAATTGATTTAGAGGAGACTAAGCCAAGATATATGCTGCATGATTCATGTGTAGCAGCAATGCTATTGTGCAGAAAACTTTTTCTTGTTTGCTTGTCTGTGGGGAATCATTGTTTGTTATTATTTTAATTGTAAAGTAATTGGTCCATTTGCCTGAATGCGTTTGAAGTGTTGGATGCTGATTTTTTGTGCTGTTGGATGATGGTATGTTGGTTGTTTCCTAGTGTGCAAGGCAAGGATTCGCATTGGGATTGACCGTTGTTGTTGGTACTATTCCAAGCATCAAACTGGAATCGCTAATGAAACTAACAGTAGATCTACTAGAAGTTTCTTCCTCAGTGAAGGGTCAGGTACTTTAAGAAGCCCAGGTGACTTATAAGATATTTACTATTCTGGTTTTTTCTCTACTCGTGATAACTTCGAACTGCTTATTAATGATATTTTAGGAAGCAAGAGATTGCCTTTTCGGTCGGCTTTTTGCTTATGGAGCTCTCGTTCGATCTGGACGGTTATCTGGTGAGTGGATCTCTGATAACAAGACGTCAATTGTTATGGAGTTCCTTGATCATGTTCTGTCACTTGCATCCAAGAAACGATATTTGAGTGAGCCTGCTGTCTCGCTGGTGTTGGAGTTGGTTGATAAGGTATATATTATCCCTCCCCCACTGCAAGTTGAGCTCTTTAGTTGGATTTAATGGTTGGTTATTGTGAACTCTTTGCTTATATTGAATAACTGAACTAGGATGCTACTTATTTGACACTGTTCGTATCTTTGCCTTTGGTGTAAGAAGGTCACTTCTGCCTTTTTTTTGACACTTTATAGACCTCAATGAAAATCATTGTCACTAGGATTGATCTTTTATGTAATTTCTGATCTTTTATGTAATTTCTGATATGCCATTGCCTGCTGTTAGATCTATCGAATTGTTGAAGCCACTCTTCATAGTATTATTTCTGTTAAAACTCATTTCTATTTCTTCTAGTTTTGCAGTTGCCTGTTGAAGCTTTGTTGAGCCAAATCCTGGAAGCTCCAGTTATACGTGATTGGTTCCAAAGTGCTATCAATGTCGGAAATACTGATGCTTTGCTTTTAGCCTTGAAGATTCGGGAGAAAATCTCTATAGACAGTGAAACTTTGGGCAAACTTTTGCCAGTTCCATTCAGTCCTAACAACTTCTTCTCTGTTGAATGCTTGTCTTCCCTCAGCTCTTGCTTTAAGGTAACATGTGTTATCATGTTCTTTTCTATGATATATACTGTGGCTGTGGCAAATTTGGCATGAAACTGGAGATGTTTAGTTGCAGTATTGAAAATGATGCTTGGAATTTTGAAAACAATGCTAGAGCATTGAGTTTTCCAGGAATGATCAAATTGACAGCTAGAGAGGATTATATGATTCAAGGAATGTTGTGTTCATCATATCCTTTGGTATTAGCAAGTTGCTGTTATTGGGCCCATGGAAGATGGGACTCCCTTGCAGATGCTTGATCAGATGCACTTCCTAGTTCCTGCTAGTTGGAGGATACTGGCTAGTTGCATTGGATGTTTTGCAGAGTGCTGTGAATAAAATAATTGTTTTGGTAATTTACTTTTTGGCACTACTTGTTGGGTTTTGGAGCATGCTATTGTGGATCTTGAGTTATGGTCCCCTCAGTCCTCAGAATATGAATAGGAACTCAAAACTTTGTTTTAACTCTCCGTGTCTGGCATCGTGACTATGTTTGTTTCTGGATGGACTAAAACTTCACCTGTCAGATGCATTTGCACATCATGGCATGCACATTGGCAGCCTTGTAAGGTGATCATTTAGAAATCCCTTTGTTTTATTATTACTCTTTGTGACATGAACTGTCCGTGCCTGAGATATTTGCATGGTTAAGCTGCAATTTTAGTTCTTGTACTTGGCTGTAATCTGGTAGAAGATATGATGAACATTTGCATTTTTTGTCATATGAACAAGAAATTTCAATTCCTTATGATTTTCATGCCTTGTGAATGTCAGGAATCAACCTTCTGTCAACCGCGAATTCACAGTTTGTGGCCTCTCTTGGTAAATATTCTCTTACCAAGTGTTACATCACAAGAGGAAGAGGTTTCATTGGGATCAAATTCTTCTAAGAGGCACAAAAGGAATAGGAAATATAGCTCTTCCGAAGAAGATATTGCTAATAATGTCCGCTGCTTTTGTGAGATTGTCATTGAGGGAAGCCTTCTGACATCTTCTCATGATCGCAAGCACTTGGCCTTTGATGTTCTGCTACTTCTGCTCCCACGATTGCCCAACTCATGCATTCATATTATCCTCTCCCAAAAGCTGGTACATTGCCTGATGGATATCCTCTCTACTAATGACTCTTGGCTGTATAAGACTGCACAATTCTTCCTGAAAGAAGTGTCAAATTGGATTTCAAATGACGACGATCGCCGAATTGCTGTAATTTTAGCATTGCAGAAACACAGCAATGGGAGATTTGATTCTATCACACGATCGCACACTGTCCAAAACTTGGTTACAGATTTCAAGACAGGCTCAGGTTGCTTGCTGTTTGTGCAGAGTTTAATGAGCATGTTTGTTGATGAAGGGAGTCTCCAAGATGAACCATCCGATCAGAGTCAAACAACAGATGAAAATTCAGAGATGGGTTCATCAGAGGATAAGGATTCTGGGGGCACATCAGGGACTTCAGATTTTCTGAAGAACTGGATTATTGATTCTCTACCCCGTGTTTTGAAAAATTCAAGACTTGATGTTGATGCAAAGTTCCGGGTGCAGAAAGAAGTAATGAAATTTTTAGCTGTCCAGGGCCTATTCTCTTCATCTCTAGGCACCGAAGTGACATCATTTGAGTTGCAGGAGAAGTTCATATGGCCAAAGGCAGCAACCTCAACTGCCTTGTGCAAAATGTGTATCGAGCAGCTTCAGTTATTGCTGACAGACGCTCAGAAAATGGAGGGATCACATGCTTCCTCTGGCAGTGAGTCAAGTGAGCCGGGATCTTACTTTATGCGTTTTCTTGGCACATTATGCAGTATCCCCTCTGTTTCACTCTTTAGGCCTTTAAGCAATGAGGATGAAAAGGCATTCAAGAAATTGCAAGCCATGGAAAGCCATCTTTCACGGGAGGTAACTATTGGTTTCTTAGAAATTGCATCAACTTGTATGGATTTCTTCTGAAGTTCTTTCGGGATAGGCTGCTTAGACATCAAGTCTGATGTTGTTCACATCCCTCTGTTTACTGCTGACAACCAATTTGAATCCTGTATTTATTTCTAATTTCTTTCATGCGTCAAATGAAAACTTTCAGAAGCTCTTTCAGGATAGGCTGCTTAGACATCAAGTAAATTGTCATTCACATCCCTCTGTTTGCCTCAGACTGCAAATTTGAATCCTATGAGTCAATGTTGAAACTACAGGCAAAGAAATGTCCACTGATGCATTGGGGAGATGCCGATGGTTATTATCAATGCTTCTTGATGCATTGGGGAGATGCCCATGGTTACTATCAGTCTCCATTGTACTTAGAATTAGTTTGGCTGCGCAATCTACACTGGAAGCATATACCACTGCTTTTTAAAAAACCTGTTTAGATGGATTAGTGCTTGTGCACAGAATCCAATGCATCAAATAACCTATAAAAGTACGAACAGTGGAAGCAATTTGAAACTGCATTCCTTCTACTAGACTACTACACTACCCATAATCCAGACCATGGCCTGCCTAAATGATGCCTTATTCTTCTAGCACTAGTTTCCAGGATTTGATTGTTGGAGGATTGTAAAATGATTCTTTCAGGCTAATGGAAAAAAGGATCCTTGTCGTACTGTCAAGTGACTGTGTAAGTGTAGATTCAGGACTTCCCTTTTTTTCCAGGTGAGCCCAAATCTAAATATCCTTCCTTGATGTTGATCAAATTCATGACAAGTATGCAATGGGAGAATAAATCATTCATTTTTGTCCTATGGCTGATATATCTAAGGAAAGGCTGGCCAGTGGTTGAGAGAATAGACTGATCTTAGTCTAGGGACCACTTGGGGTTGGTTTACTTGGTGAATTATATGGTTCCTCACAAACTCCTAGCAAATTGTAAAGCTAACCATCCGTTACAATTCATTGACTTGGTTCAATTGCTGCATGGGGCTATTTTGTCTCAATCTGTATTCACTACATATTACACAATTTACATTACGTATATGATCCCAGAATGGTCATTTCAAATTGTTCTGTTAATTCAGGAATGGAATACTGGACCAAGCCCTGCAGCAAATAAAGTGCATGCTATGCGGTATCTGCTTATCCAGTTACTGCTGCAAGTCCTGCTCAAGCCAGGGGAATTTTCTGAAGCTGCATTTGAACTTGTTATATGTTGCAAGAAAGCCTTTGCTGCTGCTGCTGTCCTTGATTCCTCAGGGGAAGAAGAAGACGAGTTTGATGAAAATGGGTCACCACAGCTGATGGATGTTCTTGTGGACACACTGATCTCTCTATTGCCTCAATCATCTGGCCCTATGTGTTATGCTGCTGAGCAGGTATGTCAAGTGGCAACTCTATGGCTGTAGAGAGGTTAATATTATTGATTTGAATGAGGTACTTGTTTAGACCAGCGTCTGGTATTATTGCCTGAAATGCCTTTTCGACAATTTCTTCTCTTACTTATTTTCAGACTGTAAGAACTTCCTTAAATCATTGAAATTCATGTGCCTGGTTTATATTATCATATATATTCCTCTCTTTTTATATTTAATTTTCATATATTAAAGGCATGGTAAAATTTTTGGGATCTTGCATATATGTTTTCTATATGTCCCATTGGTCGTTAAATGCTAGTATTAGATCAACTTTTTTGGGTGCCACTTGTATATCCTTCTTTGTTTTTTTTTTTTTTTTTGGAGAACTGGTATCACCTGTATATCCTTAGTTATTGCTAAAGTGAACACTGATTAAGATACTTTCTTAGATATGTTTAGTGGTTAGTACAACCACTGTTGAATGCTTGGTTCGTGTCCTCAGATTTTCTTTAACTTTGAAGCCAAAAAAAAATAAAGTGTGTTTTGGAGGTGATAATATTTTTGAATGAAAAATTTTTGGTGTAAAAGTTTTTTCAATTGGAGAAAGTGAATTGATATGATAGGGTTAATAATGAGTAAAGAGAATAAAGTTAAAATAAATAGGTTAGTTGTATGGATCGTTTTGTAGGAATAATTGATAATTAGGGTAGTTGTATAGATGTAAATAAATAATTAAAAAATAGGGTAATTGTGGGGAGCGAAAAGTTTTAGTTATAGCCAAACACACCCAAAAAGGTGAAACAAGAAAAATGGACATGGTGTAGGAACTAATCCTTGCGATCTTTTGACTGTTGAACACAAATTGAGTCATACAAAATTCATTGGGAAGATGCTTTCATTTTTTTTACAACCAGTATTTACTGGTAAATTTTGATTCTCCACCATGGAGGCATGGCCAATCAACTGTAATGTTTTTTGATGCAGAATTCACCTGCAGAATTCAAAACTTCCTTGGTGAGGGTCCAGAGTACCACTCAAGAGACTATTAACAATATTGTTGTGGGTTATCTCTGGTAAAGAGAAAGGGATGAAAAAAATTGAAAATTTTGCAACTAGAGAGATCTATCCTATTCACAAGATGAGGGAGGTGAGTAGTGGAATGGTTTCTTTTTAAAAAAAAAAAAAAAAAATTTAATGTTAGTAGTGGAATGTTTTAATTGAATATGCTAACCGTCCATTATCGAAATGTGTCCCTATAATCCTGTCTACACACACACATGCTCCTTGCTTTCTGGGTCTCTTAACTGCATTTATCTTTCCTTCCTTCTGGGAGCTTTCCGCTGCTCTATTTTATTTTATTTTTTTTATGAAACTTTTAGTTATTTATTTATTTGCACTACTTTTTTGCAGGTTTTCAGGTTTTTCTGCGATGATATTACAGATGGTGGACTGGTTCAGATGCTGCGTGTCATAAAAAAAGATCTGAAACCTGCTCGACATAGGCCTGCGGATGATAATGATGATGACAATGATGTTGAGGACGATGATGATTTTCTTAACATCGAAGAAGCAGAAGATGAGACAGAGGAAGCTGACGCAGCTGAAACTGGTGATAGTGATGATCACAAGGATGACTCTGGGGAAATGCAGGAGGTGGAACTGAGTGCGGGAGAGAATCCATCTTCTGATGATTCTGACGGTGGAATGGATGATGAGGCCATGTTTCGTATGGATTCTTACCTTGCCAAAATGTTCAAGGAGCGGAAAAACTCAATGGGGAGTGAAACCGCTCATTCGCAGCTTGTGCTTTTCAAACTTCGTGTCCTCTCATTGCTAGAAGTATATTTACATAGGAATCCAGGCAAGTGTTTTCCATGGTTTGTTCATCATATCATCTTTTTTGTGAAGAAGGTTCATCATATCATCTTAAAAGTTCTTTAAAAGCAGAAACTTGTGGCCCCTTTCCTTCTTATGAATGTTTATTGCAAAATGGCTCCCCCTCTTTGCAACAGTAAACAGTTCCAATGTTTTGGCAAATAATAAGATATTATGATGTTCAGTACCCAGCAATGTGATAACATTTCACTATTTCGGCCTCGGTTTATGTAAAAGTTACAGGTGCTTTTACATGATTTCTGGCATCGTAACAATATACATATGGATGAATATTATAGAAGGTTTAGATTTTCAAAAAAAAAAAAAAATTAAATATAAAAGAGCAACAAGTTGGACAACTATTTGTCCAACCAGTTGTGTAAGATCACTCCCCATGTGCATATACATATATACATATATATAACTTTTTGGGGGAATGATTAAAGCAAACATTTCTACAAATAGTTGCTTTTTATATTGTGAATTTTTTTTGCATTTAAATCAATTAATTCGTGTATATTTATAATGCCAAAAATCACTTTGATTGGAAACTTATGCATTATAAATATTTTACATCATTTGAGTGTGAATATGGAACTGTTAATTTTTGAGAATAAATATATATTATATGTAGTAGTTTTCAAAATATTTAATTTTAGTATCATAACTGAATATATGGATGAATATTATAAACAATTTCGATATTAGAAAGTCCTATGGGAAGTTTCAAAAAAAATCATTTGTCCGACAAACATTTTATTTTAACCATTGCTCAACTTTTTTCCCTAACTTAGGAGTAGAATTGCGGGTTGGTAAACAACACTATTGGCTGATTCACGTTTTACCCTTTTTTGTACATTCACTAGTCGTAAATGATGACTGATTTTCATATTAATGGAATAAAATTTGAATGTCATTTCTTTGGATAGCCTTCTTACTTGTTTCTTCCTTTTTGCCTTTGCAGGCAAGCATCAGGTTTTTACAATCTTCTCATATCTAGCTCAGGCATTTGTAAATTTGCATCCTGTGATGGCCAGTGAGCAGCTTGGGCAAAGAATCGGAGCAATTTTGAAAAACAAAATACTGAAGACAAAGGACTTCCCAAAGGGTGAAGAAGTTCACCTTTCTACCCTCGAATCTCTACTGGAGAAGAGCCTGAAGTCAGCCTCTCGTGCCCGTCACAAATTGGTTGCTGCACTTGCTCAAAATTCGATTTTCTGGATGTTGAAGATCCTCAATGCAAGGAATTTCCCTGCAGACAATTTGCAGAGAATGATGGAAATCTTCCAAAATGTTTTAGTTGATCTTTTGAACAACAAGAAGTGCCGGTTAAAATCTGGATTCATGAGGGAGATTTTCCGGCGGTACCCGTGGGTTGGTCGCCAACTTTTCCCCTTCCTTCTGGAGAAGGTGGGAAGTGCAAAATCAGAGTATAGGCAGGTTGAAGCACTCGACATGGTGATTGCAGTGCTGAGATCTTGCCTCCCTAAGAAAGGAGATGCCGAAGCAGACAAGGCAAGTGCAACAAAGTTTTGCAAGGCAAATCTTTCATCACTCTCTGATCTGATCCGACAGCTGCTAAGCAAGCAGCCGAAGAAGCAGTCGAGGAGGGCCGAAGTGCGGAGGTTCTGCAGCAGGACATTGGATGTCATCAATTCCCTCAAGTTGGCTAAGCCATTTATTGAGTCATTAAAACCAGATGCTTATTCTGCATGTGAATCACAATTGGGAGACGTCTTTCTTCCATTTAAGAAGTTGGTGCAGTGAATGGGCGGTTGAGGCAAGAGCTATCACCCAGTATTGGGGATTGCCGGTGTATGTTCTTTTATAGAGTAGTATAAATTCTTGCAGATTTGCTGCTAGGTTGCACCAAAATTTTGGTACTTCTGTAGTGAATGTAGTGTCAAATTTTTGCAAGCTTGGTATTAGTTTTACCCCCACAATTTCGATATATTTGTTTTTATGGCCAATGCGTTTTCTCGATTAAACTGTTGTTATGATCGCATTTTCAGTAGCATCTGATGTTGCAATCTTCTTGTTTTGTGATGTGTGGTCAGAAAAAGGTATCAATATTCGCTATATATTTTCTTTAATCACAGTGGAGATGACAGGCGCTGATCATATGCTCTCAGGAGCATCGAGCTCTCAATGCTCCTAGGTGCATATACTTTTTTTTTACCTAATTTTTTCAAAATATTTTTTTATAAAACTGTAAATCTAAGTGTATTTAATATCTGTATTAATTTTTACTATTTTTGGAGTATTTTAAATATTTGTTTTTATTTTTAAAAATTAGTGCTATTTTAGTAATTTTAAATTACCTAAAATGTCATTGATTTTCAAAAATAAAAAATAAATATCTAAAATATTCAAAAAATTGTAAAAATTTATGCACATTAAATACACCTAGATTAATAATTTTGTAAAAAAATTTTAAAAAAGGGTTTATGCGCATGAGAGTACTGAGAGCTCAAAGATCTCGGGAGCATAAGATTAGCTTCGACACTCCTTAGCACGCGAACCAGGGTTCGCATGTCATATCATTGGGGTATCTGTGGTTGACGTCATTATTTGGTAATTGAAGATATATGGATGCTGCTAACAGCAGGTATCATTATTATGGTTTAATTTAGCCTCAAATGGGTGATTATTAATAATATTAGTGTTGACACCCCACAAAAACATAAAGAATAATAGTATAAAATAAAATTCCAAGATGGGCTTACTTGTATACACATTTATGCATGTGTGATTCACTTTTCTAACCCATATATTTGCAAGCCTAACATTGCGTAAGGATTCATGGGCTTTTCACTACTTCAAGCCCACTAAGGGGGCAACGACCACCAATCCATATGGCAGATCTCGGGTGATCCACATTTAAGATGAGATGGGAGACCCTTTTTCAAGACAATAAGAGCAGAATTAACAAGACGAGCGGCTTGGATTAAACAAATAATTAATATTTTAAGGATTTTTTTTATGGTCAAAGTCTATTTGACCAAAGGAAGAAGGGAATTTGCAATATTTTCAAGTGCTAAGTAAATTCGATAAATCTAATTCTTTAAATAAAAATCTAAACCGT
>JAXCLR010000073.1:41988497-42022014 GCA_035584095.1 Annona squamosa
TAATTTTAAGATGAAAATGAATATTTTTGTTTTATGAAACAGTTTTGGTTTATAACTGTGATATGTGAAATATATTTTATGTTAGACGAATGATGGAAATTTTCCATGTATTGATGAAAAAAATCCTACCGTGTGATCAGAGCAACAATCCTGAGTCACGTTTACCAATCAAAACGATCTCGGAGTAAGGCTTCTAAGCACCTCGGTTCGGGGCGTCACACGATTACTGTCAAATAATTTATGTAAATCATCCTAGCTAAGATGTTGTGGCCGCATGAATCTTTTGAACCTGCTATCTTGCTGCAAAACAAAATTTAGTTCATGTTAGCTAATTCCTTCTATGGTGTTAAACAACGTGAATAATATTTACACTATAGTGACAATAAGAAACATATAATTGAATATACAATACCTATATTAATGCTTTCTAGACAAATTTAGGACCAACAAATCGGCTCTCTTCCGCATCCCACTCCATTCCGGTTTTGTTTTCAATTTTCAAGAATATATTGTACATCTTTCTTAAGGTCATCAACCTATTTCACACATTTCAGGGGTTAATGGATACTGTAAAGAAATTACTTAACTCCTAGGCAATTGCATGGAAGACTACATCTTTAATTTTGTTGACCTCTATGGTGCCATTGTGTAAGTTTTATAGAAGAATATTTACTAACTTCTTATCTTGCTCCTTTGTCCATCGATGTCTATACTTGGACGACGATGGACCCGTGCCACTTGTCTCATGACTAGACCCCTCGCCAAAGGTTTCCTCTCCAGTGAACACACGTCTAAATTGGTCTATGGATACCATCTGCAAATAAATGAGCACAACCAAATGTAGATGACACTTATCATAAGGTTAATACACGAACATATGTATAAACAGATTCGAATGAATTTTTATAACCACAAGTCATAGAAAATACAGTCATTAACATCCCAAAAATACATTCATAGTATGCCACCATACGTATTTGATAGAGGACAGTCATCATATATCACATACATACGCAAATTTCAATTTACACAAAGACTTCTTATATGGACGAATTATCCGCCCACATTCGAGATGCTAATTCTTTGCGTTTCGCCCTCCACTCATGTCGGGCCTCGCTAGACACCCCTCCACCATAACTTCAATATGTTCGCCTTCTGAAACCTCGCTAATACCATCAAAATTAGTGAGGTTTGGTTCATCGATGATTTGGCGGAGTAGTTCAAAACCATATACAGTGATTATGTAGTGATGTAGAATAGCACATACGATCACCATTTGAACCTAAATCTTATAAGGATATGTAGCCGCGACTTACAAAGATAGAAATCTTTTTTTCCATACAACGAACAATTTTTCGACAGTTGACCGCAAACGAGCATGTTTGAAGTTAAACAACTCTTCACTATTCCTTGGACTCCGCCCAGGTCTGAAATTGCTCATGCAGTATGACACACCTTTGTATGGTGTCATGAAATTAGGCACATACGCATATGCAACATCCAACAAGTAATAACGGCCTGTAGAAAATGGAGGTGATCTGTCAAGTAGGCAATTGCTTTTCATGAATATGAGAAAGCGTAAATGGAAAATTCTTACCTCGTGGAATTGTCAAATGATTCTTAGAACGTTCTAGTGCATATTGCAGAACATGTGCATCATGCACACTACCTTCCCAGCCAGCTAATATATATGTGAACTTCAAATTGAAGTCACATGTTGCCAGAACATTCTGTGTGGGGTCCCCATGTCTATTAATAGACACGAGATCATTTTCATATGGAGATAGAATAGGAATGTGAGTACCATCAATAGCTCTAATATATTCCTAGTAAATAAAAAAAAGTCAATCTGGTGTGCAATCTCTATGTTTCTTATGTCTGTCAACACCTTGATAAAAAATGAGTCATGATGTACCTGAAAGTATAGTGTTAGAGTAGGGTGAGATGAGATCTTTTAGTGAGTTTGACAACTTGGACAGGCGATGTAGTCTTTATGTAGGGAGAGAATTTATTGCAGACACTTATGAAAATGGCAATATACAGTCTCACCAGATCTGTAAAAGTACGTACCGATGGAACAATTTCGTACATTATGGGCCAAAGTGTATAAAAATATTGTCATTTGTTCACTTATGGTTACATATTTTGTGAATTGCAAGATCCCTTTACTCTTTACTAAATCGCACAACTGATTGAATACGAATGTAGTCATTCGCAGTTGTGAGATGCATCGTCGATTCCCCCCCCCCCCCGGACTAAAGAATGATAAATAGTTCACATTCGAGTGCTAAGTCACGATTACTGAAATCCATTCGGCTTTCTTCCTCCTCCTGAGCTAGTTCTAAGGCTCCACCTAATAATACACATGACTTACGTCGCTCAATGTGTCGACCCGAATAATTTTCAACTGATTCCACAATGGCTGGTAATGCAATTTCGATAAAGGAATCTATATATGGAGAAGAAGAACTATTCATATTGTAGCAATCTACAAAGAATTATTCACTAGTTAATTCAAGAAAATGCATATATAGATAATGAATATTTGAATTAATCATTTATGAACAAGAGCCATCAAATAAGGAATACGACATAGAGGAGCTTACATTGACAATGGGCTATAGTGCATCAAGGGTATTGACACATTTGGTTTCTTTGGATGTCACTTATTAGTAGGACTTCCTCTGATAAAAGAGAGTATTTTAAACTCTACATAGTGATTTAGGGTATGTGATTAGGATCCCTATGCTGGCAAAAGTAATGAGAATGAGACTTCTAGATGTAAAGCCTGAAAGCTCAGGATCCCACGCACCGATGTTAAACACATATGCAGAAGCTGGCAGATGGAGAAATGTACCAAGTTTTAGGGCATTTGCAAAGAACAAATGTTGCAGGAAGATACCTGGTTATAGTCTTATAGAATCTGACAAGCAAGCATGGGGAATATAACATTCTTTAGAAAACTGCTATAGTAGTAACACAAGCACTAAAATATGGAATATGGGGAGTGTACTGGCTAAAAGGTGAACTTTGAGAAAACCGCCATCTATTACAGCAAAAACACCAAAGAGAGTTCTATAAGGAAAATGGAACATATCTTAAGAATAGAGGGCAAGACAATTCAAATATACCTTAGACTCCTAGCTTGGGAGGGTAGAAAATAGATCAAGGAATTCCAAAAGATTAAGGAAAGAATATGGAAGCGAATTCGAGGCTAGCAATCGAAACTTCTATCAAGTAGAAAGAAAAAAATTCTCATAAAAGCAATTGTCCAAGCTTTACCTAACTACGCCATGAGCATGTTCAAACTGCCATAAACTTTCTGTGATAGTATAAATGCAATGGTGAGCAAGTTTTGGTGAGGTGACAAGAATGGCAAAAGGAAAATCAAGTGGATGCGTTGGAAAGATACGTGTCTATCAAAGGTAGGTGGTGGCATGGGATTCCGTGATTCTGGTGCTTTTAACATGGCTATTCTTGCAAAATCCATCGTGGAAACTAATGACATACCATAAGTTTTGATGCTACAAAGTGCTAAAAGGCAAATATTTTCCAAATGATGACTTTTGGAACTGTTCCACTTAGAAAGATGCATCATATCCACGGAGGAGCATCCTTGACGCGAGACAGGTGCTGAAGATGGGCTGCCAATCCGAAATTGGGGTTGGAAAATAGATTAACTTTCTCAAGGACAAATGGACCCCTTTTGAATTAACTATTGCTGGATCACTTCCACGGGAGATGGATCCTAACCAGAAGGTGAAGAAATGAATAAATTAGCCGAACAGATGTTGGAAGGAAAATGAAGTAAAGTTGGTGGCGAGAGATGAAAAAAGGAACACCGTCAAATGTGTGCCCATCCCCTTTTATGCAAAACGTGATTCAATCTTTTGGGCATAGGAGCCAGATGGGATATATAGATTGAAGTCAGGCTACACAAAATTGTAGGAGTGGGATCAACAACATAGGGGAAATGATTGTAATCAACGAAATAGTGTTGTTGTTGATATCCTTAAGCATATTCGGAACCTATAAGTACCATCAAAGATCAAGATTTTTGGTCACGTTGGGACAAATCTAGAAAGTAGAAACACAATCATCTAATACAGCTCACGCATTTTTCGATCATATCTCTATGATTTATGGAAATCATGTATTTTGGACAATTAAAAAATGGGGAAGATGTTGTGGGTGGACGATTGTAGAGGGCAGGTTATTCTGACCCCTTGGGGCAGCGAACTTGAAGAGTGGCACAAAGAAAAAGAGGCATCCACCAGGTATGAATAAGGAAGAAGAGGACTTGAGTCATCGAGACCAAACAGTTGTCTTGGTTTACTATTTTGCAACGCTACGTCAGATGGGGCACATATGACAATTATGGAAAGGCTTGAACGTGGAATTACCGTGTGGACAACTTCTCTATAAGAAAGAAGAAGACTATAGAGTCGTCGTCGTCGTCAACACCCAACTGGCACCAGCTTTATTTTCCTTGCAACGTCAACTTAGGTGGGGCAGCTATGATAATTGCTGAAAGCAAATTCTCACGTGGACGCTGCTACATAAGAAATAACACATATTGCATCCACGCCCACCCAAGCAAGAAAGCACTCACCCATACATAAACAATGTGAATCAAAGAAAGCACTCACGCAGAACGGGAATGAAACCCACTGACGCCTTTTGTCAAACAGAAATAGGGTAGAACGGATATACCTGTCAGCCTGTCGCCGCTAATCGGCGATGTAAAGTTTTTGCAGGGGAGCTGAAGGACGGTTCAGAATGTTGTCCATCGATTTGTGTTGGCTGCCAATTTTGCACCAGATCATCTGCTCGTGCTCTTCGTCTCAGACGCTGTCGTGCATGCCTCGTAACTAATCGAGCAGGAAGAAGATGTCGCGTTGGGCGGGGCGATGATTGGATCAGCATGGACTGCTACTGGAGATGATAGTGGTCGTTGGTGGTGCAGGCGACGTTAGCGCAACCTCTTACAACCTTTCCAGACGCGTCTGTATTGCTTTTCTCCCCCATCACCGAACCCAAAGAAAGGCTACTTTTGCAACCGTACGAGTAGCAACAGCCTTTGACGCCTGTCCCAAGCCTGAAATGACGGGTTTTTGCATTTACATCCCTGGCGTGAAAAGTTTTGTAAAAAAATTTGAGTTTTGCTCGTTGCCAAACAGACTCCAGATATACTTAAAAATTTGTAGTATAATAAAAATTATTGAAATAAAAAAAATAATATGATATGATAAAGGTAATGATTATGAGTAAAATTAACAGAGTTAAAATAGATAAGTAAGTTGCATGAATAATTACGTAGAAATGATTAGAAATTATAATACTTGTGTAGAAAATTATGAATAAAATAATTATAAAAAGTAAATAGTTATTGTAAATAATTTTGTTGAAAAAGTTTTATATATTCGGGAAAGTAAGAACTTTTCAAATTAAAATTTTTTGTTTAAAAAATTTCACTTGTTATAGCTATCACAACTTTAATGATTTATTCGTAACTTCTATAGAATTATATTATTTTTCAATTATCTTTACACTACTACTCATACAACTAATCTATATATTTTAATTTTATTCTTTATACTCCTAATCATCATCGCTCTCATATCACATCAATTTTAAAAACTTTCACACTAAAAATTTTATCGTTTTATAAACAACAAATGACCAAATTTACTCTTTATTAAAAACGATGAATGATCCTGTTAGCCCTGGCTAAGCACATGTCTCGTTTAGCCCACATCAAAAAATTTATTTATAATATTATTTTAATTTTTTCTTGGCATACTTGTTTATTTAAATATATTTAATATATAAATTAAATCTTATTATTTTTAGATATGTTGACACGTATACGAAGGAAAAAGAAACAAAAAACAAAAAAAAAGTGTTACATTTGCTTAACGTCACCTAACACTTGTTATCAACAAAGTACATCTGGCTGCCTCCGTCGCACTTTTCCTATTACGCCCTTTTTATAGTGCGTCTCTTTCAAGCTAGACCGTTTGTCACGTGGATGGCTCCCTTTTCCGACGCGTGAGAAATTGGCGTCGCTCCTCCGGCGGAAATTCATTAATATCTTTTTCCACAAAAATTTAGGCACTATGATTGAGGACGAATAGTCTCCGTTTTTTTTTTTTTTAAAGAGAATTCTGTATTTTAAACTTTTAAAATTTTAAAATCACGGACACTGGACCGTATGTCGTGCTCATGTCCATCAGGAATTGAGGATGAGAAATTAAAAAACCACAATTTTGACTGCTTAGCAACAATCGCTCTCGACAGTAAACAATCCGACTCCATTTTTAATTTGACAGAACTACATTTATAAAACAAATTGACGGTCGTGATTAACTAACGAATAATACGGGTGGCCGAAATTTTTTGTTTTCTATAAATGTGTGTGCCCCACGTAATCTTTTGTTTGAAATTCATCAATTTATTTCCAATTTTATTTTGATATTTAAAAATTAATGATTTATTTTAAAAAATAAAACAAGGGTTAATTCCATGCACATCTATGAATTTTATTTTATGACGTGTTCGTCAGACGTTTTTCTGGACGGAAGTTGTTAAAAATTGAAAAAAAAATATAATATTGTAGGAATAATGCTGAGAAGTAAAAGGAATAAAGCTAAAATGCATAGGTTAATTATGTGAGTAGCTTGTAAAAATATTAAAAAATATGATAGTTATATTGAAAAAATTTAAAGAAATAATTAAAAATATAGTAATTATGGAGAATAAAAAATTTTAAATTGACATTTTTTATTATTTGCCCAACACACCCTTAATTTCACTCGTAGCCATAAAAATCAAAAATTCTAAATATATTTATGCCTTAGCCTCCTATGAAATGACGAACATGCTCGTCCACAATTAAAATATTGTAGCTGAAAATTTATATTTTAACGAGATTCTAGTATTTTGTAGTAATAAAATCATATATGTTTGAATATGAAACTTTAGGATCTGTTTGGGAACCGGACTTCAGTTGTATGCGCCCGGGAGCATGCACCCTAGTGCATACACTTAATTTTTTTTTAATTTTTTCATAAACTTGTTAGCCCAAGTGTATCTAACGTATGTATAAATTTTTACTATTTTTGGAGATTTTTAGATATTTATTTTTGATTTTTGAAAATCGGTGGCATTTTAGTAAAATTACCTAAAATGATTTTACTAAAATGCCATTGATTTTTAAAAATAAAAAATAAACATATAAAATACTCCAAAAATGGTAAAAATTTATACATAGATTAAATACGCATGGACTAACAAGTTTATGAAAATTTTTTTAAAAAATAAAAAATAAGTATATGCGCTCGGGAGCATGCAACACTGCATGCTTCCGGAAACATAAGATGAGGATACTTGAGAATCAAGAAAATTATGCTGAAATTTGTAAAACTTTTCAAAAATGTAGAAGGCCAGAGCAAAGTTGTCATTTCAAGCTTTCTGTTTTCAGAGCAGTGAGTAAGTTAAGCCATTTCGTACATGTGCATATTGCACGTAGCAGCTTCAGGCAACATGCTACTGATCCTTAGCTGTCTTTTCTGATGAGTGTGCATTAAATGCAGCATATTTTGACGATGTAAAAACTGTCACTCGAGTTTTGGTTATATACAAACAACTCCTTAATTTTGAGAAAATTAACTGTTTTACAATGAGACTAATAAACCTTTTAGTGGATTCCAAATAACATGGGTATAAATAAAATTTTAAATAAATATATAAATAATTTTAAAATTTTCGAAAGTTCATGAATATAAGTAAAACTAAGGATACGTGTGTAACTTGCTCTAAAATAAAATAACAAATAAATTTCAAACTCAGCAAAATCTTACGGGTTTAAAATTTTAGTGACACCTGTGAAAATTTCTAAGTGTGAATATTTTTAAAATAAAAGAAGATGACATAATGGCGAGAACTAAAGAAAACAAAGTCGAAATATATAATTTAATGTAAAAATGTAAAGAGATTAAAAAATAAAATACTAATAAATAATAAAAATTTTATATTAAAGGTTTGTTTGGTTTGGTATAAAATTTTTAATGAAAAGTTTTTAAAATTGATAGAAAATAATATGATATAATAGAAATAATAATGTAGAGTAAAGAGAATAAAGTTAAAATAGATATGTTAGTTATACGGTTAATTGTGTAGAAATAATTGAAAAGTAAGATAATTTATATGGAAAAATATAAAAAAATAATTAAAAAATAGAATAATTATAAAAAATAAAAAATTTTAAATGAAAAAGTTTTGATTGAAAATTTTTGGCCAACAAACATAAACCCACGAGTGTTTTGATGGATAGCAAAACCCACCTTGCCCCCGCGTATCTCGGACGAGAGCTGCACGCGAGCTGTAACAAACGGCAGGGGCATCCAGGTAATTTTATACCCCTTTTATTTGTCTTTTTCTTTTTGAAAAAATTAATTTAAATACCTGGTGGTTGGCAAACGCATTGCGGAGAGCGGGGGGGAGAGAGAGAGAGAGAGGGAGTGGCGAGGAGAGAATCTTCTGGTTAGCCCCCCAAATCAAGCCCGTGCAGGGAAAAACGGGAGAATCTGAATCGCTTTTTGTTTGATTTTCAAACTGTCTTTTTCTGGAGATTGATCGGTAAGCGCAGTTCCTTTACATTTCTTTTTTCAAAAATCTGATTATTAAGGTTTTCAGTCTTTCTTTTTTTTTTTCCTTCTCATTCTCTTGAAATTTTGGGAAATTAGGAGAAATGTAGCATCTTGAATTCCCCTTTTCCATGTTTTATTGCTGTTTCGCGTTTGGATATTGCTTCTAGTTTTTCTTTTCGATGATGTTGAGGTTTTCGTGTTGGATTGCGATTTGATGTCGTCGAAAATTGGGTTCGTTTACGTGATCGGAGCCGTTGATAGGATGATTCGGGCGTTGGATAGAGTACCTTTCGAAAATCTTTTAGATTGAACGATTTTTTCCCATTGATTTTTCCACATTTTCCGGTTTCCTATGGACCATAGGTTCGTGTTTCTCTTTTTTTATGATTAGGTTAATTTTTTTTGTGCGGGTATCACTGAAATGTGGATGACATCGAGACCAGGATTCTTGATGCGTTTTTGTTGGCTGAGCATGATTTTCCCTCTTTCTGGATTATTCACATTTTTTTGCAGTTTCCTCCTTAATGTTATGTGTTTTTGGTGAAATGATTGAGTTTCGGGTCTGTGCATTGAAAATAATTTATTCCGGGCATAATTTAATGCTTGGACTATTACGTTGTTTCTGAGTTGTAGTTGAATCATTCCTTGTATCATCTATGGTTTGCGCATCTTATTTGCACATCGGAAATAAGTTTTGTTATTTGCACATTTTATGTAATTTCACTTTGACAGGAGATCCAAGCGCAGGCATAATTTTCAATTTTTTCTTTATTTTGTTGGAATACTCGCTTTAAATTTTTGGTGTTTTACTGTGTTTCTTTTTCTTTACATTATTTTCTTAGTGGTGCATGTTCACATGCCCATCAAGGTGATGGCAACCATGAAATAGAATCTGTTTTTTGTCTCTTTAAACATAATTTCTCACATCTCAGTGGCCTATATGCTTGGTGCCATGCTGCACAAATGGTCGTGAGATGGCTTCATTAATTTCTTAGATGTCTTTGATTAACATTTTTTCATTAATTATATATTTTTTCTGCGTGTTTGTTTATCTTGGTTTAAATTATTTTGTCATAAAATGACCTCATTTGTTCACAAATTGGCTGATAGAAGCCAAAACAACCATGAAGGCCCAAATTTGAAAAGCTCAATTTCAAAAATATTCCCCTTTCCTCCATTTTGTCCTTAGTTTAGATTTTAGACTAGGGGGACGTTTGGTTTGAAGAATTTTTGTGAGATTGTGGGATGTGGTGGGAATTAGGAAAAAAAATATTTTAATAATTGTGTGATTGATATGACATGATAAAGATGAAGTTGGAATAATTAGGATTGCTGGAAGAAAAAAGATTGAATGTAGGGGTAAAATTGAAAAAATAATGTCAAGGGTTGATTAATCATTGGTTAGAAAATCGTGCCGCACCCCCCCGCCACCCAAAACCAATCATCTATGCTGTAGATCAAAACCGACAGTTTTATACAAGGTGAAATGTGCCATTTAGGGAAAATGGTATAGGAGAGTGAGGCTTTACTTATTCCCTTGTTGTGGCTACATATTTTAATTAATTATTTTCCACCAATCAGTGAAAGCAGCAGCCTAATTCAATGTTATATGCAACATGACTTAGGCTCCACAGGGGTGTTTAGTTTGTTGCAACCTTAATGTGACCCTTGCGTGCAAGTATGCTAATATATAGTTTTTCCATCCTTTGCATATAAGAATGTTAATGTGGTCTTTTGGACATGAGAAATTGGGGTGCAACTTGGTTTGGATTCAACTCAAACTCGATCAGCCAAACCTGATTTCAAGTGGTGTTGAAACCTGTTGTTGTTCAACCCAAGCTTGAATTGAAATACGTTTGGTATCGGGTTGATGGAAACCCAAATTTGATTTATATATGTTTAGGGTGGAAATGATAAAATTTTTGGATGAAAAGTTTTTGCAATAGGAGAAAATGATGTAATATGATAGAGTTAATAGTAAGGAATAAAGAAAATAAAGTTAAAATAAATAGATTAGTTGCATGAGTTATTGTGTAGAAATTATTAAAAAGCAAGCTAATTTATAGAGGAAAATGTAAAGAAATAATTAAAAAATATGATAGTCATTGAGAATGAAAAGTTTTAGATTGAAAAGTTTTGGTTGAAAAGGTTTATAATTAAACAAACACATCCTTATTATATTTTTACATATTTATAAATCACCCCTCTAATGTCCCCTTTAATATATAATAACATATAATAACATATAATGTATTCCTGTAATATAATAAACATATAATGTATTAAGCCTTCTAAACATCCACATATCAAATAAACTATTATATATTTTTATGTTAATGATGAAAGTGAATAGCTCCTCGAAGTTCATGCTCACTCTTGTAATATTATTATTTTATATTAATTTTCAATAAAAGCCGATGTCTCAAATTGTTCACTTATTTTGAATCTTTATGAAATAAATTATTTTCTAATATCATCAATGGAAGCCTAAACTTTCTTTGTCAACTCTTTATATTAGTATAGTATTATCTTATTTAATATTAAAAGATACACAACCTCCTTGTTAATCTTACAATATTATAATATCTAGTTATTAACATCACTAGTCTAAACTCTTTAATACCTTCGTTGGATCATGCTCCTCAAGTAATATGCACAATACTTGAATTGCGGAATAGAAAAAATTGTACCTCTTTATTCTCCGAAACAGAACTAGAAATCTACTTGATGCAGAGAGAAAATCTAAATGAGGTTTTATTCTTTCCATTCTTAAGTACTTTTTCGCTTTTTTTTTTGGGAGGGGGGGTGTGCGCTTTAAAATAGAAAACTTTTATCTTAAACTTTTACTCTTGTGATGAATTTGAAGTTGAATAAATATAAAATGAACAATAAATATATGTTGTTGAGAGAATGCCAACCCGAAACTTAATCCGAAAATTGTATCTCTTTACTCTCCAAAACAGGGCTCGAAATCTACTTGGTGCAAAGTCAAAATCTAAGTGAGGTTTTTTTCTTTCAATTCTTAAGCACTCTTTTGCTTTTTTTTTTTTTTTGCTTTAAAATAGAAAACTATTATTTTAAATTTTTTCTTTGGTGATGAATTTGAAGTTGAATAAATATAGGATGAACAATAATTATATGTTATTGAGAAAATGTTATCTCGAATTCCAACTCAAAGCTCAACCCGAGCCCGAATTTCACAAATATGGTTAGAATTTAGATTTATGAATTGGTTTAGGGTTAGGGTTGAGGTTTTAAAATTAGAGTTAGGGTTAAGGTTGAGGTGAACTCGAGTTTCATGAGCCCACATTGCATCTCTAATGAGATATATGTGAAATGGAAGCCAAAGACATGGATGCCTAAATAGTGATTCTGTCATTCTTAATATTCTAAGGCTTGTTTGGGTAGGCTTTCCAACAGTGCCTATGCACTTTTTGGAAACTCAACATGATAAATTGGAATCTCATTTGGCATGGCAGTGCCAAAGTTTATGCTTGGATCTTTCTTATGTATAATTTTAGTCGTAAAATAGCTGAACGGCAAAGCCCCAAAATCTCGTTTCTTACATTAGCACGGATTGATAATATCAGAAGCAAAAGCAGTGCAGAGACATGCCCCCAAATGAAGCCTAAGTCCGCATTCATGCATTGAATTTGTGCCATCCTCTTTAACAACTTCTACTTGCTCTATTTCCATTGCAAAATATTTCTAAACTAAGGAGAAATTGTCTTCATTTTCATCCTACAGCTCCACTTAATATTGATGCTCTTTTATATGTTTAAATGATCCTGATTAATAATAACTTTTCTTAAATTCATATTTAACAAATATGTTTTTCATTGTCATACATAAGAATCACTTGTTTAACAGTAAGTTCCCATCCAATTCCTTGATTATGGCTCATTAATGTCATTTCCCTTTTGGACTGCAGGCTATAGGATGGTTCAAATTACTCTAATTTCAACCATCATTAGGCACAAGGAAATTGACATAAGCAAAAACACAGTTTTTTCTCCTGACTGTTCTTCACCACATGACCTTTCCTAAATTGGGGAAGAAACAAACGAGGGACAGCTTGCCTTTTTCTGCTCAATCAGCACACATGGATCAATCTAGTTCATTGACAGGGGATGGCAACTCTAGTTTAGGAGCAAATGAGCAGTCTCAACCAATGGCTAAGGATCTACATTGGAAAAAACCTTTGATACTTCCAGATAGTGATATAGATGGTTTGTTGGAGTGTCCTGTCTGCAGCAATTCAATGTATCCACCAATTCAGCAGGTTTGGATCTCAGCTTGGATCAATGCAGGTCTCAGCGTTGACAATGTTCATGTCGCTTCTGGCATCTATTTCTTAAAAGTTCTACCTATGATGTAATACTTTAACCACTCATGTGCCAGCTGGGCCATGAAACAGGAAGTAGCTGCTTGAAAGAGAATATTTTTTCCTCATTCTATGATTTCTTAAAAGTTTTCTGGCTGAAAGTGATCTTCAGTTTGATATTTTTAATCAAATGTGTGTTCGTCATAAATTTCTCTTCTTTCAAATGTTTATGTTATGATTTATTTATTTATTTATGCAATATTAAACATGTATGAAAGAGCTTCTGAGCTTGGGGATGATTTGAACCATGAAATTAGTTTTTTCATGCATGCTGCATTACTGCATTGTTTGATCAACTGTTGTGCATCTCATCATCATCATCATCATCATAGGCTGTTTTACACCAGAGTGGGGTCCACCAAGTGCACCTTGTCACACCTCTCTTGTCAACCTTCGTTTTTATGTCACAGGAATTTTCATATATTTTTTAAGAATTTCTAGGCATGTTCTTTCAACCTTTCTCTGTCTCTTGTTAGCTGTTGCGTTTTATTTTGATAGATTCGTTTCTCTTAATTGGAGTAGGTTGTAGTTTTCCTTTTCAATGACCAAGCTACGTAATTGTAATTTACATCATTTTATCGTGTATTGATTCTAGCCTGAGTTAGAGCATATAACATCACTACTAATTTTATCTTTGCTGTTTTCTCTGCTCATCTGTCTCAACATCCTTGCTTCATCTACATATATCTTATGTGTATGTATATATATATTTTCTTGATTAATATTCCACCCTCATAAACCATGGCTGGCCTAGTAGTGATCTTATGGAAATCACTTGGCAATCATATAAGAGTTTAGGAGAACAATGTCATTTCTTGCACCTAGCCTGAATTTTTTGTTTAATATCCATATCAAAATTTCCGCTTCCTGAAACTATTAAACATAAGTACCTAAAATGACCATTATGTTGTACCAGTCCTGCAATCTTAATTAACTCTTGATTTAGATTCTATTGTTGTTAAACTTGCGTTCCATATATTTGGTCTCTCACCATATATGACTAATTTTAAAACCTTTTGATTCTAGAGTCTCTCACTTTTTTTTTTTTTTTTTGTGCTTCAGTTTTTGCAAATTTTGTCTTATTACGAATAGCATACACTATGGGCTTGTTTTACTTGGTGTTCTATTACTGCAATCATATGTTAAGCAAAAAGTGCTGGTTTGGAGCTTACCTGAACAACACCTTTTATGGCTTTTTAGAGCAAACATTTGGGCCGAATGGATAAGCTTGGCCAAAAATCTTCCAGTAGCACAAAAATTCCATGCTTTCCACTTACAAAAATCAGGGCCAAACAGGCCCTAAGGCACCTCTTTGTGCAGATGTGTAATGAGCTCAATCCATAACCAAAGTAAGGTGAAGGCTTAAAGCTGAACCTTGGTGTAAACCTATTGTAATCAGGACCCCAATTATTTCTCCACTCATAATCCCTCATATAATTCGGCCAGAGTGTACATGATAGATTCATGCTGTTGTCAAATGCTTATTTAACTAATCTACTTAATACTGATTGACTTGTTTGATCAGTTTGGTAATTTTTCACATGAATTATTGTAAAACCAGCACTTTTGCTTGCAAGCCAGCTGCTATTTCTATTAGAATGGGTCGCAAACCTGAAAATCCTTGTTACACGTGTGCATACGTATGTATGTATGTATGTTCCTACACAAATATGCATGATAATGCGGCCATGTCAGTTTAGTTTTTCATCTTGGACTCGGAATAAAATTTTTATTAGGCCCAAGTGAACTTAAATTTTTAGTTGAAGAAATTTCTGTACGATCTAAAAATTTTGTTGGAAATTTATACATGCAAGATATTGAATCATCTGCACCTTTCAAAATAGTATATTTTTTCAGGGTGATTATTTAATCTTTTTAATTAGCAGTGGGGCATAAAAATATGTAATTAATCATTTACACCTTTCAAAATTGTCTTTCCATGTAGGTGAATTATTTTTAAAATATTACTATATATCAACAATTGAATTCATTGATCTAAGTGATTTCCTTTTTTTTTGTGCACGATATTTTATTTTATTTTTTTCAAATGGTGTAAGCTTTACAATGTCCTAATCAAAATGATTTTGAACATTCTAGAAAAATAGGGATGGTTTGATCTCTTTCAATACTTAAAATGGGCCCAAAATGAAAGGGTTGAATGGAGCAACTAGTTGTAATGAATCAATACTGCCATTGATCTTGATTGGTCTACTCTTTGCATATGATCATAAAACTTGACAGTAGTACTATTTCAGAGGCTATCTTGTACTTTTCTTTGAATTGTTAACTTTAAGCAATTGATACTAGAGACCAAAACTATATAAAACACAGAAAAATTGAATTGTACCTGATGACCTTCTTTTGTTATCATGATTCATCTATCTATTCTGAGTTTGCTGGGCTTTTGTTTTTCTTTGCTGTAACGCAGTGTCCCAGTGGTCACACCCTGTGCTTTGATTGCAAATCCAAAGTGAACAACAAGTGTCCAATCTGTAGAAAGGAGATTGGTAACATCAGATGTCTGGCACTGGAAAAACTTGCTGTGTCCCTTCACTTGCCATGCACATACCACTATCTTGGCTGTGAGGAGATGTTCCCTTACTACAGTAAGCTTAAGCATGAAGCGCAGTGTGTTTTCAGGCCGTATAACTGTCCTCATCCCGGTTCAGATTGCTCATTCACTGGTGATGTTCCGACTTTGTTGACACATCTGAGAGAGAGTCACAAGGTGGATCTTCAATCTGGCTGCACTTTTAATCACCGTTATGTGAAGCAGGATCCATGTTCCGTTGATAATGTATCATGGACACTGACTGTAAGTTCTATCCTTTTTATGATTTATTAGTTTTATTGTCATCATTGAAAAACTCTTTAGAAATTTAATGTAGTAGTGTCTAGTAATACAAGACATCGCGGGTCAACCTCTCTGATTAAGGCTTTAAGGCTTCAGTTGATTGAAAGAATTGGATCAGTTACTTCCAAATGCATGGGCAATGAATGCCATTGTGTAGATATGTTCAAAATATCAGCCCAAGAAATCTGGTGCTGGTGCAGGTGCATATTTTGAAGACAGGATTCATCATCTACTAATTGTTCAACATGCCTTGGGAACAGACTTTCCTGTCTTGGTCAAGGCTCAAGCGTCAAAAAGACTATCTTTCCAAGTTGTTTCACTTGGAAATAGTCAAGGTTAGGTTATCTCAATTAGATCTTAAAAGAGAGAATTAGATTGATAATATCTGTCTGGCATCTTGGTTGGGCCGTAACAAATTAATCTTTTCAAGTTTTTCACTTGACATGCATTAACTATGGGACAGCTTACTTTCGTTTTACACAGGAAACAACCTAGATTGATGTTATCTCGATTGTTGTGTTTTTGTAGATTTAACTTATTCCAAGTTGTTTCACTTGGAAATAGTCAAGGTTTGGTTAGCTCAATTAGATTTTACTTTAACAAAAACTTAGATTGATCATATCTGTCTGCCATCTTGGTTGGACCCCTAACAAATTAATCTTTTCGAGTATTTTCACTTGACATGCACTAAGGATGGTATGGCTTAGTTTATTTTACATGCAGGAAAAAACGTAGACAGATGTTATCTGCATTTTTGTGTTTTTGTGGATTGAACTATCAATTACTTTACTGGTTTCATTACTTCTAGACATTTCCTTCCCATATCTGATCATTTCCCTTTTCTTTTTTTATTAAAAGCTCTTCAACTGCTTTGGCCATTATTTCTGCCTACACTTCGAAGCCTTCCGACTTGGGACTGAGCCAGTCTACATGGCTTTCCTCCGCTTTATGGGTGAGGAATCTGAGGCCAGGAAATTTGGTTACTGCCTTGAGGTTGGTGGCAACGGCCGAAAGCTGATTTGGCAGGGTGTTCCACGGAGCATCCGGGCTCACCACCGGACTGTCCGTGACAGTCATGATGGCCTCATAATCCAAAGGAGCCTGGCCTTGTATTTCTCAGGAGGTGACCGGAAGGAGCTGAAACTCAGAGTCACGGGGAGGATTTGGAAGGAGCTCTAGGATGTCCAGCCACACAGGAGAAAGAAAATTTTGTAAATTCTGTTTACTTCTCCCTCCATCATTCTTCAAAAACAAGAAGAATGAAAGCTCCCTGCCATCATTGTCTTGGCATCATTTGGTGGGTGAGTTCTCGTGCAAACCTGCAACCTTGCGATCGAATTTTCTGCGCCTGTTGGTCAACATATCACACAAGGACATGACATGGAAGCCTATTTCCGGTGAAATGTTTATGTTCTTGGTCTTCTATGGTTTTTGTTACCAATATATCTCTAGTTGGGCCTGTATTTGGATGAGCTATTTGCCTCTAGCTCCTTGTAACATCTCTCTCCGAAGCCATTCTGGCGGAACAAATGCATCTTTTCCTTCTAAATTTTGTGGCCAACATGAGAGATGTGAGAAGATTGTCGACTGGCTACCACCCTATCCACTGAGACTGAGAGTAGTCACAACAAACAAAGCCATGCATTGCATCATTCGACTCTGGGTTGCTGCTGATGAGCCAGTTTGTTGCTCATCTTCAACTATTGGGTTATTACTGTGGGGAAATATTTTATTTAGCCCCATCTAGATATTTTTATTTAATGAAAACTAGAGGATTTCCAAATTGGTCCCTCAAGTTTGCCTAATTTGTGCTTTTTTGACTCTTATGTTTTGCCGGAGATAGCTCCAAGTTTGAAAAATGCAAAGCCTAGGTCCTCCCTTAGCATTTGCATCCAACCGAAAATGACCGAAACGTCCTCAAGGAGAGTGATTTACGCACCTCATTAGATTCACAGTACCGAAGCAAAAAATCTGTGGGTTGGAGGTCCAAGATCTGAAAAGGCATTTGTCTCATTTACCTCTCTTGGTGTACACCTCTGTTAGTCTGGAGCAAAATTTTACCAATTCAACAGCAATGCTTCCCAACATCTGAAAACATCAAAACAAACATTTGAAACACCTTCGTCTCAAGCATAAAACCTACTAGTGTTCATCTCCTCCCGCTGTCGTCTTCTTCCATATCATTGATGAAAAAAATCCACTTATCATTGCAGCCTTTCATTGTTCTTGTCGCTGAAACCGCTATCTTTAATCTCTTCCCAGTGTCGGCTCCTTCCTTGTGATCGGTGGAAAAAGGCAAAAAAAAGAAAAAGAAAAAGAAAAAAAGAAGTCCATTACCATTCCGTTGCTCTCCTCTTCGCTGGTCTTCTAGGATGCGAGAGAAGATAAAAAATATGGTATTGCAAGTTGAAGATAGCAAAAGTTATATTAGAATTTAGAAAAAAGGTTGTATAAAAAAAGAGAAGTAGGTTGTTAATTTTTGAAAATAAGAAAAATAGTTTTGGAAGATATGATATTCAATTCCGTCCTCATCCCATTTCCCAATGGGCTCCAAAGGACATAATATATATATTTTTTACCTGAATCTTCTGCAATTAGTAACTTAAGGTCAAGAGTGCTGATTAGACTAATCCCCCAATCAAAACTGGCTATATAATTCATCATTATGGGTTTAACCATTTGTATAAAAGTTGTCTTGATGGGATAAATATTTGGGTCGGTCATGCAAAATAGGAGCAACTCGTGTGGTCTTCAATATCATATTAAAAAACTATGGCAGCAGTAATAGAGACATGGTGCGTGCTGTGGGTGGTTCGAATCTCAAATAAGGGACTTTGGCAGGAGTTTAATTTGGAGATTTTGGTCTCTATTGAAAATAGATGGGAACTTGTCGTTTCCTTTTTAATAGATGTCACGACGTATAATACTAATAAAAATATTATACTACAAATATTGTTATGATTAACCCTTTCTCATAAAAAAAAATAATGTTACAATTGCAAATCTGCAATGCTTCACCTGAGGCTGAGTATCAATGAAGATAATCTTTTTATGCAAATAATAAAAGCATCAACATCGGGATTGATGTATTGTACTGGGAGAGTCTGAGGAAAGGCACCGATCGAAAATCCTGAGGATCATTCCTTGCGTTACTTTCCCAAAAGAACTGCCAACGAATTTGGATCGACGTCGAGAGGTCGAAAACGCCCTTTTATCCCTTCGTGTATGGTACTCCCAACTCCCCACGTTTGCGTGAATTCCACGCCCATGTGAGCTTCTGTTTGGTTGGTCTGCCTGGCTTTTCCTACTCCCTCCATCTATGCTTCTGGATCCGCAAATAATTTTGTGTTTGTTTTATATTTCCTTACACGATTATTACACCCACTACAAGAAAGTTCATATCTTGCATCATGAATATAGAGGTTGTTAATACCTTTTAGCAACGGATATTAATTAGTTAAGCTAAAGATTCTATGTTCATTATCATTATCGTTATCATTGTTGCCAAGTGTAACTTCTTAGCCAAATAATTGACGATTAAATGAAAATTAAATTCACTCGTTTTGGGCCCGTATTGATGATCAAATGAAAATTCAATATACCATTTAACTTAGAATTATGTATTTAATGCGAAATAATCTTGTTAGCCTATGCTAAGTAATAACTTATTTAGCCCACCGAAAAAAATTCATTAAATTTTTTTTTTATATCGGGAAACCTTATTGATTAAATCCATAATCACCTCAGTATCCTTCATGCTAAATCACTAAGAAAAATAAATTATAAGTGGAAGTGTACTTGAATCCATAAGAACAGTTGTTTTGAATCTTGTGGTTTCTGGATTTTCCAAATTAATGCATTTTTGGAGAATGTAACTCCTCTTTTCTAAAGATGAAATGTTAGAAAAAAAATCCTAATCGGTGCATAACTTGGGAACCACAACCATATATATAACATACCCATCTTCTTAATTTCTAATTTAGCCCATCGTAAAAATGAAAATTAGAAAATAGGCAATAGGGTATCTGCGCATAGGAGATCCATACTCTATTAGATGATTTTGGCCCATTAAACCTTATGAAATCATTTAATAATTTGGGTCTCAAATTTATGATAGCGTATATATAATTATTATACATGTAAGTCCAAAAATCCAATATTTTCCGCATAAACTTGTTAATATAGAGGTATTTAACATATAATCAAGTTTTACCATTTTTATGTAAAAATTTTACCATTTTTAAATATGTGTATTTGTTTCTTTTGAAATTTAAACATAGGGGTATTTTAGACATTTTCAACTATTAAAAATGGCTAAAATATCCCATAGTTTAAAATTTTAAAAATATATATATATATATATCCAAAAATAGTAAATTTTAGTTTATATAGTAAATACACCTAGATAAAAAAGTGTGAAGAAAAAATTAAAAAAAATTTAAATATGTTTTTCGAAGTGGGTTAGGTAAGTCATTACTTATCTCGGCTAATAGAATTTTTTCTCTTATTTAACAAGGAAACAGAGTTTTATTGAAATCAAGTATTTACATCGCCCCATTGGATAATAGTGAAAAATGAATTTAATAAAATGCATCCATAGCTCGGGCAAAACTTTAGTGTATAATGAATTTTCAAAAATTCCATTTGTATTTACATAGATTGTCTGATGAAGAATAGGGGTATCACGGTCTTAAAAAATTTTAGAAAATGAAAAAAATTCCCTTGAAAACAAATAAAATTATAATATAAAAATTTTATCTATTTCGATTAAAATCTTGACGTGGACTCTAATTACTTTAAAATATTTATAGTTATAAAATTTACTATTTGGGTTTTTTTTAACAAGTAAACAGTTTTACTTCTCAAATGGTTTTTATTTTTAAATCAACACAAATCCTTGGGTAGGATATTTTTTTGATTCCTAGCCATACACATACTGATGAATGATTTATATCTCATTCAATCACCAATATAGGCCCAAACATATACGAATTCGCTTTGGTACAACATTCACCATCGCAGTGCTTTCCTTTTAAGATAGATATATAAATTAAACTAAGTTATGGTTATTTTCTGCATCTATTAAATATAGCGCGTGAAAACATTTGAATTGGATCGAATTTTATTAATAATTGCAAATACGACCGGTGAAATGGATTTCATATCATCGAAATATTTTGACGATTTCAATAGTGCTAATATAATAGAAGTGTCATGCATCCGGTACCATCCTCAGTTCAATTTTTTTTATAAATATGTTTTTCTAAGTATAATTAATTTATATACCAAGTTTTAATATTGTATATATTTATTTTTTTATTAAAAAATCAACAATTCTGAATGCATTTAAGTCAACATGAGTCCAGATACACAACACCTAGGGGTGCAATTGTATGGGTATGTACCAAGTTTAGGTGAACCCAAATCCTAAACCTAGTTTTAGAATTTGGGCTGGTAGTGTTGGTTTTGAATTGAAATTCGGGTTATCTCAAATCAATAGAAGGTAAAATTACCGACACAGATAACAAACTTTTGAACATTATTGCATTTATCTGTCAATGATTTAAACATAAAATATTTATATGACCTGTAATATCTTTAATTTTGATAAAAGTTGGTCTTTGAATTAAAAGATAATTCTAAGTACAATCATTATAATAAATTTACCCCTTAACAATTAAGGTAAGAAAAATAAATGAAATTATATGAAATCACTATCTAGAGCTTAATGAAATTGAGACTTTTATATCCTATAGTTAATTGGTAGTAGGCAATAATTTTAAAAGTTGATATATTTGTAATTATTTGCATATAAAGTTAATGTAGATGCAATAGATTCAACTTTTATGGATAAATGTAGATGACATTTAGATTTTAGAATATATATTTTATAATTTAATTAGATTATGATTATATAGAAGAATTTTTGTTATAATTATAGTTAAAATGCTTAATGCATAAATTAAAATATAATTATTTTAATAAGTTGGGGGGATATCGGGTGTGGACTGGGTTGGGTTTTGATAATAAACCAACACTGGTTTCGAGTTCTCTTAAGTTGGCTGAAACTGGATTGAGTTGGGTCAGGCGAGTTCGTCGCGCCAAGGTACCAAGTTGCATCCCGAAGTACACCTGGGTATACCTAGCCTCAATGCACTTGGGTGCAAAATCTATTTTTAAATTTTTTTCAAAAACTTTTCGTACAATTATTAATCTAAGTGTCTTTAACATATATATCGAGTTTTACCATTTTTAGATATTTGTATATTTTTTTGAATTTTTTAAAATCAATAGCATTTTCATAATTTGTGGCATTTTTTTTATTTTTTGGATTTTAAAAAATAATAACATTAAATTACAAAAAATGCTATTGATTTTAAAAGTAAAAATATCTACAAATATCCAAAAATGATAAAACTTGATGTATATGTTAAATATGCTTAGATTAATAGTTGTATCTAAATTTTTGAAAAAAATTAAAAGAATAGATTAAATACACCCGGGTGCATCGAAGCTAAGTGTACGTGGGTGTATTTGATGACAAGCCATTTTTCATCCCTTAAAAGCCTTATTTTTGAAAATTAAAATTAAATGTATAAAAATATTATAAAATAGTAAAACATGATATATTGGTTCAATTCTCATAGGAAAACATGTTTATAAAAATAAAAAAAACAAAAAGACATCGGATGAGGGGCTGATTATATGCGAGTGTTCCTCCTTTTTAAAAATAAAAGTAATAATTTTTGTATTTACATGTTTTGAAATAATATAAATACCTAAATCTCTAATGCAAACGATATGTTTACTTATTTCGACTTATCAGTTAATGTTATATAGGATGGCTCATTTGTAATCCTATTAGCCCGGGCTTATAGATGTTTAGCTCATTTTGAAAATCTCATTTATGACAACTTTTTTATTGTTTGTTTTGTATACTTGTTTAACACATAAACCAAAATTTACTTGTTTAACACATAAACCAAAATTTATCATTTTTAGATATATATTTTTTAGATTTTCAAAAATAGAGGTATTTTAAATACATATATATATATATAGATGTTTAAAAATCTCAAAAAATGTATACATATTTAAAAATGGTAAAACTTAGTTTATGTGTTAAATACACTTAGATAAACAAGTGTACGAAAAACAAAAAAAAAATTATTATAAATGAATTTTTTGAGATGGACTAAGCATAAGTGTAACGTTTGCTTAGCTCGAGACAACAATATCATTCTTCGAGACATTATCATAATACTCAAGTAACCTAAAGTCACACCAATCGAGCCGTGCTCGGTTGGTCTATTCGGCTGCCGCAAAAACGGCGGCTGGCAGTGGTCGGGGCTTCGAGTCCCCGTGTGGCCAAAAAATGTATTTGGGAGCGTTAGTCTCCCGTTTGAATGGTTGTGGGAGCCGTGGTCTCCCGTTTAGTTGTTGGAAGCTGTGTCTTCCTGATTATTTGGTGGAGCAGTGTCTCCAAATTTGTAAGAATGTCTCAAAAAGCCTTAAATGTAATATGTGTTGAGATGTATGTACATTCCCATAAAAAAAAAAAAGTAACCTAAAGTCACCTATATATATATGATATAATACTAGAATAAATTAGTAAGTAATAAAAACTCTTAAAATGTGAATATATAATAACTTTTATAGTTAAAAATAAATTATATTTAAAGAGTTATGATACAGTTAGCCTTATCCTAGAGCTAACATAAGCTTATATTAATTTGCACTGCGAGCTAAAAGGCTTTTTAGTTTTTTCACAAAAATATTATTATAAATATATTTAATTTATATTCTAAGTTTTGCAATTTTAAGCATATATTTTTGTTATTAAAAAACATTTTAAGAAGTATTTAAATTATTTTCAACCTTTAAAATTTGTATTTTTGAAAATAAAAATATATACAAATTAAATATATTTAATCATAAAATTAAATATATGAGTTAAATACACCAAAAAATTTCATAAAAACTAAAAAAAAAGAAATAAAGCTTGAAGAACGGATCGATATAATCTTGTTAACAAGATCCTAATCCCTATTTAAGATATTTTGCACCTCAACACCACGGAAAACAAAATGGCGAGCACAGTTTTACCATACTCCACGGGCGCATCGGATAATTTTAATCCCTTTAAATTCAGATTTCGGTTGCAAGAGCAGCAGTTGCGTAAGGGATGCCATTCCCATGCTAAGCTGAGTGAGGAGAAAAAAGGGAAGAAGAAGAGCTCGGACGGAAATTCCTTTTCCTCTGATTCTACTACGTATCGCTCTCCGGTATCGATTCTTCCATTCACTGACAAAATTTCTTTCGAGCTAGCTAGAAACTTGCGATTTTTACTTGTTTTTGGTTTCCCTTTTTGCAAATTTCCGGCATTTTGCGGCCACAACAGATGCATGAGCTTTCCGGATTTCTCCGGAGAAAATAGTTATGCCGTGTAGATCAACGACGAATTTAATGGAATTTATGCATGATCAATGGTTTGGATCACAGAATTGTGGGCGTAATGCTGCACTGCATGGATTGAGAATCGTTTGGTTCTTCTTCTACACAAACCTAGCAGATATGGCGGATTCATTGAGCGAGGGGAGGGATCTAGGAAATAGTTGGTAGATGGAGGGATAGAGGGGATATGGTTGGAGAAAAGCAGGCCTTTTTTGACGGGTAGGTGCGAGCTTCTTAGATGATCTTATTGATTAGAACTTGCATTTCTAATTCATTTAATTTGAAATAAGTTAATTTTACAGCTCATAAAAACTTTTCTTTTTTTTTATGTTTCAGAATAAATTTTTCAGCTCATAAACACCTTTTTTTCTTTTATGTTTCAAAACCCTCTTAACAACCAGTACCGTCATTGTCGTTGTATCTTCTGAACTAATTGGGGTCAGGTACATGTATCGTGGCTGTTTTTCCAGTCAGTAACACATTGCAACCTGGCTTAAACTACTGGTTGCCTAGCTGGACCTTTAGGCTCACTTGCCTACACTGAGCCCTCGGCTGATCATCTCTGAATTATTTGAATCCATCATCATTTATGTTGTAGAAGCTACTTGACCGAGGGAAAACATTCTGGCTTTCGAATAGGGTAATTGTTCTCAGATGGGGCCATCTCCAACATATAGATGTGCCATTCACTCTGCTACCTAGTACTGAGGATAGTGCTGCCTGTAAATGGTTGAGATTGGCAGGATAATTTCATTAATTTCTGGCGCTAGATCAAGTCATGCAAACCAACAAGTGTACAAGAGACCCATGCAAATTACTGTATCTCTGGTTACGCATGCTTGAAGACACATAATAGAGACATTAATACTTGTTTGCACAGAGATGAGACTTTTGTAGTGCAAAGACATTAAGGATGTTGTGTCACTATAACTTTGGACTTCTTGTGGCCTGTGTATTTATTGAAAGGATGCTTGTATGTATGTTTGTGATGTTTCACTAATGTTTGGAGGTCTTGCTAGCTTGCAGGGTTAGTACTTCCACATCATGGATAGGATCAATGGATCTCCACGTCTCATGATTGTTTCTGATCTTGACCATACAATGGTGGGTTCATCTGTAGTCTTTTAGCAATAGTTCTGGTCAAATACCAAACCTTTCTTGGCATGATGGTAGAATGTTCCACTATTCTGTCTTCAGGTAGATTATGTTTTGCTATTTCCATTTTCAGGTAGATCATCATGATCCAGAGAACCTTTCACTGCTTAGGTTCAATGCCTTGTGGGAAGCAAATTATCGACATGATTCTCTGTTAGTCTTTTCAACTGGAAGGTCACCTACACTTTACAAGCAGTTGAGGGGAGAGAAGCCTATGTTAACCCCAGATATAACCATAATGTCTGTAGGCACTGAAATAACCTATGGTGAATTAATGATTCCAGATGATGGGTGGGAGAACGTCCTGAGTCACAAATGGGATAGAAAAATCGTCACTGAGGAAACAGCTAAGTTTCCTCAGCTTAAATTTCAGGTAATGTTTCCAGCTATTAATTCTTGTCACTGTGCAATTTATTATATAATCAAGTTTCATTCAATTCATCACTTGAGCCGATTAATATTTCCAGCTGTTAATGCTCGATTTTCCTCTTGTTATTCTACTAGAAAGTTATATCTGAGGTCCACCTGCATTTTAGACTGATAATATGTCCATGGTACAATGTGATGTATGATGGGGTGCTATAAACTTAGATAATTCGAGGAAGGGATTGGAAGAATGGAGTAGAACTTGTAGGAGATCAAATATCGAGAACTTTAATTGATCAATTTTTTTATAAAGCTGATGCAATGCACCTATTCACGAATAAAATAAATTAGAATTAACACAATCCCATTCTAGTGGGATTGGATCTATAAAACTCTATTTACATAAAACAATTCTAAATTATCCGTCAAATTAAACGTATCAAGTCCTTCAAAATAATTAAATATCCAAAATTCAAATAAAATATCTGTAAAAATATGTAAAACTGAATTGGCTAAACGCTTGATCATGTTTTACATCATAATGTGACTTAATTTGAAAATTCTTGCCTATTAGACCTACCAAATAGCTCCAGTTTCATAGAGATGTAAGTGACTGTTTAATGGTTGAGTTTACTTAAGGATGGATCCACCTTGATTGCTGCTGGAATAAACAAAGGAACACTTTTATGTTGGCTTCCAAGTTTGCTTTAGAAGCCCATGTCAACATACAAATATCTATTTTTTACAAAATAGTGCCTAACTTTTCAAATTGAAACGAGAAAAGAAGTGTGTGATAAAAGAAAATTCTTTCCTTACCTTCTTCATAAAGAAATCAGACTTTTTTTGTCTTTTCACACATCAATTTATTCCTTTGCTCAATTTTCAAGATGTATATACTCTTTAAAAATAAATAAAAGCTTGGGCCAATGCAAAATAGGGAGACTTGTAGACTGATACAAAGAATTCCCTCAATTAAAAAATCAAATGTTTCTCTTAATCATGCATTGCAGGATTCCTCTGTCATTTGGCCAGCCATTTAGCTGGCCGTAAATCTGAGTTAGGTTGTGTATATGAATTTCATGCAGTCAGAAACAGAGCAGCGGCCACACAAGGTTAGCTTTTATGTGGAGAAGGATCATGCCCATAAAGTGATGAAAGCTCTTTCTGAACGTCTTGAAAAACGTGGGGTAAGATGATTATGACAATTCTTATAACTAATTTAGTTTTTTATCCATGTGCCCAAGAGATATATACATGTATTTGTACATTGTGTAAGGGAGCAATGATCCTATTAGTCTGGGCAAACAGTTTCATTTGTTAGCTCCTGCCATGAAATATATTTTTTAATTTTTTTTTTTTTGTTTTTTTTGGAAAAAAAACTGTTATCTTAAGTGTAGTTAATTGATATACCAAGTTTAAACATTTTTAGAGATGTATATACCTTTTTTGGAATTTCAAAAATAGGGGTATTTTAGTGAAAATGACTAAAATGCCCCTATTTTTGAAATTCCAAAAAAGATATGTACATATCTCCAAAAAGGTAAAACTCGACATATTAATTAAATATACTTAGGATAACAATTTATAAAAAAAAAACCAAAAAAATATGTCTAATGGCCTAGGCTAACAAATGGAAACTGTTTGCCTAGGCTAATAGGATCACTCATCTTCTAAAGTTCTAAGGGTTATGCTTCAAAACAGTCAAATGTTTTGACTGTTTTGAAGTAAAACCCTACAACCTTGAGTTTTCAGACTAGCATAAAACACCATATTCACTTTTAAATTGATCTCCCTCTTCATTTCTGAACAGTTTTTTTTTTTTTTGGATAAAATTTCTGAACAGTTAGATGTGAAGATAATCTATAGTGGAGGAATGGATCTGGACATACTACCACAAGGAGCTGGCAAAGGGCAGGCTCTTGCATATCTGCTGAAAAAATTCAAATCTGATGGAAAACCACCAGCAAATACTCTTGTTTGTGGTGACTCTGGCAATGATGCGGAACTCTTTAGTGTTCCAGAAGTTTATGGTGTTATGGTCAGTAACCCAATTGTCATTTACTTGCAGAAGTAAGAATGCCATGTTACTGAATATCTATCATAAAGGATTTTGAATACTCTTCGTATTTCAATTGCAAGTGTTCGGAATAAGTGTCAGAGGAGAGTCGATGGGTTGGATTCTGGATCCGTAACCCATTTTCGACTTCACAGGCACCAAAACCTTTGTTTTTCCATGTATGAAAACTTTGTAGCAGATTAAATCTACTCATTTCTTAGCATCCATTGTTGATTTTTAAGAGAAGAAAAATGTGCATTGTCACATTAATGTCGCTGTACTGTTTTGGGTATTTGGTTTTTCATAATGCTAATTCAACCATGAAATCTGATTATTCCATTTGAAATCAGCTGGAAGCTACTTACAGATATGTGATCTATCTTATCATACTTAGGAAGCATTTGGTATTCACTAAAACAAAAACCTTTCCATCTACAACTTTTACCTCCACGATTGCCCTATTTTCCAATCATTTCTTCACATATTCTAACAACAACTCTACTTTTCGATTATCACTTCACAGTTTTTTATATAATTACCCTATTTATTTTAACTTTATTCTCGTTACTTTTCATTATTACCCCTGTCATGTGACATCACTTTCTCCCATCTCAAAAATTTTCCACCCACCAAAAGCTTTTCTTTCAAAAGTTTTATCAAATGCCATGCAATAGTTCAATGTTTTTGGGGTGGGCTTTACTGATTTGGAGGAGAAGATAAGATTTGGGATTTATCCTAAATTATGTGAATCATCTGAAACATATTTCAATCTTTGTGTTTCTGTTGATAACAATTGATCGATTACAAAAGAAAAATTTTCAGTTTAATTTGTTTATCATCCAGAATTTTCAAAATTTTAGGGTTGCTTTTTGGGAAAATCCCCTAATTGTATTCTTTTTTCATTGCATTCGAAATAATATTTGGATTTTAAAGTGTTCTTTAGCATTATCAACTCTTAAAAAGGGAGATGTGGTTATAATTTTTTGATTTCAAAATTATGAAAAAAATTTGCTTGGCGTATAACCAATTGCATGGGCATTTCCTAGCATGTAAACAAGAGGGTCAAATAATAATTTTTCATGTATTTTTTATTGTTTGTTTAAATGTGTTTTTAATTTGTTTTATTTGTCTTGCTTTTTTCTTTAATTTTTATTTTTAAAATTTCCTTTATTTTTCTGATAAAAATTCCTCAATAAAATTGTGCTTTTATCATTTATGTAGTCAATATTATCTTTGATGAATAAAATTTATTTTCGTTTTAAGAGACTGATGAATTAGATATTTTCAGTAAGTGAAACACTACAGAATTGTTCGTGCACTCTTGCTAGAAGGCCTGGCCTATCCATCTGTCAAGACTTAGGTCTAGACACATTCTGTGGTGATTACGAGCATAGATCATTACCATATACTGACCTATGTTAAAATTGAGTGCATGCATCTGCAAATGAACAAGATGCCTGCATATGAGAGGAAATTTTCAGGAAAGCTCCTGAAAAAAAGGCTAGATTTTCTCTGTCTGGCACACACTGACATGATTCAGAAAGAAAACTAATTCTTGTAGCAAGAATCCTGTTCGAGTTGTACTGTAGAACTGCTTCTGATACTTTAGCTACTCACTGACATCTATCCACTGCAGGTCAGCAATGCTCAGGAAGAATTATTGCAATGGCATGCACAGAATGCTAAAGGCAACCCAAACATAATTCATGCTTCTGAAAGATGTGCTGCTGGAATTATACAAGCTATTGGTCATTTTAGGCTTGGTACGAATACGTCTCCAAGAGATGTGGTTGATTTCTCGAGGTCCCAGCCAGATAGCACTGGTCCTGGGTATGAAGTAGTGAAGTTTTACATGTTGTATGAGCGATGGTGTCATGCAGAAATTGCAAACTTTGAGCAGTACATCCAGTACCTGAAAAAAATCTTGGTATGCCCTCTGCTAATGTTTGCACTTGTGTTGTGCGCATTTCACTAATGAAGACTTTGCATGGAGTTATTTTTGTTGGACCTTAACAAAAATGTCCTCCAAGGATCAATCATTGCATGTCCATTGACAATAAGAAGACACACTGCTATGGTCCATGGCCAACTGAAAAAAAGGTAAAGCTTTGATGTCGTGGTGTTCTTTTCTGAAATTTGGGTCTTGTCCAACCACCAATGGCTGATGTTGGGTTAATTATTTGAATAAGCTGTCCATGAGGCTGAAGGTGTAATTTCAGACCATAAGAAAACCATGCTTGCACTCAATTTGTGCTTGATGTTATTATTATTGTATTACGTCACAAGTTCTGTAGTTTTTCTTCTACTCTCTTCATCTTACGTTCTTTAACAAAATTGAAACACAAAACATAATGTGATGATGGCCAAGTTAATCTAGCTTGAAATGTCATTGAACAATTCTTTGTCAAGGATAGCTTTGAAAAGTCCTAAAATCTCAATCATGAGCATGGGTCTAAAATATTGCTAGCATTCAATTGATGTATTCTCAAGAAGTGTTATTTTCCTTTGGGCTGATTAGTGGAATGACTTTGGTAGAAATGGAATGGAAGTATAAGGATGGGGTCGACCTTAATAAGGTTAATATGGATAGGAGATATCATTGAAAATATAGGAAATGATGGGGAAAAAAAAAGATCTGTTGTAGTAAGTTTATGTCAACCCTTGGAAAGACGGATTCTCCATGGAATTGAAATTCATTTGACTGATCGGCACCTTATTTTTGTTAGGTTCTGTAAAAAAGCCAACTCATTTCCTTGGCTTGGTAGGAGATCTAATGTCATTATTGATAACTTGCAGCTAATTACTGGACTCCTAATTTGCTTGTGTTTTGTAGCATCCCTCTGGGGTCATTTTCCATCCTTCAGGAACAGAGCGTCGTCTTTACAAGTGCATAGATGCACTGGGCTCATTTTATGGCAACAAACAAGGAAAGCAATTCAAAATATGGGTGGATAGAGTTTCATCATCCCAGATTGGTTCACATGCATGGCTTGTGAAGTTTGATAAATGGGAATTATCCGGTGAGATATGCTTACCCTAATGAATTAGTTCAATTGTTAATGTACTTGATTAGGTCCAACCAATTCCGAATTCCGATTTTGAGCGTGACTCTTGGTCAGTTCTGTTTAAGTACCATAGAAGTAGATTTGTGTGTTATCGTTTGTGCATTGTACTGCTAATTTCAAGTTCATCCTTTGGGCTGATTGAGAAGCATGCTCCTAGTTCTGAACTCCATCAGTAATCCAATGCCCAAACTATTACCCACGAGTGCGGGTTTGATTGGAGTCCACCACCTCAAATATGTGATTGCACATAACAATATCCAGTTTTCCTGGGTACAATTGGCTTGCTGGATTGGGTACGATAGGAACCGAAAGCCTACAGAATCCAGTTCCGCGTATGGGTTTCTTTGAATTAGTGTTTGTTTAATGGGATTTTAATTCAGATTAAATAGACAATATAACAAGAATTGTCTACAAGTTGTCCATTCATTCTTCTCCCTTACTTTGTTTTAATTATAATAATAATAATAATAAAAACAGACGTTGCATAACCATCTTGTCCAAAAATAGTAGGCTCTGCAATAAAATATTTTGTAGAATTACTTGTAGGAACCGAAAGCCTACAGAATCCAGTTCCGCGTATGGGTTTCTTTGAATTAGTGTTTGTTTAATGGGATTTTAATTCAGATTAAATAGACAATATAACAAGAATTGTCTACAAGTTGTCCATGCATTCTTCTCCCTTACTTTGTTTTAATAATAATAATAATAATAAGCAGACGTTGCATAACCATCTTGTCCAAAAATAGTAGGCTCTGCAATAAAATATTTTGTAGAATTACTTGTTTTTTAGATCATGTTCGTAACCTCTGATGATCTCTACTTGCAGATGAAGGACGTCAATGTTGTCTCACTACCGTATTACTAGATTCGAAGGTAAGAGGAAATAGATCCCTGACCATATACCATTGGCCATTCTTTCAATTAAAAAATATGATTATTTCACTAAAGAGTAATGAATCATGTTTTGCCAGAGTGATGCATCAAAGGAATTTGTTTGGTTACACATTCATCAGACATGGTTGGATGGATCGCGAGCGCAAGATCAAGCGTCCTGGCTTTTCTAAGCCCTGCAGAATGCAGATACATGGATGATGCTAGAGTCTGGTTAACCCTAGATTGAATAAATTGGTATGATCTGTCAATCTTGCATTGATCAATAATGTTACAAATGCCATAAATGCTTTCAAAGAATTTATTTCGAGTCCTTTTTTCCTTGTGTGTTTTGCTGAGGTCCATTCGCGCGGCTTTAGACAGTTTATTGGAATTTATGCACTTGCAGACCATCCTACTTAGCCCTTGCTCGGCATTGTTGAAGCGGGAATTTCACGCTTATGTAAAAAGCTATATGTTAAAACCATATATGTAAAAAGTTATATATTAAAACCATATATGGATATTATTCAAGTGCATTTTGATTCCACCATAATTATGGTGTAGTCCGCTGTAAAATGGGGCTCACTTGTTCATGAAATTAATGTCTACCTCACTTATTGTAGTTAGAAATATTTATTTCGATAGTATACCAATTTTCATCTAAATCAAATGTATGTATGAGTCCATATTAAAATAGTACAAAATTAGTGTAATAAAATAGTTCAATGTAAATATCAATTTTAAAATTATATTTTTAAAGTCTAAATTGTTGAAAATATAATTTTCGAGGAATGATCTTGTTAGCCTGTGTTAACTAAATGTTTTGCTTAGTCTACTTTAAATAATTCATTTACAATATTTTTTTTGTTTTTCTCATACCATTGTTTATCCAAGTGTATTTAATATATAAATTAAGTTTTACTATTTTCGATATGTATAATTTTAAAGATTTGTAAACATCTGTGTATATTTGCATTTAAAATTGGTCCTGCTTTTGTGGAACATTTTTTCTATGGAACCCTCAATATTTAAAATTTTAATGGTTGATGGAAAATCATTTATTATATTTTGGAAATTATTTTATTTGTTTTGTTTCACTGAATATGGGTCCTATTTGTAAACGTGTAAAATCAAAATAATAAGATATTTCAATGCTAAAATATTAAATTTAAAGTGATTTTTTCAACATCTAAATCATTTAAAATATCAATCCTACGTGGATAAACGATTATATAAAGTATTATTACATTTTAATACATATGTTAATGAATCTAAGCATTTTTCATAATTAACACGAATATATATTTTTGAGCAAATGTGGCTCATGAGCATATTTAATTTGGATGAAACTTGGTCTCGTAGATAAGTAAGTGATGCTAAATACAATGAATAGATTTAATTTTAAATTAATTATTAATAACTTAAAATTTAAAGGGGTTATATGAAACTTTTTCTATATAACCTTATTACATACAAGTAGAGCCTAATTAAAATAGAGTAATGATCTTGTTAGCTCAGGTTAAATAAATGTCTTGTTTAGCCAATTTCCAAAAGTTTACTTACAATACTTTTTTTATATCCTTGTTTATGTAAGTATATTTAACATATTTTATAAAAAAATATATTTAATATATAAATTAATTTTTATTATTTTTAGAT
>JAXCLR010000073.1:42023136-42049460 GCA_035584095.1 Annona squamosa
AAGCGTCAAAGTTCTCAAATAATGCGAGTTCTTAGAATTATATGATGTGAGTTAGTCAAACACAAACATGTATCTCATTTACGCGCAATTAATAGTTAGTAAAATGAATATACTTGATCGGGATGAAACTTAGTCTTCTAGATAAATAAATGATATTAAATATAATGAATGGATTGAATTTTTCATCAATGATGAAAATTTTAAAAATCAAGAAAGTTACATGGCTCCACTTCTATGTAACTTATATTTAGGATAATATTTAAGTGAATTTGAATTGCACTATAATTAATTAATTAATTACAATGCAATTTGCTACAAAATAGGGCCTACGTAATCATGAAATTAACATCTATTCTACCTCTTATATTTAGAATTATTTACTTTAAATAGCATGTCAATCTTCATTTAAATCAAATATGTGTATAGGCCTTATTTTAAAATAATGCAAAATCGACATAATAAAATAGTTTAATATTAATACAAAATTTTTAAAATTATATTTTGTAAAACGTGGTTTTTTCTACGTCACGATGGGCCGATAAATGGGCCTAAAAATATAAGGTATGCTCAATAAAAATATAAAAGAAAAGTAGCTATGAACTACGCAGTAAAGTGAATGGGCAAATACGAGAGGAGAAAATAAATATAAAATGCGAGTCAGCGGGTTAGCTGGTTAGATATGATGCAAGTTAAATACAAAAATTAAACGTGCAAGTAGAAAATATAACAAGATGTCGAAAAAGAGTTCAAGATTAGAAATGGAAACAATGTAAAAGGTGTAGACATGAGGGTTAAAGAAGGGAGATGCAAGCGTCAAAGTTCTCAAATAATGCGAGTTCTTAGAATTATATGATGTGAGTTAGTCAAACACAAACATGTATCTCAGTTACGCGCAATTAATAGTTAGTAAAATGCATACAAATGCTGATAAAATTTACTATATTAATTTTCAGGGCCGCCACTAACCAGATAATAGTAGTTAGTTTGTGTACAATAGACACTGAAATATAAAGATTTTCTGGATGAACTCACAATTAGAAAGAAAATAGAATTTATTTTTCTACTATATTGGTCTTAGGAGTGTGGAAAATTAACATATATTTTATATGTAAAAGCTCAGGAGGGTGGAGGCGGAAAATTAATCCTTAGATTTTTTTTTTAAGCCCTAACTCAATGTGAGATGGGTACAAGAATTTAATTCCTATTGTGCAAGGTAAGATTATATTTCCTGATGAAGGGATAAGGTTTTTTTTAATCATTTTTTAAAGAAAAGGACAACAAAGACCTGTTTAAGAAATTGATTAAACAAAATAAAATTTTCTGAATTAATGGCTAAAAGAGAATTGTTTGATTTTTAATATATTTTTTTATAGAACGTTGAACGATAACAATTCTCATATAATATAAAAAAAAAATTAAAAGCCAAGGGTAGACGTTATATGATGAAGAAAAAAATTATGGAATAATATTGGGCTAGAGGTGCCGGGTGATCTCTTTCACTTGATTTTTTTCTAAAAAAATGGAAAAGATGATGCAAAAGACGGATGCATGTGCGTGTTTATGGACTTTCATTTAAAAAGAAAAAAAAGAAATGGAAAATGATGCAGAAGATATAAACGGATAGATGTATGCATGTATTTTTTTTTTTTTTTTTTTTTTTTTTGATCTTTTGGTTTTTTGACGCAAAGGAAAAAAAAGAGAGAGACGTCCAGTGCGTGGAGAGAAGGCATCTCTTATGGGAAAAAGTGGACGTAGAGATGTGATGGGAATTTGGGTACGTTGGGCGTGTCCTAAAAAATGGAGGGGGAGAGGAGGTTCCTTTTATAGTTTTTTATGTTTGGAAAACTGCACATTAGTAATACTTTGCACAACTCCACCTTTTTTGTAAAATTCTATCTCAAAATAGACTCATTGGTAAATTTATGGGTGGTTTTGTAAAACCACCAATGGGGCCCATAGTTTTGCTTGGCTAGTAAGTCAACTCTTTCTTAGCCATTGATTTTGTGTATTTTGTGTCTTTCATTCATGCCTTGATCTTCACATATTTTTCTTAGATTTTGGATGGGGCCTGCACTTGTTGGTGTCCCTTAATCACTTTAGCGGTTTAGATCTTCATTTGGTCGTTTAGATCTCGTAGTTTTCATCCATTATTTGAAATGTTGCAAATTCACCTCATCTCTTGGTCAAATCTATTTTGACCATTACAAATTTCATAAAATATTAGTTATTCGTTTAATCCAAACCGTTCATCACATCAACTCTGCTCCAATTAATTTGAAAAAATATTCTTCACGTCATCTTAAATGCAAATTGCTCTTGATCAATCGTATGAATTATTGGTCGTTACTTCCATAGTGGGTTTAAAGCATTTGAGGCCCATGGATCCTACACAAATTTGAGCTTGCAAATACGTAGGTTAAAAATTCAAATGTAAATCCTCAAAAAACCTTAAATGGGTGTGCCAAATAGTAGTAAGCCCATTTGAAAATTTAATTTTTACATTTAAGTGAGGTGCAACATATTTTCAACATATAAATTATCTAAAATATTATTTATGTATAAATGATTATGCAATGTATTATTAAGTTTTAATATAAGTGGGGGCCCATTTTTGTAGCATATTATACTAGAATTATGGTTTAATTTGTCTGTACTAGAATAGTTCTTATATATATATATAATATTTAAATGTAATTGGATTGCACCATAATCATGGTGCAATTTGCTACAAAATAGGATTCATTTGATCATGAAGTTAACATCCACCCTACTCACCGTATTTAAAATTATTTTCTTTAGTAGCATACTGATTTTCGTTTAAATCACACATGTATATAGGCCCCATCTTAAAATAGTACAAAAAATCAATGTAATAAAATAATTTAACATAAATATCATTTTTAAAGTTGTATTTTTAATATGTAAACCATCTAAAGCATGATTAAGAATAAATGATAATCTAAAGTATCATTTTGTTGTGGAATGCACCATTATTGTGATCTATGCAAACTGCAGGTCAATGGTTCTATATATATGACTTCGCTTTTGTGCAATCGTGTTATATGGAAGTGATTTCATGTATCTTATTCTATTTTTAAGAGGTCGATAATTGATGCGAAATTCAATCAAATTTTTATGGTAAAATTCAATCAATTTATTGTATTGAATATCATTTATTTAGCTAGGAGACTAAGTTTTATCCAAATCAAATTTGTACATGCCCCACATTTGCTCAAAAATAAATGAATTCATAAGTAAATTAAGAAAAATGCTTAGATTTATTCACATATACATTATAATTTAATAATATTTTATGAATAGTTTATCTATATAATAACGATATTTTAGATAGTAAAAATATTACTTAAAAATTATATTTTAGTATTAAATTATTTTATTTATTGATTTTACATATTTCTAGATGGGACTTATATAACAATAGTATTATACACATAAAAAAGTTTTCATGATGATAAATACAACAGATAGAATAGATAATCAATCATCAAAATATTAAAAATGAATGAATATTACACAAAAAAGAAGTTTCATATAAGCAAGCCATATATATATATATATAAAGAGAGAGATAGTATATATATATATAGAGAGAGATATAGTATATATATATAGAGAGAGAGATAGTATATATATAGAGAGAGAGATAGTATATATATATATATATAGAGAGAGAGAGAGAGAGAGAGAGTTGTTTTGGTACAGCGCAGCAGTGTAGTTGCCTAAAAAATGGGCTACATACATATAAAAATGCAATAAAACTTTATACAATCATTTATTCATATATAAATCATGCTTTAGATGGTTTAGATGTTGAAAAAACCACTTTAAAATTTTTATTTACATCAAACTATTTTATTACGTTAAATTTATACCATTTTTAGATGAGGTTTATACAGATATTCGATTGGCATGAAAATTGATATGTTAATAAAATACATTATTTTAAATACAATGGTTAAAGTAAATTTTGATTTTATCATTATGTGAGGCTCATTTTAGAGCACTGTAATTAAATGTGTTAATACTTTATATAATCATTTATCCATATATAGATTTTATAGCAAATAGTTTAGATGTTAAAAAAGCCATTTTAAAGTTGTTATTTACATTAAACTATTTTATTATATTGAATTTATATCGTTTTCAGATGGGCTCCATACATATATTCAATTAGGATGAAAATTGGTATGATAATAAAATACATAATTCTAAATACATTAGGTGAAGTAGATTATAATTTTATAATCACATGGGGCTCATGTTAAGGTACCTGCAATGTAATTATGGTGCAAGTGTGCTACACCTATATATATATATAGAGAGAGAGAGAGAGGGAGAGAGAGAGAGAGAGAGAGATTTTTAAGTGCAGCACCACTACACCATGGTGTTGAAATGGGCCCCACATGATGGTAAAATTAAAATCTACTTCACCTATTATATTTTGAATAATGTATTTAATTACCGTATCAATTTTCATCTCAATCGGATATGTGTATAGACCAAATTTGAAAATAGTATGAATTTAATGTAATAAAATAGTTTGATGTAAATGACAACCTTAAAATAATTTTTTCAACATGTAAACTATTTTCTATAAAATTTATATATGAATAAATAATTTTATAAAGTTTCATTACATTTTCATATGTGTGGGGCCCAAAAATGAGTAAATGTACTTTTGTTCAGTCTAGTGGCGTTGCATTAAAATAGCTCCCGCTTCTATGAAATTGTCTTTATATGTAACCCCTTTTATTTTTTAAAATCTTGATGGTTGATGGAAAATTCACTCAATTTATTGTGTTTAAAATTATTTCTAGTATTTGAAAAATTCTTTTATTTTTTTAATTTCACTGTAAATGGATCCTATCTATAAATGTATAAAATCAACGCAATAAAATTGTTCAATATTAAAATATCAATTTTAAAGTAGTTTTTTAAACATCTAAACCATCTAAAATATCAATAATATGTGAATAAATGATTTTATAAAGTATGTTGCATTCTAATAAATATGTGAATAGATCTAAGTATTTTTTATAATTTACACATGAATATACATATTTGTGAGAAAATATGACCCATGCACATACATGATTTGGATGAAACTTGGAATTTTCCATCAAAGGTCAATGTCTTAAAATTTGAGAGGTTTACATGGGATCCCTTAGCCCATATACATGAGTAATATTCAGGTACAGGTGCCTCAAAATGAGTCTCATATTATCTTAAAGTTATAATTTACTCCATCAATTGTATTTAGAATAATGTATTCTATTACTATAAAAATTTTCATCAAAATTGGATATGTGTATGAACCCTATCTAAAAATAGTATAAATTCAACGTAATAAAATAGTTTGGTGTAAATAACAATTTTAAAGTAATTTTTCAACATGTAAACCATTTGCTATAAACTTTCTATATAGATAAATGACTATATAAAGTATCAATATATTTAAATACATGTAAGGCCCATTTTTGGCCAAATGTACCGTAATTATGGTGCAAGTGCATTGCACCAAATAGGTTCTTTCTTTCTCTCTTTCTCTATATATGTACACACACATACAAAAAAACACACACACACACAGAACCAATCCTATGTAGACAGATTGCACCATAATTATGGTGCAATCCGCTACAAAATAGGCCTTACACATATTAAAATATAATTATATCTTATATAACCATTTATCTATATAAAAATCATACTTTAGATGATTTAGATATTGAAAATATCACTTTACACTTGATATTTATATTAAACTATTTTCTTATAATGATTTCGTAGTATTTTAAAATGGGGCATATACACATGTTAAATTTGGATAAAAATTGGTATGCTAATAAAGTGAATAATTCCAAATACAATGAGTAAAGTGGATGTTAATTTCATGATCATGTGGGGCCCATTTTTTGCGGACTACATTGTAATTATGGTGCAGTTCGTCTGCACCTGATAATTTTCCATATATACCATCCCGCTTCTATGTAACCCCTTCAAAATATGAAATTTTGATATTCAAAAGAAAATCCAATTCATACATTGTGTTTAATATCATTTGTTTATCTAGGAGACCAAGTTTCATCCAAATTAAGTATGTTTATAAGCCACATTTGTTCAAATATATATATATATATATTTATACGTAAATTATGAAAAATGATTAGATCCATTTACACACATATTAGAATGTGATAATACTTATAAAATCATTTAGTCACATAGAAATAATATTTTGGACATTTTAGATGTTGAATTACTACTTTAAAAATTAATATTTTAGCATTTTTCATAGTTTACACAAGAATAAATATTTTCTAACAAATGTGGCCCATAAACATACTTGATTAGGATGAAGCTTGATCCCCTAAATTAATGTTAAATATAATGGATGAATTAGATTTTCTATCAAAGATCAAAATCTTAGATTTTGAAGGGGTTACACGGGTTTGCTTTTATGTATGCTTATATAGAAGTGGACCCGTGTAACCCTTTCAAAATCTAATATTTTGATCTTTGATGAAAAATCTAATTCATTCATTGTATTTAACATAATTTGTTTATTTAGGAGGATCAAGTTTGATCCCAATCAAGTATTTTTATGAGCCACAGTTGTTAGAAAATGTATATATTTATGTGTAAATTATGAAAAATGCAAAAATCAATTTTAAAGTAATATTTTCGACATCTAAACCATCGAAAATATCATTTCTATGTGAATAAATGATTCTATAAAGTATTATTACATTATAATAATGTACAAATAAATCTAAACATTTTTCGTAATTTACAAATGGATATATATATTTTTGAACAAATGTGAGCCATAAACATACTTGATTGGGATCAAACTTGGTATCCTAGATAAACAAATTATCCTAAATACAATGAATGAATTAAATTTTTCATTAAGGATCAAAATCTTAGATTTTGATAATTTTGAAGGGGTTGCATAGAAGCGGGACTGTATATATAGAGAGAGATTTCATCATGTGCACATGAACTGCACCACGTCCACAGATATTAGAATGCAATGAAACTTTATATAATCATTTATCCATATAAAAATCATATTTTAGACAATTTAGATATTGAAAATACTACTTTAAACTTGATATTTACATTAAACTATTTTATTATATTGATTTTGCACCATTTTTAGATGTACACCATAAACATGTTGAATTGGATGAAAATTAGTATGCTAATAAAAGTTAACAATTCTAAATATAATGTGTTGGGTGGATTTCCCATTCACGATCATGTGGGGCCCACAATGCATAAACTGCAGGGTGTAGTTGCATGCACTGTGATATTTTCCATATGTATATACACTTTGTTTGTACAATAGTTCTATTCTATTCCCATAAATTTTATCGTATCCTATCCTACTTGTAGACGGGTTTAATTCTTAATTTATCCTATCCTACTCATGTAAAGGTTGAATTGGATCCCCCTAGATAAAACTTGATTAAAGTTCGATGTAAGTTTCGCTTCCTTAATTAATTAAAAGTAACAAGATCGTGTTAAAATACCAAGCAAATATCAAAAACAAAAAACAAAAAACAAAGATTGGTAGATACTTCAAATATATAGTTATTAAATTATGAAAAACATACATAGAGCTTGAAATGCAACCAAACAATAAGTCGTTAAAATTTGAGTATTTGAAATTTCTGAATGCTCACCTTGTGTCCCAAACGAGTACCTCCGGTATGTAACCTATCCTATTATATATGTGAGAGGATATTTTTTTCTACCTAATCCTGCTTTACATGTATTTTTCTGATTAATGTATTCAAATTAAGATCTGTTGGGTAGTTATTTCATTAATCCCTATTTTCATTCCATTTGAAACCGAATGTAAAATTTTGATTTTTTTAATCTACCATGAGGTATTTACTTAAAATGAATTTAAAATTAACATGAATCCTATTCCTTGGGTGCATCAGATGTAGGGTAGCAAATGGCGTTCTTGTTTGGAGGGCGAATGGAAAAGGGGGAGTTCAGCTTCCAGAATGGTGGGCGATTGCTGCTTCAAGACTTGTAAACGCATACGCATTTTTATTTTTATTTTTTTTCCATACTCAACACGTGACGGTTGTTTCTTGGAATTTGGACCGTTTGCTTTGCTTGCTCCGTTCCCAAGCAACCGCGGCCTTCACCCACTGCTTTCCGCTTGTCTATGGGTTTGCCACATCCAATCACGGTCGTCACGGGGAAAAGGCAGCCAGCCGCTACTTGCACGGAATCCGTGCGGGAGGATGTTTGCAAAATAGGCCTTATAACCTTGCATAGTTATAAATTAATCAGCGCATTTGCAAAATAGATCCTCTAAGATTTAGACATAAAGGAACTTCTCCAACATTTTTGTAAAACTCAAGGGCTTGTTCCAAACCATGTAAGATTTTTAGATCTAATCTGCTTCTAGAATGAGATTGTAATAATATGTATTGGAAATGAGTAAAGTTGTATTGGAAATAGATAAAGTTGTCTTTGGAAATTGGAAAGCTGTCTTCGTAATGGTAATGCAAATTCAATTAAAAAAACTTGTATCACTTGGAACACAGTATAAATTTTTATACTACCCGTGATTTTTGTGTTATTGGGAATAAAATAGCTAGTACAACAGCGCTTCCAAGAAGTCAAAAATTGAAAGTAATTCTCTTGTGTTAATTTTTTAACGGAAAATGGCCAAGTTATATCAAGCTTGGGAGTCCTGATAAAAGAGATCACAAATTATGTAGCAAGCCAACGATGTTTTATCATGTGTCACAAGAGGGGAATGCGTGTGCACAAAACCTGGCTCAAATGCAATTATACGCACAAAACCTGGCTCAAATGCAATTTTAGATGTTGGATATGCTAATAGCTGGTGGGGAATTCCCTCATTTGGACCGAACAATCTCTTATAAGAACAACCAAAATTTGAATGAATAGATATGAAAAACAAATTTGAATGAATAATATGCAGGAGATCTTTATTATAAAAAAACCCTAAGACTAATCGTGAAAATGAGTTTGAGTTGGAATTCAGGTTAAAAAGTTTTAACTTGAGTTAGGCGTGACAAGTTTGAAATTTCCTACAAGCATACACTAACTAACGAATTATTTAGGTGAAATTAATAATTTAATTATTTAATTAAGTTTAAAAAGCATAGTAATGTGTAACATACTACTTTTAAGAAAAGGAATAAATTGAAGATAACAACCAACAACTAAAATAGACATATATGAGGGGTTTGTTTCAATGCATCCGGATGCAAATCCCATTTTTATTTTATTTTTTGAAAATTTTATTAAATTTTTAATTTAAGTATATTTAACTTATGTATTAAGTTTTATCATTTTGGAATTGCGTGTGTATCTATATATTTGACTTTTAAAAATACGGGTATTTTTGTCATTAAAAAAGGATGAAAACTTTCTTATTTTTAAATATAAAAAATATATACACATTTTCAAAAATAGTAAAGCCTATATTTGTAGATTAAACATACCTAGATTAAGTGTTTATAAAAATTTTTAAAAAAAAATATATTTTGTATCCGAATGCATTGAAACATCCTCTTATACATAATATATGTAAAGGTAAGTGAGTGACTAGGACTACAAATAATGATGACAAGAAAAGTAGAAGTTTGGAAAATAATTAAATGGTTGTAAAAACGTTAATGAATAGAAATAGGTGTTTTTAAAATTCAAACAAATAAAAATAGAAACCATGAGCTAAAATTTAAGAGGACCACTTAAAAACGTAGGATTTCTTTTGTTTCTCAATTTCCCAATTGACAAATGCATGCATTTAATATGATGTTATAGATTTTCTACGAGAATTCCTCATGTACCTCAAATATTTGTACCTAATTCCTAATATATCCACGGCGTTTTACAAGTTCATTTTATGCTCATAATATTTTATCCTAAATTTATATTTTATCGATGCCGTTAACATAGCCATTATCAATTCCATTGAAAAAAAGATTGCGCCTTTTTAAAAATTTTCTAATTAAAATAATTCAACCTCAAAATGACTCTTAAATTATTTAATATCATTAATTAAGTCATGTTAAGGTTAAATTGTTTTAATTAAAAAATTTTAAATGGAAAAAATTATCTTTTCAATAAGGTAGATAACGGTTATATTGACAGATGAGCATGAGAGAAATTTAAGATGTAATGTTATATGTATAGGAAGAATTTATAAAATATTATGAATATATAAGAAACCAGGGGTAGATGTTATAGGCATTAGAGAAATTTTTCCTTTCAATAGGGTAGAAAACGGTTATATCAACGGTACAAGCATGAGAGAAATTTAAGGTATAATATTATATATAAGAAGATTTTATGAAATATTATGGGTATGTAAGAAATTAGGGGCAAATGTTATGGGCATGAGAGGATTTTTCTTTTCTTTATGGTCACACGTTTGGGATTGTGAAATGGGAAAAAAGTATGGCACAAGATGATAGTAAAAAAGAAAATATTGTGAAAACTATATGATTGATATAAAATAATAGAGATGAAATTAAAATAAATAAGACAGTGAAAAAGAAAAATACTGAGATATAAGGGTAATATTGAGAAAATAAAGTTGTTGGACTCATACCCTATCATATCAGCCGAATACTAAACTTACCCTAATGAGGCAAGAGTTGAATGAAAAACAGGTGTTGGGTGTCGGGTGGGATAGCATTAATAACATCTACGCTGTCAGATGCGGCTGACCTAGTCAACTAAAATATTTGGTTGGACAGTAACATCTAAGCCATCCAAAAACTTAAGGGCAGCTTGGTATACAGCATGTAGGGAGTGGGGTAGGATGAAACTCAATGATTAATCCACTCAATAATCTTATTTTTTCAAGCTTATCTTTATATTTAAATTATTTTTATTATTAACTACTTTCAACAATTCTATTTATTTCAACCATCCCATTTATTCATATAAAAATGATATTTTGAACAGTTTAGATATTGAAATTACTAGTTTAAAATTAATATTTTAGCTTTTTTTTATAATAAAACTTATATATATTTTCAAAAATAGTAAAACTTATATTTATAGATTAAACATACCTAGATTAAGTGTTTATAGAAATTTTCAAAAAAAAGTATATTTTATAGCCGAATGCGTTGAAACATCCTCTTATGTATAATATGCGTAAAGATAATATACATAAAGATAAGTGAGTGACTAGTATTGCAAATAATGATGAAAAGAAAAATAGAGTTTTGTAAAGTAATCAAATGGTCGTATAAAAGGCAATGAAGAGAAATAGGTGTTTTTAAAATTCAAACAAACAAAAATAGAAACCCTAAACTAAACTTCAAGAGGACCACTTAAAAACGTAGTATTTTTCTATGATGTTATAGATTTTTTAGGAGAATTCTGTTTATACTTCAAACATTTGTACTTAATTCCTAATATATCCACCACATTTTACAAATTTATTTTATACTCATAACATTTTATCCTAAATTCCTATTATATCCATACTGTTGGCACAACCATTATCAATTTCATTAAAAAAACGATTGTGCCCTTTTAAAAATTTTTAATTAAATATTACAATTTTAAACTAACTCTTAAATTATTTAATATCATTAATTATGTCATGTTAAGGTTAAATTGTCTCAATTAAAAAAAATTAAATTGGCAAAATCGTTTTTTCAATAGGGTAGATAATAGTTATATTGATGGATGAGTATGATAGAAATTTAGGATGCAATGTTATATGTAAAGAAGGAATTAATGAAATATTACGGGTATATAAGAAATTAAGGGTTGATGTTATGTACAGAAGAGAAATTTTTCCTTTCAATATGATAGAAAACAGTTATATTAATGGAATCGGTACGAGAGAAAGTTAGAATATAATTTTATGTATAAAAAGAATTTATAAAATATTATGAGTATATAAGAAATTAGGGACAGATATTATGGGTATATGAGGAATTTTTCCTTTTCTCTATAGTCACACGTTTGTAATTATGAGATGAGAAAAAATTATCAAATAAGATGATAGTAAAAAAAATTTTCAAATTATATAATTAATATGAAATAATAGAAATAAAATTAGAATAAATAGAACACTTGAAAGGAATACTGAGATATGTGTAATATTGAGGAAATAGAGTTGTTGGACTCATACCCTATCATATCAACCGAATACCAAACGTACCCTAATGAAGCTAGAGTTGAATGAAAAACAGGAGTGGGTTATCCGGTGGGATAGCATTAATGACATGTACGCTGTCTGTTGCGGTTGGACAGTAACATCTAAGCCATCCAAAAACTCAAGGGCAGTTTGGTAAACAACATGTGGGGAGTAGGGTAGGATGAAGCTCAATAATTAATCCACTCAATAATCTTATTTTTTAAGTTTATCTTTATATTTAAATTATTTTTATTATTAACTACATTCAACAACCCTATTTATTTCAACTTTATTATTATTATTTCATATTAATCACATATTTATTAAAATATTTCATTTTCCACCAACCACTCTATCCCGCAGTCCTAACACAAAAACTAAACTATTTTTAATGGGAAGTGAGTTCTAGTCTTTCATTTACACTAACACTTCCCCAAATCAATTTTACCATTTATGTTAGGGCTAACAGTTGTAACTAGATTTTAAAATAAAATAAGTTATGAATGGACAAAAAGGCTCCTAAGTTGTTCCTGTAAAGCCAGCCTAGTTACCTATTTTTAAAAGCTTTTTATATTTTTTCATAAAATGTTATTATATGTTTATGTAATTTATATGTCAAGTTTAACCATTTTTAAGATACTTATATATTTTTATATTTTAAATATAGCAATATTTTTATCGTTTTCAACTACTTCATTTGAAATTCAAAAAATATATACATGAATCTTTAAAAATAATAAAACTTGATATCGAATTACATACAAGAGTATAACACTATTATAAAAAAAAAAACTTTTAAAAAAGATATTTTTTAATTTTAACTTTTAAAAATAAGATTTTGGGGTAAACGTACAAGAGATTCCATACATATGGCCTCGTAAGATTGGGACTTTTTATCCGTTTCACAATTTATCTAACTTTAAAATGTAACTGCAAATACTCGCATTGATATCAATGAAATTGATGTGAAAAGCGTTGAGATGGATGAAAATTTTTTAACACTAATGAAAATGATTTAATGTTTTTTTTATCGGTATAAATATTAATACCCCATTTTTTAAAATTTTATGGATAATTGAATTTTCAAATCTTGACACAATGATTTTCTTTGGCATTAAAAAGGCCAAAGAAATTCGAGTGCGGGTCTTATCAGGACTCTTGATGGTTTAAAAAAATAATATTTATTGATTTGTTATCAGTTAAAAAACAATGTAGAAAATAAAAAAATTGTCACACATTTTTCATTTTATCTTAAACTTTTTAATACTAAGATAATATTGATTTAATGCTATCGCTATTTATGTCTCTCGACCTTTCTCTTATCCATATTGCTTTTACTTTTAGAGTCAGAGTCGGGTTGAATTCCATATAAGGGAGATAGCTTTCCCTTCTCTCTCCGTTCAAAACCTGGACCTTATTTAAGGAAACCGCGCTCTTTGCTGCATTGGACAGCACATGAGTATTTGTTCGGGTGTTTCTGCCGAATGATAAAACTTTCGATGAAGAATTTTTAATATAAAAGTTTTTGAAATAAAAGTAAATAATATAATATGATAGAGGTAAAAATAAAAAGTAAAGAAAAAAGTTAAAATATATAAATTAGATGTATAAGTAGTTATGTAAAAGATTGAAAAATATGGTAGTTGTATAGGAAAAAAAAAATAAAATATAATTAAAAAATAAGATAGTTATAGAGAATGAAAAATTTTAATTTAAAATTTTTTGTGTTAACAAACACTCCTTAAAGCTAAAGCGTTCTAATATAAAACTTTTCATTCTACACAACTATTATATTTTTAATTATTTCTTTATATATTATTGTACAATTTTTTATTTTTCAATAATTTTTACATAGTTCCCTATACAACTAAGTTATCTATTTAATTTTATTTTTTTTCTCATCATCATTATCCCTATCATATCACATTAATTTTTCTCACTTTAAAAATTTTTACTACAAAGTTATCACTTTCCGACCTGTACTTTTTCCTTCTATTAAAGCTTTTTACTGAAAATATAATTATGGGTCGCCAAGGGTTACGTTCTAAGCTGTAATGATCGATCATACTGAGAATCTTAATATCAACAAAATGCTGATTTCATAATTTAATAGATTAAGCCTCTTTTTTTTTTTTTGGAAATGACATAATTTTTTATCCTAACAACCCTTATTTTCCATTTTAAAAAAAAAAAAAAAAATTCATGCATGCTACTTCTGCTCGCCTTCTTAATTCCCATCTTCGATCAGATCGAACCCAAGTCAACATAAGACCCACCTCACATCGGAAGATATTCAATTCATTTTCCAAGATCAAACCCAAAATATTTTTATGCATTGGGACCACATGAAATTTTTATTTTTTATTTTATAAAAAATCAACAGCTATTGCAGACAAGGGGGGATGCTTCCTTTAGTTTTCTCCGTTTGGAACTGATATTTTAATGGCTACTTGTGCATGATTTCATCATCCACACGCAAGATCAGATACCGATCGCTGACATATATGGCTTGTATCATGCTTTTGCTTGCACGCGAAGGAGATTGACTTGGCTAGCTGAGTATCAGTGGTAAACAGTTCTTCCCTTACCTGCCTTGAATTCCTGCAATAGTCTCTCTCCCAGTCTTTTTCTTTGTAGATATTGCTAAATTCTCTGATCTACACCGTTGGATTGAGAGATCCTGACCACTAATCTTAGCCCTTTTCCCATCCATTTCATCTTTTTTTCTGCATCCTCCTCTACCGTGTCTCCACCTACTTGTTTAGAAAGTACAAACCAGTGGCTCTGGGGAACGGGACTGTAACCAGTCCACATTGAGTGAGGTTTACTCCATTGAAATTTTAGTAAAGTAGCTTCATTTTCATAATATTTCAATGAATCATCATATCCTCCTATGATGCACCGCCAAAAAATTTATGGTGCAACGAAAAAAGGAAATTTTTGTTTAAGGATAATTTTTTTTTATTTAATATGAAATATTCATCCGGAGTTATTTTTTTAATAATCTCTTTTGTAAAATTTGCAAAATTAATTCTTTAGCAGCAGGAAATTTCTAGTACTTGAGGACCGTTCCGAATTCTATTTTACTCGACATCTCAATTAGTTAATTACCGTAATTAATTTTAAGTGTGTAACAGGTTTGGTTTATAAAGGATGGGTTACTCAAAGTTATTTTAAAAACCTCAGCCATAATACTTTATAATCCATCTATAAAAACTCTAAATCATTTAGCATATGTGCATGAAGCTGCAAGTTAATTATGAGTTTCAAGAATTCAAGGTAACCACGGGTTCGGTCGAGTAATTTGGGTTGTGATGATAAATTGTTTAAACTACAACTATATAAATAAAAAATATATATAATGCTAATGAATCATATATATAACTTAAAGACTAGCATTAATGTTGATTTTTTATTGATAATTTCGCGAAAATTATAAAATCAACATCAAAATTTTAACCTTTTATGCAGTGAGTTGTAAATGGGTTATATGTGTCTTGTTATAGGTTTGACAAATTAAACAATGTCAATCCATCCATTTATACCTAGGGGTCATGGGTTAGACAAACGGGTTGAACGGTTGAATATTGGCAATCCTAATCTGTAATTATACTCCAAAAGTACGATTAAATCTGGTAAAAAAATTTGTAATTTGAATAGTATATAAAGGTTTTTGTTCATGTGTAGAACACAAGCTTATAACCAATCAATCATTTAATACTTCAGCAGGGATAAATAATTTTTATAAGTTTTTAACATTTCAAAATTTATACCCACCACTCAAATGAATTCTTATATTTAAAACATGCGATGTTTTTAAATTTTCAAATACCAAGTCCATAAAAACACTTAAAGCTATTGCATCGGCCCCTATTTTTGCAAATTTGCCTATAACTATTAGTTTTGCAAAATTACCCCATTTATGATCTGTATTTGCATTAGCTTTCCTGATCTTGCTGTAACCTTTGAGTCTTTGACTAGATTCTTAAAGTTGCCTTTGAGTCTTTGACTAGATTCTTAAAGTGCAACTTGGGTAAGGTTCTTCGCAAAATTGAATCAAACATCTACTTTTAAGTGGGGTAGATTTTAAAAGAAAAATTTTGCACTAGGGAAGATAGGGCAAAAATAATTATCACGTAGAATTAACTAGGGTAGAATAAATTATATATAATTGGTATCCATAATTGACCAACCTACACGAATACTACATGTCATGCAATTATGGATTTCTAAAAGGATTTCCATTAGTCGTTTTCATCTTTTGTTCTCAACATCTAATCCTTGATTTCTATGGAGATGTAATTTGATTATTTTAACTTAGATAATGTTTTATATTAGTTGAACTAATTTGTAATTGAAACTGAATAGATCTAACTTTTGGCTAGGTAAGGTAAAATCAATTAAAAACTAAAACAACTTATAAATCAATTAAGATAAACTTTTACAAATAAAGTATAGGCAAAATACATCAGAAATCAAACTTACTTGAATTGCACATCTATTAGATTCTATAGTCCATAATCAACGCAATATAGAGAATTTTGATGGCAAGTATGACTTCTGCTAAAAAATTAATTGCACTCGTAATTGTTTACAGATGTGTTTTTGATGAGTATAAACAATAGACATCTTTACAAAACTCTTCCAACTAACAATTTGCAACTTTACAAAACGATGGGGGTGGAAATGCAAATACCCAACATATTTGAGGGAAATTTAAATATGGAAATGTTTCCACAGTTCCACAAAGTTGGAAATGCTTATTAGTTTATGTTCTATTAAGTTGATTTTGTGAAATCCAAACCATCAAACATGATGAATGTATCATGTTTGATATGCTATATAATTATAATCTTAACAACAAATGCAATATTTTGAAACTTTTTATATCAAAGTTAGATGCATGTATCTAACATTATTGATTTGGAATGCATACAATAGTGTTTCAAACAAGATGAATGGTTTAGATTTTACCAAAGCATTTTAGTGGGGACCAATCCAACCATTTTCTACAGATCTGTTATGGACACGTGTTTCCAACGAATCACTGCCAAGATTTTAATTTTAAAATATGACTCAAAAAGTAAGGCCAACGTGACAGGGCGAGTTCGAAAATGCAAACACGTATGCATTAAATAGAAGAAGTTTCCTACCCATCAAACATCAAAGCATATTTCCGTTCCAAAACACATTAAAAATACCACAAAAAAAAAAGTTATTCTCAAATATAGCTATTACGTTTAATTCCAATTCCAAATATGTCAGCTACATTTCTAAAATTTCAAATATACCCTTCATCTGTCATTATAGAATATACGAAATTACTAATATGTTCCTCAAATTTAGGACACAATTAAAGAAATTGAATGTTATAACTTACTAATATCCTAATTGCACACGAATTCTAAATTTAAAGCAAATTAATTTCATTTTCTTTTCATCCATTTCATCATTTATTATTTGACAACTTAAGTATTTTGGGTATTTGAAAAAAAATTAAATGATGGTTTTCGACAGAATGAACATTTTTGAGATTAAAAGCAAACGTAGTGGGTATATTTGGAATTTTAGAAACATAGTAAATATATTTAACATTAAGATAAAATACAGTGAGTATATTTAAAAATAACCACAAAAAAAAAAGAGCAACGAACAGAAAATAGCGGTTGTTGTTGGTGCGGCCAAGTATAGAAGGGCAATTCCCAAGGCAGTCAAACATCTCGTATTTCCATTTCCCACCCCATTGTCCAAGTAAAAAATAATAACAACGAAGCTTTCCAAATTCCAATTCTTTTTGGGAATTTAGATCATCCCTTCTCCCTCTTCCTCCCTCCCTCCCTCCCTCCTCTTTTTTATAAGAAGGCCTGTCCAACCCTTCAACGCACCCTTTCATTTCTTCCTACTCTCAAACCCATCTTCCATACATTTTTCCTTTTCCCTCCTCTCCAACATGGAAGGCTCTAATGGGGTTGGATTAATGGCCGTCATTGCAGTCTCCGGCAGCATCGCCTACGTCGCTGTCCAGGCTCACAAGCGACTCATGACAGAATTCATGAAGAAGGTCGAATTTGAATTTGGTAGGTTTCATTTCTTTTCTTCTTCTTCTGCTTCTTATTTTTATAACCTCTCATATTTCTCTCTCTCTTCCGTACCATTTCCCGTTAGTTTCTTGTCTTAAAATTAATGAATTGGGCCTTTTTCATCATTTCTTTTCTTTTTGTTATTTTGAATCCCTACTCGAAATTGGTTTCCAAGAATCCCAATTGGGTATATCTTGAGATGATCCAAGACCTTAATTGGATCATTCTAGATTTGTTTTCAATGGAGGAAAAAAAAAAAAAAGACCTCTAAATTGGAAAGAGAGTAGCAAGGAGCGAAGGGTTGACTTGGATTGACGGACTCCTTTGATTGCCTCACACGTGCTAAACTCACACGTATGGATGTGGGTAGAAAACGTGTTGATTGAAATTCATCAGATACCCCACCACGCATGTGATCATCTGTAATAGACGTGAAATTTGGACCACTGACCTTTTACTTGCCTATGCGACGCATTCATTGTTCATGGCTGCCGCTGCATGCTTGCTTTGACTGTTTCTCACATTACGGGGGCTTGTTAATTTCTTTTTCAAAACACCCAAATGAAAAAAAAAAAAAGAGTATATAAAATCCCATAATCTTATTTTTTAAATTTTCTTTAGTTAAAAAATAAATACTGTAATTTTATTCAGTTTATTATCTTCATTTTTCTATTCTACATAATTCTTTTCTGCACATATTCTACCTATATATAAACCCTCCTTAAATCTCACTGCATGGGTGTCTTAATTACAATTCGTGATAAATTGATCAGATCAATTTGCCATGTTATTCTATAAATTTGTGTTGGGGATGCGCTTCCAATTTCATATGAACGCAATTTCATGAAACTAAGAGATACACCCTCTTACAAATGCAAAAATTTATCTTTCCTATGATGTGATAAAATATAATAATTTTCAACAAATCTATTGATTGTTTTATATTTTCAATCATCATTCTTATTTTGCTGACCTTAGACTTTTTGAATACGCGTATGCATTTTCTACGAAATTAATGTACTCTAATGGATTGTGCAGGAGGAGAGAGGGACATGGAAAGAGATGTACCCAAGAAGAAAGTGAGGTTTGCAGACGATGTCGTCGACCGATCAAGCAAGAAATTAGAATTTTGCCGAGTTAAAGATCCCAAAAATGTTTCCAACGTAGATCATCATCAGATTGGAAAAAATCGAGACACCAAATTGCGAGAGATGGAGGGCAGCATGCCTCTCAACAGGCTTGCACTCTACAAAGGGATGATAGAATATCGATCTCTAAGGGGCCATGTTGTATCTTACTAATCAATCAATCAATCAATCAAATAAGAATGTTTTCCAATTAAAGCTCTTATAATATAATGAATAAGAGCTGATCCTTTGTGATTTGGGGTTGCAGAAGTATTTAATTGTAACCGTTTTGTAAAATAGGATTCCGCATGTGAGAATCTGGTTCTAGGGAAGAAAGATGTTTGAATTCTTCCATCTTAGGCTAGGCCTGTTGATGATTGTATTTACCATTTCGTTGATGTAATCATTTGTGTTTGTTGATATATGTAATGATCATGTGTGTTTGTTGATTGTAATAAAATGAATTAATGACACCAGCGTATATATGCTTCTTGTCAGTTTTTATTCTCAAATTTATGGCCCTTCCATTCAGAAAAAATTCAAATTAAGCATAGTTAATAGACAAAGGTTTCAAAAGAAATTATTATGGAATTTTATTTCAAAATTTTTTTATTATTATAAAAGAACCCCCATTTAATTTGGCCGGGTCCATTGGAAAGCGAATAGCATAAAGGGGATCGATCACTACGGTATGTTTGCATAATCATGAGGTGGGCTAAAATTCATTCTTAAAAGTTTTTAAAAATTCGTCCCGGTTGCATCATATAATCATTTACTTTTGCATTGTTATTAAAAAGGTAACTTTATTGAAAATTTTTATAATATATAATGACAGAAAATATAATTTTAAGCGACCCTATGCAATATTGTATTTGTCGTCATTTGTATATAAATTTGATTAAAATAATTTTATGTATCATATACATATTAAGGGAGATGAATATTAAGAATGCGAATTAGGTTAGGTAGACTCCTAATTTTGGTTTGCCAAATTTATAAATTTTACATATTTAAACTTGTTTTTCAGAATCCAAACATAAGGAACTTGAGCATAAATAGATTTAAAATTAGGATTCAAGTAAACTCAACCATAAATAACCATAGCCTAATTTTTCATTTTTACATTTAGTATAAAATATATTATACATACATATTATCTAAACGACATGATTTATCTTTATGTATTTTATATTATTTATATTTATGTTTGAATAATATTTGTTATGTTCTAATTATATTATTTTTATTCACTTTTATCTTTATATTTTTATTTTTTACTTTCAACTTTATTAATTTTTTTTGTTTATCTAGCTTTGAAAATTTTATCAGCCTCTGAATCAAATTGAAATAAATTTTCGTAAATATGATTAGATTTTAGGTTTTGCGATAGAATTAAAGTTAGGGTTAAAGTTAAAGTTTAAGTTTTATGAATAGAATTTTAATTACTGTTGAGGCAAACTTAAATTTCATAATTATAAATTGAACACCTAATGAATACAATACATGACTTAGATTTTTTTTTTGATTGATATATTTTTACATTCATCTCAACACATATTACACTGAAGTTTTAGAGACATTCTTACAAATTTGGAGACACTCAGCTCCTACAAAGAAACTCGGAGATACACAGCTCCGCTAAAGAATAAGGAAGATATAACTTTCAACAACAAAACAGGAAATCACAGCTCCTACTAACTTTCACAACTCCTGCCAACATCTGGCTGAAATCCCGTGGCCGAAATCCCGTACGCGGGATTCGAACCACACACCCCAAAATCGCCCGCGCCTGCACAGCACTGTTAGGCCTGCGGTGACCAACCGCTTAGATTTAAAATAAGAAAAATACCAAAATACGCAAAACTCAAGGAGTATCATGGTGCAAACAGGACCACACAAGCATAGGCAGAGATTTAGTAGAAGCATCTCCCACTTTCCCCGTTAGAGAAATGCTTCGTTTAGGCTCAGTAATGTCATCTTGTGAAATCTAAATCATTCATCTCTTTTTAAATGATTTTTTATATATCATAAATAATAATAATAATAATAATTTCAAATATATCTAAAAGTTTTAACAAGTTTATTATATGTGGCCAAATGATTTTAATTTTATGGAGTATTATATGTATGAAAAACTTACAGTTTTTTTTGTTTCTTAACTAAATATGACATCTTAAACATGTTGTGCTGTCTAGATTACACAATATCACTTTGATACGTCTCAAATTAAGCATTTCCATTTTGAAATCTCTTCCCATCGTTGAATTCGCTGCCCGAAAAGCATAAAGCATTTCCCATTAAAATTACTAAAAAAAAAAAAAGAAAGAAAGAGAGAGAGCAGAAAAAAAAATAGTAAAAGCAGTTCCATTTCCATAAGGCTATTAATTATCAGTAAAAATCATATAAAAACAATATTCACACACATCGATCATCATATTATAAATAATTATTTCAGCAATTATTATTTAAATGATGTTAAATATAATATGAATGCAGCGAAGTTCTTATCAATTATTACAGCGGGGTACGTAGTAAAGCCCGCAGGTGTTAAAAATAAAAGGGCTTTCTAGTCAATATAAATAAATTTAAATATAATGAATGGAATGTATAAAAGAAACTAATATTAAATACAGTTAATAAAACTAATTGATTTTAATCAATGATCAAGTCCACAAAAATATATAGGTATGTTTGGATATATTGCAAACTTAACTATCAAAACTTTTTTATCTAAAACTTTTCGCTTTCTGTAATTATTATATATTTTTTTAATTATTTCTTCACATATTCCAATTTATTATCTTATTTTTTAATCATTTCCACATACTACTCTTACAACTAACCTAAATATTTTAAAACTTTATTATCTTTACTCCTTATTATATCCTATATAATATCACATTATTTACTTTTTTTTTTAAAACTCTTACATCAAAAACTTTTCATCCGACAGCACATTTTGCAAATTTTAAAATTTTTTCAATTAGAATTTTTCACTATTTATTTTTTAATTATTTCTTCGTATTTTCTTATATACTATTTTACTTTTTAATCATTTCTGCACATTTATCCATACAACTAGTCTAGTTTATCTATTTTAACTTTATTATCTTTATTCTTTATTATTCTTTTTAAGAAAAATTTTATAACTTTTCAAATATACCCTAAAAATTTATTGCTTCTCAAATACACTCTATAATGATATTACATAGAAGAGAAGTTTATTTTATAACCGTTAATTCGTTGCTAAACGTCCACGGCCAAAGAAATTTAATGATGAAAATAATATTTTTCATTACTAAAGATAAACTTTAAGCAACAAATTAAAATTTAAACTGATAGCAACAGCATAAATAACCATTGCGAAAAATCCAGGTGATTAGGAACAAAATTAGCTTAGTAATGCTGAAATCTTTTGCCGTAACAGCAATTCATCGAAATATGAGGTACGCGTGAAGTCGTTTTCTAGGGCTTGCTTTGGAGATAGATAGGGAAGGGTAGGGTAGGCTCTACTTTATATCCAATCATGTATAGCAGCTTAATGCATGCACCTGCACGTTATGTGGCGTGAAAAATGAGGCATTATCATCCGACCTTGGACGTGCATGCATTGCCACGCTTCTTCCAACACGTGGATCAATTCAGGAAGTTTTCCAAAATGTTTTTTCAGCCCTCTTATACTACTAACACTTTTTGATATTTGATAGAATTTTTAAAAGAAAAATTATTAATGTAAAATTTTTTTTAAATCGGGAAGTGATGTGATACGCTGAAAGTCATGATAAGGAGTAAACGTAGTACATAGCAGATTCAAAATAAGATAGAATGATTATAAGAATATTTATGAATAAATAGTAAGTGATCTTGTTAGTCATGGCTAAAATATTTTTGCTTAATTCATCTTAAAAAATTCATTTCCGATACTTTATTTCTACATTTTTCTTCGTATACATGTTTATTTAAGTGTAATTAACATATAAATCAACTTTTACCATTTTTGATATGTATATATATATTTTTAAAGATTTTTAAAGATAGAGGTATTTTAAATATATATATATAGATGTTTAAAAATATCAAAAAATATATAAACATACCCAAAAATAGTAAAGTTGGGTTTATATATTAAATACGCGTAAATAAATAAGTGTATTAAAAAAAAGTATATTAAATGGATTTTTTGAGATGGGTTAAGCGAACCATTTCTTCGTCCGGGTTGACTGATCATTCATTGTATGTATTATAAGTGTATAAGAAATAAAAAAAAACGATTTAAAATAAAGTAGTTATAGAAAGTAAAAAAAAAATTAAAATTAAAACTTTTAGCTTAATAACTTTGCATACCTGAGCATTAGAATTATATCTACGTCATCCGTTATTTTCACAGACGCTTGTGAATATTCATGTATGTTAAAGGGAACCAGCTTTCATTGAATTGATCTTTGAAGAGCCTCTTGTTTCTTGGTCCGCGTGGATGGTTAATCAAAATACAATCCAATCGTTTCATTTAGAATATTTTGTTTTTTCAGCCTAGCAACATATTAATTCTTATAAAAAAAATTACATCTATGTCTGTATAGTTTATATCAAATTGCAAGTGCATCACTTTAGTAAAAAAAATAAATAAGTAATGACGAAAAAAATGTCCCCATAAAAAATAAAATTATAACATGTAACAAAATAATTTTAGAATACATGAAATTTTATTTTTTAAATATTCCTCGCATTTGAGGGATAATTTTTACAAATAAAATTTTTTATATTTTAAATATAATTTCTTGCATTTTGTAATTTTATTTATTACAGGGGCATTTTTATCATTTTAAAATTTTTTTTAACAAAAGTGATATTTATATAATATTAGGCAAACTACTCAAGCACTGGCATAAATTTTAAAATATAATTGTAAATTTGCAATTTTACCAAAACTACGTTGGTAAAATAGAAGAACTCCATATGGAATTCAAATTTTTTTGTAAATCAAAAGCTTGTTGAGGTCATTTTCGTTTAAAAGTCGATATAAATATAGTAAAGTTTTACATTATATAATTAAATAAATGATGCTAAATGAAATAACTAGGTAAATAAGATTTTAATTAACTATGATGTCAACCAAATACCAAGAGATTATGTGAAATGAATTCGATGGAATTGATTCTTAATTTCTAATATAAGGAGTCATTCAATTAAGAGCGAATTCTTTATATATCTACGAATTTCATCTTTAATTTCACTTATTTTCATGAATTTTTAAAAATTACTCTTATACCTACGAATTTTTATCCTAATTCTATTTATACTCACTCCATTAGAAACCTACTAAAGGAGTTGCTAACTTTAGGAGCCCATTTTAAGCAATATTTTATAACTAAAAAATAATGTTGTAAATTGTAATAAATATTTAGTAATTCTACAACTACAAAATCATATATTATTTAAATATGACTCTTTAACTTTTAGCAAAACAAAATTAAATTATATTAAAGCTTGAGTATATTTGTCATTTTATAGGGGACTAATGGTCTATTTAATCTAACCCTAACAACATATAAGTAAAATTTAGATGAAAACTTGTGGGTAAGAGAGAAATGTTTGAAAGTTTACGAGTATAAGTGGAATTATGAGTAAAATTCGCTGGTATACGTGGAATTTGCCCTAAATTTAAGGGCTACATAGTAGGGTATATGCAACCCTACTTTCTACCTAAAAATATTTTTTTCAAATTCAAATAACTTGTTATTTTTATTCATATGTGTACATTTGTAATCTTAAAATATTCTTTGATTGAAAACTTTTATTTTCTAAAAATTCAACAACTTTTGTTCGAGTGGAAATGTATAACTTTTAGTTTTTGAAAAGAATTTTTCTATCTATACCAGGTATAGTTTAGGTAATTTTGTAAGCGTATCAATAACTTTTAACTAATACTATCAAAAATAATTTTTGACGAATTACAAGCGTACCACAGTGTTTAAGTCATTTTAACTACGTCGAAAATAATGAATTTTTTAAAATAAAATATATCCAAACATTATAAAATTTAATATATCGAAATAAATAAAAAATATGAAAGTGTAAATACACTAAGCAGTTCGCCAAATGCTCCCTCAGCGGAGACGCCGGGGCTGTCTACGGGCCGACGTCACCCTAGCATAGCAGCATCAGCGGCTTTTGCAGGAATGCCCGCCGGGTTGAGAGCTACCAGCGTAGCTTTAGCAGTTGGAAATGGTATTAAATCTCTGCTTCCTCCTCTTTCTCCATTTCCAACTTCTCAATACCCCTTTTCAAATTTCTCCTTCTATTCCTATTCCTATTTCCAGTCCTTCCCATTTTTCGACAACTACGACCGCACCAGAAAAGGAAACCAATATGCCGTCTCCACCCTCTCCTGCTTGCTTCCTCCATCTGCTTAATCGTCTCTAGGATGCAGCGCCAAAAGCAGGGGGTGCGGATGTGGATTCCATCAAGTTATACGATGCATTGAACCTGTTTGAGAGTATGATTTGTAGTCGTCACCGGCCTCTCATTCGCACAATCAATGGCCTTTTGTCTGCTACTGCGCTAATGGGACACCACGCAGTTGTAATTTCTATGTACAGGAAAATGAACTCTATAGGTGTTGTATTATGCCATGGCTATTTTTGGGAGCTTCCAAAAATATGGGATTCGGCCAACTATTGTGACGCTAGGCACTCTTATGAATGGATTTGTATGGAATCAAAGCTCCAAGAAGTAGGGGTGCAACTCGGGTCGGGTTATACCGGGTTGGAGTGAACCCAAACCCTAAACCAACCGAGTTGGAGTAAACCCAAACCCAAACCCTAAAAATATAATTCGGGTTCGGACCAGGTTTGGGTCGGGTTCGCATTGGTTTTGGTTTGGTTTCGGGTTAGAATTCGGGTTACCAATAAACTATTTTTTTTCCAAATT
>JAXCLR010000073.1:42070346-42081982 GCA_035584095.1 Annona squamosa
CCGATCTGTGGTGTAATGAATGGTTTGATGTATAATTATGTTGTGTATGTACACTCAACTTGGAATTCCAATGGGTTATGAATATTAATAAAAATGGGTTGAAAAACTAAGTTGAATGCAATTAAATGGAATGTATATGAATACTATGTCATTCTTATATATATAGGCAAAGGTAAAGAAAAAGTTGACCCAAAAAGCTCATGTGACCAAGGTAAGCAATCAAAATTTTCAAAATAATTTTGTTTCTTACATTATTCTAAAATAATTGCAAATGATATTCCAACTGCTTCTATTGGTTTAACAAATGATATTTGAATTTATTTCTAAGGTATTTAAGAATGGTCGTTGCTTAGTTCAATACATGTTAGCTACCTGAGTTACATAACTTTGTTAAATATTTATGAACAATACTGTCTTATGAATTTATTCAAGAAAAATCATGCTAGCATGTCAAGAATGGTTCATGTGCACAAAGCGTAAGGTCCACTTGAAAGACATAAGTGGACCGATTGTCCCTCTTTAGTGTGACCAAGTCGCTAAGATAGGCCAAGGGCCAGCAGTGCCTCCTTAGATAGGAGAAGATGAAGACAGATGGTCGCCTAGCTAGCTTTCATCTTATGATATCATGCATTGCATTGTCATGATATGCCCTCGATAGGGTATAATGTTGCTTTCCAAGTTACTTTAAATAAAAAGGCTTCTGCTCTGCAAGTGGTTGATCATTTGCTAAGTATCTCCTACTCAATGGAGAGAAACACTTTTGAACAATGTTGCCTTTGAGATGATTTGCCTGAAAAAAAATATATAGCTTGCTTATTAAGTTTACAACTCACGTTTTGTTTTCAAAACTGATAGACAGGTGATGGAATGAAGAAGACAAAGAAGCACGAATTGGGCTTGAGAGAATGTAAAACTTGAGGAATTTTAATGTGTCGCTTATGAAAAATGATTGTAAAATGACTTAGTATTTATTTTCTTGATGATCGTATGTGATCTATTTTATGACTTGTGTTTTATGAACAAGTATCAATGGATGTTGAACGTGTTATGAATTTTTATAATTAAATTTAATATAAAATGTGTATATAAGGGTAAAGATAGCTTAAATGGGCATTGGATGAAAAATAACATAAAATTAATGCTTAAGGAATAATGGTTAACTGCATAAATATCCATTAAATCCCATCGTATGACAGGAAAACAATCCTAATCACATTTACTAATCAATAACGATCCTGAGATAAGGCTCAGGATGTGACGTTCGGGTTGGGGGGCGCAACACATAGCTAGCAATCAACCAAGCCAGTGGAGAATGGAAAACTCGAGATGAAAAGTTAAAACACTATCATGCAGTATCGTCTCATCTGATTTACTCAATTGAAGAAATTACTTTTACCCATGCATCAAGGGCTAGAAACTGATGGGCCAACGCATTGGCAACACTAGCCTCAATAATTAAAATACCCTATGGGAAAAGTACTGAAGAAATCATAATACAAACATCTCAACATCCCGCACATTGCTTATAAATAACAACCAAAGTCGAAGAATCACAGGAGGAAGAAAAGCCATGATATTATGATATAAAATGATTTTTGGAGCTTCAAACATTTGATGATCAAATTACTTCATCTGAAAGAAGAACCATAAGAAGATTAGCCTCAACTTATATAATACAAGGTGTAATAATATATAAGAGGTCCATAACCAAAATGTTGTTGTGTTGTGTCAATAGGCAAGAGGCGAAGGAAATCATTACTCAAATTCATGAAAGATACTGTGGAGAACATGTGAATGAGATCATGATGTCCAAGAAAATAATCCGATAGGCTATTATTAGATCACAATGGAGAATAACTGCTCAGAATTCATGTGGAGGTGCTTTAAATGTCATGAGCATGGGAACTTGATCCATATACTTGTATCAGACTTACACAACTTGTACACCCCATGACCCTTTTCAACTTGGGGAATAGATATAATTGGTAAAATATCCTATAAATCCTCTGGCGGTTATAAATACATATTTGTGCCAATAGAATACTTTACCAAATAGGTTGAAGCAACCTTATTCCTCACTTTCAATGTTACACAAGTTATATGTTTCATAAAGGGGAATTTACTATCAAGATTTGGGCTCCCACAGGCTATTGTCAGTGATAATTGTACGGTTTTTATTAGTAAAAAGGTCCAAGATTTTCTAGCCTAATACAAAATATAAAATGACAAATCCGGCTCTTATCAACCTCAACCAAATGGAGCCATGGAAGTAGCCAATAAAATTTTAGTCAAAATCCTTAGTAAGATGGTTAAAAACTATTGAGATTGGGCGAAAAAATTGCCTTATGTTTTATGGGCATATCGAACCTCTATCAAAAGCGCCACAGGATTCTCATCCTATGCTTTGACTTATAGCATGGAGGCAGTCTTACTAATTGAGGTAGAAATTCCAATATGGAGAATAATAAAGGAAAGTGAGACGGAAATGGATGAATGGGTGCAGACACGTCAATCACAATTAGATCTACTCCACAAAAAGAGAATTCAAGTCCTTCATCATACCCAAGTATACCAAAGGCGGATGGCGCGAGCCTATAACTAGTTGGTAAAATCCAAGAATTTCTAAGAAGGCGACCTTATTATGAAGAAAATACTCCTTATTCACCTCGCCGACAAAAGAGATAAATTTAGGCCTAATTGGGAAAGCCCATAGATTATCACCAAAGTATTATCAAATAAAGATTTTGCTATTTCAAGATCTAGAGATATTGAGAAAGCCGAAATCATAAGTTCGGACCATGTCAAGAAATTCTACCCTTGAAAAGGTATGCCAAAAAAAGAGAAAAAAAGATAGAGAAAGAGTAAAAAAAAGAAAAAAGAGAAAAAAAGAAAAGAGAAAGAGAGAGCGAAGGAAAAAGAAAGAGCAAAAGGCAGGATTCAATTACAAATGCAACAGTGCATCGAAAGTAAGCATTCAACCCACTCCTGGATACTCCTCAAGAAATTAGAAGCAAGCTTCAGCTGCCGGATTATTGCTTCTCGAGCTGTCTAGAGACCTAAGAAATTCCTAAGTCCAGCAGCATATCCACAAACAAGCTCCCAACCATCTCTTAGCCCTTCTTCAGCTTAATCAATAGGCCTAGGCTTAAAAAGCCTAGAAACAAAGCTAACATATAGGAGACGAGTTCCAACTGACTACAAGCCATCTTCTGACCCATCTAAAGTAGAAACGCTTGAGCTAGCAGGATCAAGTAGCTAGAATGATCCAGAGCAAAATTAAAGAGCTAGAAAGCCTACCACAAGTCTGGATAAAGATGAGTTGAGCATTCGAGATAGAATTACAAAGGGGTGATCTCATTAAAGGCTGGTTCAGATTTATCAAAAGAGGGACCAAGGTCCAGCAACGCCAATAGTGGAAGTCCAAATATAACACTAGAGCTGCTACGAAGCCTACAAATTCCAAAACAGATCAAGAAGTCTAAAGAGTAAAACATTAAAGCATGACCAAAGTGAAGCATTTCATTACATTCAAAAGTAATCTAGAAATACATTGTAGCTTAGAAAGGAGTTCAAAAAGGCTTCTCAAATGCATTATAACTCAAAAGAAATTCAAAGGTGGCAGCACTCATAAAAGCAAAAAGGAGCCTATACAATCCAACTACCCTACATCTCCAACAGATGATTTTCAAAAAAAAAGAGGAAAGGAAGAAAACGACATAGTAGCTTGTTTTGTAGCAAAGCATCATCCAAGCTTCTGAAAGAAGAGCTTCAATCATTAATGCCTCCCATTCAAGAGTTGACTAAGGTAATCCAAAGCAGCTTCATGGTGATCTATCATCCTTTCCATTGCAGACAAAGCTTCAGCTTGGTCAAAGACCAAGGCTTCCGGTTGAGTTAACAAGCCTTCGTATCTTGTTGAACTTGCCTTGATCCCATAAATAAATTCGTAGTGGAGACAACACCATCTCAGCAAGCCCACGAGGGCATATCCTGACAATGATCTAGCTCATTCGACTACGATAATTGCTAGTTGCCTAGCTACCATGGTTGGTGCTGCTCTTAACTCTAGGGCTCTGCAACTAGAAGTCCAATCCTACTTAACGGTGTCAATTAAGGACATAAACTAGGAATTATAAGTAGTATATGGAAGGGAGAACCTTCCTAACCTATCCACCAGCATCCTTTATGACAATGGCCATATTTGTAGATCCACCCAACTTATTGGGATTGAGTCACACCTCTCTAGCTCATGATTGCAGACCATATTCCTTCTTCAAAGACATCTAGCACCTGTAACAGAAAAGAAAGGAGAGAGATATAAAAGAGTGAGCAACAGATCCGGAATCTTGCACCATCTGCATAAGAAAAAACAAGGAACCACAGACACTGCCCAAAAGGCTATAAAGCACAAAGTCAACCCATACCCGCCATTCAAACTCTACAAGTCCAACAAAAGCACAAAGAGGCATCGATCATATGCACAATAAGAGCAAAATGGAGACAGATAAGGTGCTAAAATCAACAACTGAAAGGTAAGATAAATATATTTCATCAATGGGTGATCCTTAAAAAGAAGATAACAAACCGACATATAATTCTTGTGGGGAAAAATAAGGAGAAAGCAAGCATTAAGCAAACTTCGAGAACTTATCTCACACAATACCTCAAGGGTAGGTATAAGCAACCAATGCAACTATGGCAATCCGAAATTAAAAGCCAAGATAGTCATGCCCCACGAAAGAAAGCACGAGAAAATACGGCTATGAACCACTTGGCAAAATGTCGCAATATGACAACAATACAAAAAAAATCCACCTCATCAAGCAATCAACTAAAAAAGGACTAAAGAAAAATATATACCTCAAGTTTACACGAGGAAGGTAGTCAGCACACTAAAGGAGATGGGCCCACTTGCTAGCCGAACTCAAATATAGCAGTAGAATCCTATGGCTTGCAAGAAAAATGACATGTTTTTCAAAAACAAAGGATGAGAATAGAATCCCAACAAAAGGCTAAATAAAAAGGAGAAGAGGTGGGCCATTCCTCCCCCAATTTAAAAATTCAAGTCATGGACTCCCACCATAAGTCACGAGGGACAAAGCACCTGCAAAAGACAGAATAGGTACAGAATTCAAAGGGGTTACCATCCCCAAAACATGACATGGGCAAAAAAAAAAGGGTCAAAGAGGAAGAGACAACATATGGCCCCCTCATCAAGAAGGTACATGTTAGTTAAGGAAACAAGCTAGCAAGAGATGGAGTTATATATTCTAGATACTCACGTCCCCTGCATGAGAAAGGCAACTCAAACAGCAACCCCTCTACCATATTCAAGACCAACAAACTTAACACTCAAGGATTATAACTTGTCCTAAGAAAAAGGCAATGCAGAACCTGCAACACAATGGGGCGAATATTTGAAGGTGTTAAAAGCGCTGAGACGTATTGTAATAGCCTAGAACCGAATCCCACATCGAAAAGGGGAGAAAGTTCATGATATTATAAGTGGTCTTAGTTCATAATGGTGTGACGCGTTTTAAGGCTGTGTGACTAAGTTGCCAGGCCAAAGGATAATATCATACTGTGAGACCCATAGCCCACAGGCCCAATGGATGTTTCCTGGGTTTATATGCCTTATGCGTTAGGCCCAATGGTCGCATTTCTAGGTCTGTGCATTATAAGAAGTATCAGAGCGGCTCCCCCTCCAATAGATGTCATTCAAAAAGTTGAACCAGTGAAAGTCAAGCCTGCAGGCAGAAGCCCAGAATTGGGTTGTGGTTCGAGGATGGACTAGGCGAAAGCGGGTGGGTTTGTAATAGCCCAAAACAGAATCCCACATCAAAAAGAGAAGAAGGTTCCTGATATTATAAGAGGGTTTTAAGTTTAATATGGTGTGATGCATTTTAAAGTCATGCAGCTAAGCTGCTAGCCAGAGCGGACAATATAACACTGTGAGACTCATAGCTCACAGGCCTAATAGATGTTTTTTAGGTCTATGTGTTTTGTGCGTCAGACTCAATGGTCGCTTTTCTGGGTTTGTGCATTATACGTATTATCTGAGTAAGAAATAAAGGATATAACAAAAGTGATGGGCATCAGAAAACACTCATCCGCTCAAAGCAACAGAAAAATTTAGTGGTAATAGAAAATGTAAATTTAGATAGCATCTAAGGAAAGGTCTTAATAAAAAAAGAAAAACACAAGGCAATACTTATTGAACTAGCAACCTCAATAACTACCAATTTCTGTAAGCAAAAACTCTGGCAACAACTGGCATAAACAAGGTCACCAGACACCCAAAAACAGTACTAACTCTCAAAAATTCGACAATAAACTCCCTAAAGAAAAAGTATAGAGACCTTGATTGAATGAAAAAAGGAAGGAATGGAGTACCTGTCAATCAGCCCTAACAATGATGGACAGCCACCGTCTCAAATAATTTCGGTAGCAAACACCTAAAAGAAATAGTGGTGACAACCCCAACGCAAAGTAAAAAGGAAGAGGGAGAAGAACTTGAGGGCTCGCTCCTTACCCACAATGATCAACCAGACTCGACAACCGCCGACAGTCACCCAGCCACCCAAATCACAGCACCAAGCTGCCTAGCTTCAATCACAAAGAGAAACCATAAAGGAAAAAGAAAATGGAGCATTCGTCTTTCTCCAGCAACCGGTCAAATCCTCATCATCAAATGTTGGCAGCAAGAGGGAAGAAGAAATTAAAAAAAGAGGGCGAGCGAAAATACCTACCACCAACACAGTACTTTTTCGACCACTGAGGTAAGATCTCTGATGGCCGACGACAGTAGTGCCCCAAATAGTCTCATCGATGACCAAGACAGCAAGCACAAAAAGAAAAAGAAATAACGATTAAGCGGAGAAAAATGAAGATACTTAAGAAATAGGGCAAGTCTTACCCATTGCCGAGACAAGAAAAGGGAACATGGAAAAATGACGAAATGGTCCTCACAAATTGACAGAATTTAGAAAATGGTTCACATGATGTTGTGGAGTTTACAGGATGACCCACACGAGTTCATGGGATTTACAATGAGACCCACACGATTTTGTGCGATTTGAAAAAAAAACCGCACGAATTCATGGATGTACAAGAGAACTTGTAAGAGTTTGGGAGAATTACAAGAAGGCCTACACGAGTTCATGGAAAAAGTCCTGAAAGATAATCGGCAGAATTGTTAAGTGGCATCACAAAGCTAAAAAGGAAAGCACAAAAAGGGGTGTCCAAAACTTTGTCATTCACCATCAAGATGCCTATGACAAAGGGGGGCAGCTATAGACACCCCTACTTTGAGACCAAAATAAATATAATAAAAATTGCATGTAAAATAAAGTAAATCATCTGTATGACCCAAAATGCAAGCCGCATTTGCAAGGAGATGAAAAATCCATCAAGACAACTACAAATAGGCTCATAACAAATAACCCACAAGGAATCAGTTAAGCAGGCTAAGGAAACTAGGCCTACCAATCCAAACTGGTCCATCTAGTTTTGGCCCACAGGAGTCAAGCTTCACATTAGCAGCTCAATTGAAACAAAAGCCTTCACCAGGCCTTAACAGCAACAACCCACTAGAAAATGGACTCATCCAATTGCAACCTAGTAGAGCAAACTCCAGCAGCTCACCAGACTTCTCATCTCTTCAGCATAGCCCACTAGAGCAAAGCTTCAGTTGCCCACCAGACCAGCTCAACCCAGCAGCAGCTTGGTAAAAGTGGATGCAGCCCACCTAAAGCAACCACAACTCATTCCCAACCTAGCAAAAAAAGTGAGCTGCAACAGCTCTTCTCCAACTAAGCAAAAATGTGACAAACATGTGCTTTATCCAGCTACACAAGGGACTGGCAGCAGTAGGACATTGCCCAAAATGTGTAGAAGATTCACACATTCCAGCAACAGCTCAACTCTTCTATAAATAAAGGACCATTCTAGCAGCAAAACGGGAAGAAGAGATATCCCAAGTGGAAAAGGAGATTATGTAGAAACCATAACTTTTGCACTTCATCACCTCCAACCTCCTAGCCCTCCTCTTTTAGCCTTCCTCTAGCTCCACAACCCTGTAAACAGATTTTTTTTCCATTTCCGTTTTTCCTGTTCATGTGACTGCTTTGGATCAAGCAGATTGTTGCTGTAATAATTCGATCTAAATCCATACTCTGTAAGATTAGTGCCTTTTATTCAATGAAATAGGATCTAATCCCTTAATGATCAGCGGCGACTCCATCCAGGTGTGCAGATACCCTAGCTACTATGGTTGTATATACGTGATGCAATTTATTTAATATATTACTAACAATTTTACCGTGTTGGAGTTACAGCTAGTTCAGCTGTGAGGACCAGATATTTTAATTTATTTTCATTTTCATTATAATTCTTTCCTGTTTATGAGGTAATTTATAAACATGCTACTAAAAATTTATGATGTTAATGGATGCATAACATATATGGACGTGACATCTATGAGACGTATAATGCATATATGCATGTACTATGATCTTAGCACATTGGGTATAGATTTAAAAGTGTATGATTAACATGCCATTGTTGAGCGCTATGATTATTTTCTACCTTGCAAAGTAGGTACATGGTTCAACCTGGCCGATCAGGTTGCGGGGGTCAAGCGTGCAGCGCCCCTGTGAAAATTTTTTATTATTAAGTCATAGGAGTGGGAAAGAAAATTACTAATTATGATTAGACCCAACCCATGCTCTGGTCCGTCCCGACTTGATGGTGGTTCAATTAAAATGAGAGCCTACGGGCGTTAGGGCTTCATCCTTTGCGCCCGACTATCTTCCCCTCTTCTTATCTTCCCGTTCTCTATTTCTGCTTTCTTTTCCTCTTCTATTTAGTTCGATCTAGCCTTAGATTTTTTCAAAAACTTTACCAACTGCCTCGAAGATCATCGATTCACATCAAAGAAGCTCGAAATCTGGGCAATTCAAGTCTAGGGCCATTGATTTTTAGAGAAATCACATCAAGGTAAGTAGATGTCTCTTCTTCTTGGTTTAGTGATAAAATATCGTGTTAGATATGATATAAGATTAGTGAGAATGTGTAGCGTTCAACAACTTTTATGGTATGAGGCGTAGGGTTCATAATAGTTAGGGTAAGTAGGCTTTATGGAGAATTTGCTGTGAATACGTGATTTTTATGAAGTAAAGAACTTGTTAGCAATTTTTATATTATTAAAATGTAATAATAGTTGATTCGGCTCAAACGAGAGTCTGAACTTGAGGTTCCCTTTTTGCACCTACCACGTGTTTGGTAAAATACTTGTATGACAGTTTTATACATTGAATTTAAAGTAAACCTTGTTGATGTTGTATGTGTGGATTGTGACATTTATCCTTGTCTATTATGTATGATGTGTTATTTAAAATGGTTGATTATAAAATGATTATTCATGGCCCCTGATTGACATGAGGAGAGGGTTGTTTGTGGTCCTTGATTGACATAACTAGAGGATTATTTATGTCCTTTTATTTATATGTGGTTTATGCGTACAATCTTGGGAGTGGGTATTAGACTCATATGTCTTATATTGATTATGACATGCATATCTAGAATTTTACTTATTTTCACTTTGTACTAACTGCTATCTACTTACTGAGTCTATTTAGACTCATATGGTTTGTTATTTTGTCTTTAGATCATAGGCCAGTTGGAGGACCTCAAGATGGGACAAGTAGAAGACTAAATCTTGAAGACCATTAGAACAACATCTTTAATTACAGTTATTTTGGAAATTATGCTCATTTGATATTAATATATATAGACGTTTACTGAGTTAGATTTAACTTTGGCAGACATATTGTATTTGGTATTTTGAAGTGGATTATAATCTATGTGGATGCTTATATATATGATCATTGGTTTGCTTGTTATGTAAAGATAAATTTCAATAATTTTCTTCCTATATGAATGTCACATTTTGGAATGAAATTGAAATGCTTATGAATTACAGGTCGTGTATTCCATTCCACCCCTTATATATTATGGGGAGATGCTGTCGAATTTTTCTTAGGTTGTATGGTACCCATTGACTAGTTATTAAGAATTTCTAGAAATGGGGCGTTACATTAGCTCATACAGACTAGCCACTTCCAGCAAGATATGCTGCCATTATGGAAAAGAATCCATGGGTAAGATACCTACATTGTAGTATGATTTAAAGAACAATTTTACTAACATGTTTTATTACACAAGATTACAGAGTTTCAGAGTACATGCTGCAGGCCTAAATGTTTGAAGTCCAAAATCTAAACCCATATCCATTTTCTACCAACGTTCATCCTCTGGAAATATACTAACCATCTTCTTGTTTGATGAGAGGTTTCAACCCATTTGATTAATACTAGATTCTATAAGGCTAGAGAAACATTCTAGCCAATTATAGCATTCGTGTGGGGTGCTACAAAATCATAGATGTGCACCCACACAATACAAAAAGATTGAACTCTAGTTCACCAGTACAAGTTGAAGTGGCTTGTCATCCAGGCCCAAGGAAAAAGTGGAAAAGAAATGCTAGAAGTCAAGGCCAGTTTCACAGCAACAAGGATAGAAAGGAAATAGAGAGTTTGGAAACAGTAAGAGGTAGGTAGTGCATAAGGACTTAGGAAGTTACTCAGAATGTGACAATTCCAAGAAGAAAAGAATGAAGCATGAAGGCATGTATTTAGAATCAGGCAGTTTATGGGCAGTGGCTGAGCAAATGGCTCAACCCTACTAGTGATAAATGGATGTAGTAGCTTGGAATTATTGTGGGCTTGAAAACTCATGCATTCGAAACCTCCTTTTTTGGTCAAGAAAAAAGCTCCTTGTTTGGTATTTTTATTAGAAACAAAATAGAGAACACCTGAAATAGAGTACATAAGAAGAAAATTGAAAATGGATATAACTATTTTGGTATTGACCGCATGGTTGAAAGGGATGGCCTTGCATTAATATGGAACAAGGGTATCAAGGTAACTATTAGTTCTTATTTAGCTAATCACATTGATGTAGAAATTTGTGATTCGGACTATAAGATGTAGAGATTCACTGACTTTTATGGAATTCTTGAAACCCACGAAAGAGATAAGTCTTGGAGATTGGTATGTCAACTCAAAAATTTGAGGAATTCTCATAGCTTCTAAATGGGTGATTTTAATAAAGTTGTGGGCACTTCAGAATCTAGGCCTAGATGCTTTATAGGTTTTCTTTCAATAGCAATGGACAATGGTGGGTAATGCAGTGTTCGAGGCATGCAAAGATTTTATGGAATTTTGCTCTCAATCAGATCAACATGCAAAGATGAGTGAAATTAATCACACTAATATTACTCTTATCTCGAAGCAGCCAAGATCAAATAGATTAGTTAGCTTCAAGCTAATAAATTTGTACCTTGTCATATACAGGATAATTGCAACAGTCCTAGCCGACAGATTAAAGAATTTTCTATCAAGAGTTATTTTTGATACCCAAAGTGCCTTCATTCTAGGTAGATTGATCTCGGATGACATGATCATTGCATATGAAGCTCTTCATTCTTCAAGGAAAAGGAGTGTTGGAAACAATGTTCAAAACAAAATAAATTGACCAAAGCTTGAGTTTTGATGATTAACAAGAACTAATTTGAG
>JAXCLR010000073.1:42087320-42121353 GCA_035584095.1 Annona squamosa
TGTCACATTAAATGATGAAACTTATCATAAATAGGGTTGTAGGCCTCAATTAGTAAGGAAATGCATGGATATAAGTCTTGCATGTAAGTAATTTATGGATTTTCCCTTAACAAACTAGTTGATTTGAATATGGTGCTATGGATTTTAGAATAATGCCAGTAAATCAAGGAGAATATGACTAGCAACAGTAGAAAATAGGTTTCAGATTTATACAAGATAATTTAAATGAAGTTCCAATTTAGTGATGGTTACTTAGGCCTAATACAAGGCTTACTTGCATAAGTCTAAATCATATGCCGGGAAACCATGACTAACAAATAATTAGAACTAAAAGTTTTAGTCACATGGCCAAGTTGCACTTAAACTATGCATTTGTGTGAATTTGAAGTTGGGCACTACTAAAATGAGTTTGATTCATGTTTAGATATTGGAGTCCTTTCATAAGAAGTGAAGAGATTAAAATTTGCATTATCTCATGCTCATCTAGATGGAAATTCTTAGTAAAGTAGGGTTTGCCTTGTGAAAATGGAACTAGTAGCCTTATGAGGTGCTTTTATTTGTGTTGTACAATCGGAGATGAAAGTTTCAACTAAATGCAAATTATTTCATGTTGTATATTTAGATCCATGCATACACCATGCATTGTGGCCATCTTGAATGAAAATTGGTGAAAAAATTGGATTTTTAAAGGTATAAGGATGAAAATTTATGTTGAGAGAAATCTAAGACCAAGCCACATATGTAGATTAAACTATTTTAAGAGTTAAACTCTTAGCTTATTTTACTTACAAGAAGTTTAAATGTGGAAAATTGTATTGTACATAGAAATGATATTTCAAGCTAGAAAACAAAATGAAAGTGCATGATTAGATTTTTGAAAGCTCTAATTCTCTAAACCAGTGGTCTCATCTCTTAGTTGAGTAGATAAAGTAATGAATGCTTGGTTGTAAATAAGCACAAATGTGTAATGTTTTTCACAAAAATGTATTGCTTGGATTGAAAAATAGTCTTCAATACAATTGTGTCACTACTCAATATTGTAAGGACATTTGTTATCTTTCCATCTCCATGTTATTTGTAGCATTTAAAAACAACAAAAATTTTCTAATAATTTCCTCATAGTCATTGGTTTCATCTAATTTATTTTATATTTGCATATTGTGTGAGATTAAAATTTTTCAATTTTTGTTTTTATAATTTGTCTTTTTAGTTTTACTAAGATTTTTCAATCTTTTATCATGGGTTATTAACGGTATACAACTACTAGTTCTTTAAAAAATAATTTATACTATGGGTGTATTTGTTTACACCAAAAACTTTTCAAACTAAAAGTTTTTAATCTAAAACTTTTTATCATCTACAATTAATCTATTATTTATTTATTTATTTATATTTTTTTATACAACTACTCTACTTTTTAATTATTTCTACACAATTACCCATATAACTAAGAGAATATTGCAATGCATTTGGATGCATTAAAATTTCAATACACTGAGATGCAAAACCCATTTTTAAAAATTTGTTTTGAATTTTTTTATAAAACTGTTAATTTAAATTTATTTAATTTATAAACCAAATTTTACCATCTTTGGAGATATGTGTATATAATAAAAATAGCGAGGTTTTAGTCAATTTAAATGACTAAACTATCTTTGTTTTTAAAAATAAAAAAATATATGTATATATATATTTAAAAATGGTAAAATTTAATAAGTTAAATACACAAATTACCAGTTTTATAAGTAAAATTTCAAAAAAATAAATTTTTTTTTGCACCCAGGTGCATTGAGATAGAATTCTACAACTAAACTATTTATTTCAAGTTTATTCTTTTTTACTCTTCGTCATTACCTTTATTATATTACATCATTTTCTTTCATTTCAAAACCTTCTGTGCTAAAATTTTTCATCCAAAAATTTTATCATTTTTCAAACACAATCTATTTCAAAATAATTAATAAAATATTGCATTGTAATTATATTATATTATATTGTAGGAATGCTCGTTTCACTTTTTATTTTTAAATCCGTTGCATTATGAGCACATTAGTTTAGTTTGTTACCGTCTGTTTAAACGAAAAGCAGAGAAGTTTCAAAGGACTTTTCGGTGCATTGGTGTTATGAGCATTTTTGGAGTCCTGGGCAACTTGTGCTGTACAGAAATTCATGCCCAGGTCGCCTATTGTGGAAAACGGAGGGAGCAAGGCAGAGATGGGCATTATAAAGAACGGAAGCATCTCCGGCAATCTTCCAGACGCAGAAGCTTTCGCTGTCAACTTCCCTGGCTATCCTTCTTCTATGGCTCGTGCCGTTGATATGTTGGGCGGGACAGAGGGAATCCTCAAGGTTTTGCATCTCTCACTTCTCTATTGAAATGAACTGCGCAATCCCTTTTCCTTCAAAATGATTCTTTGCATTTGGGTGCATCTCTTCTAAATCATTTCAATCATATAAGCTTACATAGCTGGATCGAGGCTGTGTTATTCCTGCAATTCAGCTGAGTTTTGAATTCAAAGATGCATATGCATCAACTTTATACAGGCTTTCAGTGTGTAGAACTTCCGTAATACCTATATATGGTGATTGAGACAACCCATGGTTCGTTGAGGTGGTAATCTGCTTTGGTTTATGTTTAGTCCTGTGGATTTTCCTGTGGCACTTGGCCAACAGTTCTACATCTCATGGGATGTGGGTGTTCATTCTTTGGGCATAAAAAAGTGCAAGGTGAGATTAGAGAATGGTGATTCCCCATATTCATTTGCTTTATCTGTCAAGAAGTAAGATTGTAATTCTTTTCAGGCACGCAGCTCAGAGTCAAATTTTTTGGAGCTTCGCTTCCGCCCCGAAGATCCATATTCACACCCTGCGTTTGGCGAACTCCGTCCATGCAGTGGCCTTCTCCTTCGGATATCCAAAAAGAAATGTGCTGATGGCAAGGAGCCCACTCCTGAAAATAGACAAAATGATTCATCCAAAGGGACACCCAAAGAGTCTAAGGATGGACAACGAAGTAGTCAATCAGGAATTCAAGTGACTGCTACAAATGAAGAAAGGGATGTACAAGTAAATGAAGCCTCAGCATCATCTACGCAGCTAAGTGCTGATATTGTTGCCAGAGTACCTCAAGCCTATCATTTTAATGGTAAGAATGGCCACTTTTACTCTACACAGCCTATCATTTGTCACTCTTGAACATTTTCTCTAGTAATTTCCTGCTATTCTAACATCTCATGGCAATGTGAACAACACGTTTATGTGCTTTTGCATGAGCATGAGTTGGGCTACAAGCAGGATTGTTCTAAGGAATTGGGCTTCCTTTGGCCTAGCTGATTTTCAAATGAGCTTGCTGGACGCACTGCCTTGGCAGGAAGCAGTTAAAATTTCCTTCCTGCAAACATGAACATTTGACTTACTTTCCTAATTGTAGGAGCTAACACGATATTTTTGGATTGCCAATTGCCTAGTGTGCAGCCAAATGAGGCCTTACTCTGCTTGAGAATGCATAATGGAGGAGCAATACATGGCCTTCTTATGAAGATAACCCTTGCTTATTCTTTGTATATTGAGCATGCCTGATGCTCATCTATTTTTTGTGATTGTTCCTGCTCACTGTTAGGAGTTCCCAACACTTTTTTTGTGATATGATCTTTTTGCATCATCTGACTCTATATTACAGGTGAAATAGGAAGATGGATGTGCATGTACAAACCTTTTGTCATATGCTAACCCACTCACATTAGAAAGCCAGCTGCCAACTTTGGTGGAAAATTAGATGCTTTTGGCATGACCCTTTGTACTTTTCTCTACACGTTTTGGATAAAATATTATGAATTTTTAATGGCTTTATCTTTCTGTAGGAATGGTTGATTACCAATATGTGCTTGCTGTCCATGCTGATGTAGAGAGGAGAAGGAAGAGAAATTGGACTGAAGTGGAAACACGCTTTGGTGAATCTTGTTTCCTTCTTGTTATAAATTTTACGAAAGATGTTGAAAATATTTATCTTCCATTCCTGTTCATTCTTTATACAGCAAATATAATACGCTTCCTCTATATGCGGACTGCCTTATTCTCTTCTTTTAATTAATTAATTATTATTATTTTTTTGGGGGCAGAGAAGGGTGGTCTTATGGACTTAGATCAGGAGGATTCGATGTATCTGGTACCTCCACTTTTCTCACCGAAGGACATTCCAGAGAATTTACTGTATGAACGTTTTTCTCAATTCTGTTTGGCATACATAGATTTGGTCTTGTTTTTCTGCTTATTGTTCTCAAAATGCCTGTAGTTTCATATAGGATTGCTTTTGGATCCTCTTCCTTGATTTTTGCCTTACATGTGATAAAATTTTTCCCTCCAGAACTTATGCGATCCAAGGAGTCATGTTTGTCTAAGAAATACCTTCTGTTTTTATTGAGCATTTTGTTTGCAATCACAGCAAAAATTCTGGCATATTTGTACCTCCAAGTCGGACATATGATTGGGAACTGATCGTATGCTCCCGGGAGCATTGAGCATTGAGCTTTCAATGCTCCCGGGTATGTACACCTATTTTTAAAATTTTTTTTGAATTTTTTTTTATAAAACTGTTAATCTAGGTGTATTTAATATGCGTTTAAATTTTTACCATTTTTGGAGTATTTTAGATGTTCATTTTTTATTTTTGAAAATCAGTGGCATTTTAATGGTAAAAATTTAAACGCATATTAAATACACCTAGATTAACAGTTTTATAAAAAAAAAATTCAAAATTTTTTTTTTAAAAATGGGTGTACACAGAACATACGACCAGGCTCCCATATGATTGATGTTGTAGATATTGGATTGTAATTTTGTTTTAATATTTTTATTCATTAGTCTGGACCGTGTTTGAAATATGAGGAATCATGAAGTGTTTCTTGCAGTTTGCTTGATTTTTTAATGTTGCATTTCCAGGTTAACTCCTTCTGCAAATCTAAATTCAAAAAGAAAACAAGTGTCAGTTGTCCGAAAGCACTGGGAGGTAATTTTTGTTGATGACGACTGCACGCTTTTTTGATTCACAGGAATACCTTGGGGGCTTTTCTTTCACCATTCACATTAGTTCTTCACTGGTACTGTTTTCCTGAGGAAAGCACAGCATGTATGCATTAACTCATGAGGTGCCTCTGCAACCAAAACATTCAGTTCAAGTCTAGTTAAAGCACAATCTATTTAATTCAGGTGGCGAGGACCCCCCAAAAAAAAAAGAAGAAATTGAGGGGCAAACATTTATCCTATTTCTATTTGAATCACTTATTTCCTGCACTCAATTCTGCCTATTGATGTACCCTGCTGACGTCCTGCCACCATGTGTGAAATATTTTGGGTGCATGTTCGGTGGGCTTTACCTGACCTGGATCCGAGATGGACTTAACCCTTTATGCCATGCGCTGGACCGGACCGGTACCAAATCCCGTGCCCTCTAGTCCAGACTGGGTTAGCGTGAGTTTGGTCCGGGTTAAATTTAGCAGTTAATTTAGGGTGTGTTTGGGAAATTGTAAAACTTTTAATGAAAATTTTTGTATGTAAAAGTTGTCAAATCAATAGGAAATGATGTGATACTGTAGGGGTAATGATAAGGAATAAAGAGAATAAATTTAAAATAAATATGTTAATTATATTGGTGGTTGTGTAGAAATGATTGAAAAGTAGGGTTGTTGTATAGAAATATGTGTAAAAAATAATTTAAAAAAGAGTAGTTATGGAAAGTGAAAAGTTTTAGATTGAAAAGTTTTAATTTCACAACTTTTTTAAATTGCCAAACACTCCCTTAGTTTTTTTTTTTTTTAGGTGAAAATGTATATAAATAATAAACTTTTTAATATGACTTCTCATAATGCATATGAGCAGGGACATAATTAATACATAACTTCTCATAATACACATGAACTTCAGTTTTTAATACATTATCACTCAACTGTTTGGGTATGTGAATTCAAAGATTGTCTCATTCGAGTATGAGCTCTATGAGCTCCCATGGAAAAACTGACACCAAGAAGAGTTATCAAATTAGGACTCTTGAAAAATGAAAATAAACGAGATAAATGAAACATAAAAAATTCCAGTTCTGAACCTTGAAAGATATTTCATGCATAGGAGTTTTATGTAATATGACAAAAATAAGTAACATAGGTACAAAACGAAAAAAGGCATACACCCTGCACGAAATGTATGATAATCCAGAGAAAAAGCCAACATGAAAGGAGTAACTAATTGAAAATTTTTGATCAGATCAGATTGTAAGAACCCCATTATAATAGGAACAATTTAGATTTAAATTGTAAAAGAAAAATAGAAAGTTTATGAATGAGAGAAAACATTTAAAATGCGTCATGGTAAAGTAGGATTCCTGCATATGAGTCTTGTTGTTCAATGTCAAAATTAATAAATGTGCTGAAGGCAAAAATCAACATTGTTTGTGTTCATGCCCCAAAAGTCACAGATTCTGTTAACCAAAAAATGACCATGTCAGAAAGCATATTTGAAATTTCTAGCATATATGAATGTTTGTAACGTGTCAAATTACATTCATGAAATGGGGAAAAAAAGATGCATGGGTTTTTTCTTATATTCTTAACAAACTGGCCTCCATGCCAATGACATAAATGTGTACACATAATAATGTCAGGCAGGTCACAACAAGAGGATGGGAAGCCCACACCATGCTTGAATATGCAGTGACCTCCCAGACTTCAGCACATTCATAGTCAAATTGTTCCCTCCATCGGGTATTAAATTTATAAAGAAATGCATTTGCAGGGACAGAGAATCCATGTTTACATATTGGGGGTTGGGATTTCAGGCACCCGGGTGCACTTGGCTTCGGTGCACCTTGGTCCAAATACCCATTTTTAAATTTTTATTTTTTTGAATTTTTTTTATACAACTGTTAATTTAAGCGTATTTAACATGTGTATCAATTTTACTATTTTTGGAGATTTTAAAATTTTTTTGGATTTTTAAAAAATCAGTGGCATTTTCATAATTTTAAATTACTAAAAATGCCACCGATTTTAAAAAATAAAAAATCTAAAAAACTCCAAAAATGGTAAAATTGATACATATGTTAAATATGTTTATATTAAAAGTCGTCTAAAAAAATTTCAAAATTTTTTTAAAAAAAATGGGTTAAATACACCCGGGCACACCAAGCCAGCGCAACCAGGTGCATTTAGGCATTACCGATATATTGGCTTGATGTTTACAAAGAATTTTGTTTGTTAATCATAAACAAACTCCAGCAAACTCCAGTTTGCTGTTTGTGATGAAACAATAGCTAGAAAATTTTCCATGGATTCTAGCTAAATGATAATTTCTATCTACATATCCTGAACAACCTAAGAAATTACATAAATTACTAAATCTGAATCCCACAAATCATTTCCACTGCATGCAGGTCCAACTGCAGATAAGATTATTGGCACAAAATTTACTAAGTGTATGTTTAGCTATACCAAAAATTTTTCACACAAAAACTTTTCATTCTCCACATCTACCCTATTATTTTTTATCATTTCTTTTCATCTTCCTATACAACTATTCTACTTTTCAATCATTTCTATACAAACCTTGGTGTGCAGAAAACAGTGAATTAATGGCCCCAACATATACAGAATACATGGCAGTGTGAAAAAAAATTCACAGGACAAAAGAAAACATTGGAAGAGAAGTATTTAATCAACAATTGTTAAATTTGCATAGCAACCTAATAAACTAAAAATATGCTAACTACATGGCAACATGAACATGTGCTTGGGGTAGGGGACAGATTTGTGCTATGAGATGGGTCTGGAACTATGGCTGGAGAAGACGACCTTGGGATTTTTTCTGTACAAGAGACTTAGCTTTTGGTATCTTCAAATATACATCACAGATATGGTATCTTCAGAACTTGTAGCATTTTTGGCAGCTATGATGGGTGTGACGTGGTTGGAGACCTTGAAACCATAGTCAAGAGAGCCAAGAGGGGCGGTGCAAAGCCTTAGCCTCAATGACAGAAGGGGTGAGATGGGCAAGATATTTGGAAAGGAGGTATCGGCAGCCGATAAAGAGGCAAAGGGATGCTGGAGGCTCTAGTTGTGTCTGGGGGAGGGGGCAGAGAGAGAGTGATCATAGCTGCATAGGCTGGTTGTAAAATGAAAGTGATAAGGGTTTTGCATTGGCTCTTTTGCGACCGGGTTTTTCCTCCAGGCAGGCGGTTTAACCCGTTCCTGGTACCAATTTATTCAGTACTAGGTTGAAAACGGGTCCAAAGCTGACCGATTCACCTTGCAGGGTTGGGTTAAATACGAGTTTTTTCTAGACCGGACCGGCTGGACCTGCCCAGTGTGTACCCCTAGTGTGAATCCTAGAGATACCAGTATTTGTCTTGGTTGTTGCAATGAAAGTCAATGACTGGTTATGGGATTTTATTAGATTGTAGGCACTAAGGATTGTGTGTTCTGGTGCTGACTTTGTGTTCTAGGCCTCAAGGGAAGGGCTTGGCCTAGAATGCATCTGTGCTATTTACTTGACAGATTATGTCATCACTGTCATCACGCTATTATTTGCACCAGGCACCAGCATCCTTTTTCTGTTGAACATTTTAAATTGCACGAGATATTGTTTGTTTCTTTATTTATCTTTTCACTGCTATTATGATTTTCCTAAGAAACTTGTGCTCTAATTATTTCTCTCTTGAATATTTTATTATGTGGAATCTATCTGCTTCTACATTTAATTTTTATAGAATACTCAAAGACTCAAAACTCTGGCATGATGTTTTTAGAATCTTATGAGGAATGTGCAGAAAGTCACACATTAATGATAATCTCAATTGGAAATATCAACTGTGTGCTTGTTTGCTAGAGTAAATCATGCTTTTATTGGCCACTTTGTCAACATAAATTTTATTTGATGCTCTCTCTCTCTCTCACACACACACACACACTCTTTTATTTTCTTTTTATAATTTTGTTACACTGTTGCCTACTCATTCACTATTTGAATGTTGTATCATAGACCGTGTGACTTTTCACGTAATACTTTTTTTTGGTGAATGACTTTTTATGTAATACTCATGTACTATAGTTTTTTTATTTTATGATTTGTTCTGGTAAAAGGTAGTGGGCTGATCCAAATTTCTTGGTGCAGATGGATATTGAGCCATGCTTTGCAATTGACTTTAATATAAAAGATATCCTTCTTCAGTTACTTGAAATTACCACGTCATGACATTCACAGTTTTTGGTTGGTTTGCACTATCATTTTCTGTTTTTGTTTCAAGGCCCTATATTATTCGTTCGATGTTGGAACTTAAAAATTTATACAGATTCCTAAGAAGATCAATTGGGAGGATAACATTCCTCAGGGTTCAGCTTCCTGGGAATGGCAGATGGTTATGTCGAAATTATTTGAAGAACGGCCAATATGGCCCAGACGTTCAGTATGCGACCGTCTACTTGAAAATGGTCTGAGGTTGAGCGATGACCACGTGAAAAGGTCATCTTGGTGACTTGCACTTTGTTTTTTTGTTTTTGTTTTTTTTTTTTCCCTATACTTTGTCATTTGCTCTAACTAGGGGAATTGTTTGTGATGATCTCAACTCACTGGGTCCTTGAATTTTCAGGCTTCTCCTTAGAAATGCGTATTACTTCAGCACTGGACCATTTGGACTCTTCTGGATAAAAAAAGGATATGACCCGCGTAAGGATCCTGAAGCCCGAATGTGAGCACCAATCTCATCCTGCCATTAAACATTTATTCCATCTACATATTCTTTTGGCATGTTGCTTTATTATTCTCTCTTTCTTGTTTTTTATTATTTTCCCAAATCATGGAGCAAGTAATTAGTTATTGAACACCAGAAAAGATACTTTGCTTCCTTTATTTTCCAGCTTTAGTTGGGGCAGTTCTATATTGAAGTTGTTGAAGAAAAAATATTTTAACATGAAGCATATGGCATACAAGGATATGTCGGAGATCTATTCTCTTGAGCGGTTGTGTTGGTTGCAAGTGACATCTATACATGAGATTTTGAATGTCTTTTTTTTTTTTTTTTTTCAATTACATTGTATTATAATGGAGACCATGCTCTTGTCAACTCTCGAAGTTGAGATCACCACTCACGCACCCCCCTTGTCATACCACCGGGCTATGCCCTAGTTGTCTTTTTTATTTTTTATCTTTTTTGAAAAAAGGTTAAGATTTTGAATGCCTTGAATTGCACTAAAAGAAACCTTGAAATGTTCTTATGAGAGGATGCAACTAATTGCTAGAACGTGGGAACAGACTTCCTTGAAAAGCAATCTTATGCACCTAATAGTTAATGGACTATGACCTTTTATGGCCACAAGCAATTTGCACAAACTGTTTCCAACCATGAAATTATTTTTTGTTTTTTGAAAACTTTAAATCCATTTTCAAAATTCAAAAAAAATATCAAATCGATTCCAAAATTTGTAAAATTTTACAGGGAGGAAGATATAGGCGGGGACTATGTGGATAAAAAAAAAATTCAAAAAAAAATTAATGTGGATAAAAAGAATTCAAAAAAAAAAAAAAAAAACGTTCTACGGGTGGACACAAAAACCACTTTTGCGTCCGGCTGTAAATGATCCCAGTGCATCTTTTGTTTCCTTTTTAGCATTTCATTAAGATAATGTGTGCTCTGCATTTGCTAATCTTTTGTTTGAGCTGCATTAAGGATGCATTTGGAAAGAGGTAAAAACCGGGAAAAAATTGATGAAGTTTTTGAAATAGATGGGGGTAATGATGTGATGTGATTAAGATAATCATTAGGAGGAAAGGAATAAAGTTGAAATGGAAAGATAGTTGCATGGGAAGAAGTGAAAAAAGTAGGGGAATAGTTTTTTTCCTTTTTTCCTTTCCCAAACATTCCCTGAGTCATCTACCTAACTAGCTTCAAGTATTTTATTTAAGATTTATGCTTCATCAAATGGCACGTTTCTTGACTGGCAAATGCCTTGAAATATTTTTCTCTAGGGTGAAAATTTATGCTCATATTGTTGTTGACATTGTCACTGCCTTCAGATATCAGAGAGTTGATTTTCGAACTCCACCTCAACTGAGGAATTCTGGGGACAAGAAAGCTGTTGATGTGTAAGTTACTAATTTTGGTTTTTCATTTCATGCTTATGTTTTCATAAGACTTCTTGGGTGTGTTGCAGGGTTTTAATAATGACTAATTGTTGCACTCAGTAAAAAAAAAAAAACTAGTACGCTATAGAAATATAAGGTAGGCACACAGCACACTGTCCGTGCTAGCTCACATTTTTCAGTCACCGTCTGGATCCATGGGATAGGGGCCACATTTGGACGGCTGGGTTTTATCCACATGGTCCATTGTAGGTTCTGGGCTCATGGTGCCAATAATCCAGTGAGGGTGAAAATTTCATTTCTTTAACTCAGTGATCTGAATTGAATGCACTTTTGTTAACAGTAAAATAAATAGTAGCTTTTCTTCGTGGCTGTAAGCAGGTGGTACATATACAGAGAAGGGTATTATATGTCAACATCTTTTGTATTTTCAAGCATTGGCAGATATATCCAAACCTTTTACCCAAAATTTCTTTCTTTTGGTTTCAACCAATGTTTTTGAACTAGTTACAAAAGAAATACTATATTTTGTGTAAATATCTGTAAAAATGCTAAATTGGCTGGCTTTCTAATTTATGAATGGCCTATAAAGTTTTAAAAAGCTGTTTGAATCCCTTGAAATTATCCTCTGAAAAGTATCAGACGTAATTGGATTGAAAATACCTTCCAAAATCTATGTTTGGCGTTTTTTTTCAGAATTTTGATAAAACATCAGTATTTCTGTAAATACTAATTTGTTGGTAAAACTACAATTATGAGTAAAAGGTGCAGGTATATCTTCAAATGCCCCTATATATTTTGATATGGGCAAATTTTTGTAAAAGTGATTTGCACATGTTGGCGATTTTTTAATCTAATATTTCCACTTATAGTTTGGCATTGTTGACTATGGCTAGCTGTAGGTATGTTTTCATCATCTAGAATAAGCATAGTATAAAATATGTTTTGCTTGTTGAACTACAGCCTTTTAGATTTTCATAGTTTATTTTTCCTGCAATTGTACTATAACACTGCAGTGGTTCCTTCAGCGTCCTCCGTCTGAATTTTCCAATTGCTGATGAAAGGTTTTCTTTTGTTGTGCACATAGGTCGAAGCACAATTGGAGAGATGTTTGTCAATTTCAAGTTTTTCCTTACAAGAAGTTTATTTTTTTACAAATTTTTGAACTTGTTGATGATTACATTCAAGAAGCAATTAAAAGGCCCGTGGAACAGACTTCTTGTTCAGTGAGTTTGTAGATCATTACTTGTTTATTAACCATTTATCAGAATCTAATCTTAGTAGTGACTCATGTTTGGTTTGTAGGATATTCTATATGATTACGCAGACTATTCTCTTTTATTTGTAACATGAAAATATTAGTTGATTTGATGTCTGAAAAATGTTTTTGCCCTCATCATCTTATCCATCCGCAGTAACCTATGGTTTGCTTTATGAATTGCATCAGCAGAAATGTGAGGATAATCATCTGATTCAGTTAAATTTTATTTCTAATCTTTGAATATATTAAAAACTAATCTAGAACCATTTTAGGTGTTTGTTGGATAAAATTGGTGGACGGGTCCATATGAATCTACATTACTGTGCATTTGAGTTATTCTGATGCTGAAGTTGGCAGTATTGAAAATAAGTATGATTGACTTTTTAAAACTTTTTCTATCCTATTTGACATGTTCTTCACAACTTATACATGGCACTGGACTTAACAAACCATTTCAGCCATCCTGTCAAATGATGTTAACCATTTACACTGCCTTCTTGGAAAACTTTGTTTCACAAGAGATTCGCTTTGCTTATTTCAGAAAGGCTTTTAAGATACAAGTGGTTGCTGTTAGCATGCCTTGTATCTTTCACATTTTTGTTCTGAGCTGCTATACTTTCAAGTTTGTCTCATAGATGCATCTCAAATTTACTAAATTTGTGGCACAGTCTCCTGATTCTTCTTAGCAACAATCTGCTTCAAGATCCTACTTCCTGTATAAATGGTGCAAATAACATATTGTGTCTCATTATTATTCTTACACTATTCATCCAATTATCTCTTTGACACAGCTATATGGAAATCTCTACTGGGAAAACATTTTTTCAGCATGCTCAACAAAATTGTTTATTGTTTTGAGGGCCCCTTGTTAGTTCTAGACATTTCTTTGCTGTTCTTCATTGTTTCTTTACCCTCTTGAATTTCAAGTTCAATTCTCCTTGTTTTTTCTTTTCAAGGAGACCCTGTAGCATGCAAGAACTTATGTTCAAGTTGTAGGCTCTTATTTGATAGGATTGTTAATTATTATTACATTTTGGTGACTTCTTTGGGTAACAGCGTTTTACAGGATGGTTTTCTAAGAGCCAGTTTGAGATTTTGAGATTGCGTGTGGCCATGAGATTCCTTTCTATATGCCCAAGAGATGGCGCAAAAGGATTGCTAAAATCTGTAACTGAACGGTTTGAAAGGTTGAAAAGGCTGGATATTCATGGAAGAGGTTCGACACCAAATGAAGAGGGAAATCGGCAAGTTATCCGAGGTTCATTGCTAACCAAAATCCTTTGGCTTTTACTAAATGTTGTATTTAGCTGCTTGATTGACAATATATGACATCCAAGAATTTATTTTCATGCAAATGCCGATTTTTCAAATAGCTTGGCCCCACATGTGGATCGATATATTTGACAAAAATACCTTTTACCAAGAAAAATACCATCCAGCATAAACTACTGGCAAGTACAAAGGTTCTATGTAATAAGTGGCTGCATGCCATACTGAATGTAAATACAATATCTGGCTAGGGGTGAATTAGCATTGGCAATCTGAAGAGAGATGGTGGGGTCCTGTTTCTATTTAGTTGTTAGTATTTCTCAAAAGGCCTGTATCAATGTTGACCAATTTACCACATCCGAAGAAATCTCAAATAAGCTTTATTTCTAATTTAACCAAGCTGTTTAGGCTTCAGATCATTTTGTGTATGCATTCTTATTTTCTGAGCTTGAAATGGTTGTGATGATGGGTGCATCCTTTTTCTTCCTTTCAGATTCCAGCGAACAATCTTCTGAAATACCCGAAATTAGGTCTAATGATACAGAAATGGCCTGTAATGATGATGATCATGAAGCTGAGGAAGAGGAGGAAGAAGAGGAAGAGGAGTATGGATTGCTTCATGGGGTAAAAGGGAGTCTATGACTCTTACATGCATGCATTCTTGAAATATTTTTGCTAATTTGGATTTTTACAGATTTTCTTCTTTTTTTTTTATTTTTATTTTTTATTTTTTAAAAAAGCTTAGAATCTCAAAGTTTTTATTGTATGCTTTTGTTTATAGGATGGAGGAGATGGTGATTTCTCTTTGGAACCTTGTTCCTGTATCCTTGAACGTTATTTTTCTTGCTTTTTTGGGATTATATTAGTTGCTTTTTTTTTGTTAGAGGTTTCTTACTGAAGAGCTCATTGGATATGTTGCCTCTGTTCATCCAGCTGCACTCTCCACCAATACACATCTTTCTGTAGGGCCTTCTTTGGATGGGTGTGCATGTGCACGACAGAACTTGTGAGAAAGCAATCATGTAATTGTTAAATTTTACACCAACAAGAATCCAGAATGCTGTCACCAAAGAGAATCTAGAGGTTAAAATGCAGCATAACCAGTCTCTAGAGATTAGATTACAGCGTAATCGGTCTTAGTCATGATTTTCTGTGTCTCTAAACAGTCATCAGCTTTAGTCCGAAAACAAAACCAGAATACTGCCACTGCCTTAGTCTTTCTGTTTTATGTGTTTCTGGAGATGACTGTTTGTTTTTCAGCTTCATTCCAAAACGAAACAGTCACCCTGGCATATCAGCAATGAAACTAACTGGTAAGTCGAGTAAACTATCCAATTTCATTTCTTGGGTTGAATTAACTCAGATTCCATGGTTGGCTTTTTTAATGGAAAAGTATAAAACCCTTTTCTTTTCTCCTCTATTCCTTTTCTTTTTATTTTGAAATTAAAAAAATTTAAAATTTAATTTTGATTCTGTAGGGGTTATTATGTCTTTGTTGGTTGAACCAACATTTATCTTAAGGTTTGCTAACCATTCTACAGAATCTCCACATTGTTATCATGGCTGGGACCCATATTGCAAATTCACTCTCAGGTTGGCCTATGAGGTGGATACCCTGATTAGTGGCCAAAATGATGCAGTTCAACAACCATTACTTCGTCTTTTGCCTCCATATTGTTAATAGGGTCTTTCTAGAAGGATCTTGATCTTGAAATTGTTTTGCCAAAGCTGTTGTCCTTCTGAAGTTCCGTTAATTGGCCTATGTGGCCTATTGTTGCTACAGCTGGTTTCCTTTTTCTTGTGTATTTTTTTTTTTTTTTTAATTTTTAATTTTTAAGTCCTGCATTGATAAAGTTACATTTAGAAATGCAAAATCCTATACTATGAACAGATCCCATCGGGGAGAATGAATACCTGCAACAGATCTTTGGTGCTCTTCCATTTACCAAAGATGGAAGTGATGGCCTCGTCCAGGATGCAGACTTGACTGATGGGGAATATCAAATTTATGAACAAGATAGTGATGGTGACAGTGACAGCTATTGAGAGGTTCAATGTGGTATTTAATAATATATGATTAACAGTTCTCTTTCGTTGGTTCTGTGACAGTATCCTTTTTGTTCTGGCTGAAGTGAACTATCACCTTTTTTAGACAAAAAGGCCTGAACACATGAAAAAGAGTCAAATTTGGTCCTTGGCCTGCTTTAGATGGGTTGTAAAGCAGTTAACGAGCTGAAAATGTCTTAGCTTGCCTGTCAGTGACAGTCTAAAAGCGAGCTAATGAACTATTTGTTCCATCAATTCTCAAATTTTTTCATTTGAACCATTTAATTTTATTGGGTTACTTGTTTTCGTTGCTACCACAGAATCAGATGTGGACCATCACATTGCCACTGTCATTCATGACTTGGCAGTTAAGGCTGTCATTTTGTTTATGGTGAGAAGTCAATTGGTATAAAATGTCCCATTTTACCACCCCCTTGGTATGATTCAACAGTTTGGAGTTGTGTGCAGGTTCATACTCGTGGACTAGTATTGCCTGCTGGAGAAGATTTTTATGGCAAAATATTGGGCTCTGCATGTTGGTGGTGGGGGGATTGTCCGCTGGATGCATGAATTGAATGGTACTTCTATGCCTTTTAGCTCTGGCAAACAGGCTATATTATGTTGGACGGAGAACGACAGTGGTACTTTTGTGAATTGTACCTGCATTGCAACAGCAACATTAGGGCTACAAGTAGTTCTGATTGGGAGTGATGATGCCTCACCATGTCTCCTCTGTTTATTAAATGATATACGATGGATGCCTTGAGTCTTATTGGATGATGTTTTAACAGTCTGGCTTTCATCTCTCTTTTCTATGTGTAGACTAGACGATAAGTGGTGTATCCTTGAATTCATATAGAGAAGATTTATGCGGCATAAAGGTGCGTCAGCCATGAAAAAGGGCTCGTTGAATAGGTAGGTTTTTCACCCAACTTCCAAGAAGATAACAAGGCAGGGAGAGTTGCTGAATTAGCCATGAAGATTCGGCTAGAACTGGATGTCTTCAATAAGTTTGATCTGTCGCAGTGATAGGACTATATTTGAAGGGGTCCCAGAAAATTAATTTATTTCTATTGTTTTTATTTTTCTTGTATGTATGTGGCTTTTTTAAAAATTTTATTTATTTATTTATTAGAGCAAGTATGTGGGCTTTTAAAGTATTTGGGCTTTAACTATATCTTCCTCATTGTGAAATTTGGTAATTTTTCGTATTTATCTGCTATTTTATTTCTATTTTTCAAAAAAAATCCATTTTCATCGAGTGGTGGGGAAGAAGGCATTTTTGTTATTTTGAAGACAATTATAGGAAAATTAATAGAACTCTTAACACTCTTAACACGTAGGTGCGTTTTCGCAAACTAATAGGTGTGGTTGCAACATTGATCAAACTGTGTGATATTTCAAGCGGAAATGCTTTTTACGCAGCCGCTTTTATGTAAATGAGTTATAGTTTCATGTAACTTTCTTAAATTTTAAGATTTTGATTCGTTATAGAAAATTCAATCTGTTTATTATATTTAGCACAATTTTTTTAGTTATGAGATTAAGTTTTAACCAAATCTAATTTGTGAGCAGGGTACATATGCTTAAAAATAGATATATTCATGTGTAATTATGCAAAATGCTTATACTCATTCGCCTATACATTAGAATGCACTAATATTTTATAAAATCATTTTTCTTTATAGTAATGATATTTTAGACGGTTTGGATGTTAAAAATACTACTTTAAATTTAATATTTAACAATAAATCATTCTGTTATGTTGATTTTATATGTTTGAAGATGAAATCCACATACAGTAACATTAGACAAAGGAAAGGATTTTCACTAAACTCAATAAATAGACTGAATTTTTCATCAAATGTTGAAAATTGAGGAGAGTTATATAAAAAGGGAGTTTCATAGTAGGCATCCTTAATACTTCAAGAATTGATTCAATACACGAAGGTGCACAACTCTATTTTTATATATATATTTTTTGAAAATTTCTTTTGATAAGATTGCTAATATAGTTGTATTTAATCTATAAGTTAAATTTTACTATTTTTGAATATATATATATATATATCTCTGATTTCTCAAAGGGTTATTCCTGAACATACCTACTACATTTGAGCTTAATTTCAAATATACTCACTGTGTTTTTAAGATTTCAAATACATCTATTATGTTTGTATTTAATCCAAAAAATACACATTTCGTGAGTTAACGTCATTAAAGAATATGCGAAATTACTAATATGCCCTTCAAATTTATAACATAATTGGAAAAATTGAATGTTATAAATAACTATTTCCCTAATTGTACATGAATTTAAATTTAAAGCACCTTAATTTCTTTTTCTTTTTATTCATTTTATAATTTATTATTTTGCAACAAGGGCATTTTGGGCATTTAAGAAAAATTAACTAAAGGTTTTTGACATAATGGGTATTTTTGGAATTAAATGCAAATATAGTATGTATATTTGAGATTTGAAAAATGTAGTGAGTATATTTGGAATTAAAGTCAAACGAAGTAGATATATTTGAGAATAATCTTTTTAATTTTTAAAAGCAAGGACACTTTAGCCATTTTGAAGAGACTAAAATACCTCGGTTTTAAAAAATAAAAAATAAATATTTATATATTTCTAAAAATTGTAAAACTTAATACATAAGTTAAATACACCTAGGTAACAATTTTATAAAAAAAATTTCAAAAAAAATTAAAAAATAAGGCATTGAATCAGTTCTCTAATACTTCTATACCATTGAAGATCTTCGTTGTTGTGATCCCATTTTAGGGCTGCATTGATGATTTTTCATTTAAAAATATTTATTCGATTAGTAAACAAATTTTTTTTTCGATGCATGATTGATAACAAATTTTTTTTTGATGCATGATTAGTAAACAAAATTTTATACAAATCAAATGTCACATGGCCCTGTTTGACAAATGTGAAAAATTGTTATAAGAATTATTTGATCCATATATCTGTTTCAAAGCTTTTAATTTAGCATCAGTACCATTTAAAACATTTTTTTGTATGCGGATGGTTTTATAAATACATCTATGCATGGATGAGTAGTTTTTCATATTTTTATATGGCCATAAATAATTTTCAGTAGACGTAACCCACCTAAAATTTTGATTGAAATGACTTTTATTTTTCCGGTTTGGATTGAAATGAATTTCAGTTCCAGGATAATCAAATGATGTCAAACAGATTGCACGGATTGGGTTTTGATTTAGTAATTCAAGTGGCACTAAAATTGGCGATCGCCCTGACTTCTTTAGTGTTGTTGACACCACATAAGTGTCCAAAAAAACAAAAAATTTAAAGAGATAATTTAGCTTTAGTGCAGGGGGTACAATATACAATTTGTTTTTAATTTTTTAAAATTTTTTGATATATTTATGTGAGCCCAAGCATGAATGTCCTGTGCATATAATTTTTATGTGTCTTTGATTTTTTTAATATTTTATTTTGGATTTTAAAATTAAAAAAATAAGACATTTCTTATTTTTAAAATCCAAAATAAAATATTTAAAATTTGAAAAAATAAAAACTATATATATAAGATATTCATGTTTGGACCCACATGAATTTAAAAAACAAAAATAAAAAAGTTTATGCACCCGAGTTCCGGTGCACTTAAGCCAAGTACATTAGTTTGTAGCCCATAAATATAATGAAAGATCCAGAACCATTTTCCTTGGGGGAAATTTAATGAGAAGCAACAACCTAAGCATTGCTCCTATAAAATTCTTTTTCTATGTTACCATTTCATTTTTAATATAGTTCATAGAAAATTCACTCAATTCATAGTATTTTAACATCATTAATATTATTATAAATTCTTTTTCTTTTGTCTATTATCAATGTTGACGAGCTCCATTTACAAATGTTTAAAATTAATATAATAAAATAAAGGGAAGAGGTTAAATGCACCCATTTTAAATTTTTTTATATAATTGTTAATCTAAGTGTTTTAATATATATATCAAGTTTTACTATTTTTAGATTTTTTATTTTTAAAAATCAGTTGCATTTTAGTAATTTAATAAAACTTGATACATATATTAAATACACTTAAATTAACAATTGTATAAAAATTTTAAAAAATGAAAAAAATGAATTAAAGCACTCAAGTGCATCTAAGCTATGTGTGCACCCGGGTGCACTATGCAGTACCCAATGATTTGATGTTATATATTAATTTTAAAATTTTATTTTCAATATGTAAACTATCTAAATTATTATTACTATATGAATAAATAAGTTTGTAAAATATTATTATATTATAATATTCTAATAAATATGTAAATTAATCTAAGTATTTTTTATAATTTGTACGTGAATATATATTTTTTAACAAATGTAGCCATGCAAATATTTGATTTGAGTAAAACTTGATATATGAGCCAAACAAATTATGTTAAATACAATTAACGAAGTGGATTTTTCATTAAATATTAAGATATTTAAAATGAAATGGATTACATGGAACCACTTGGGGACGGAATAAGCTATATATATATTTTGATTATGAATAAACTGTATATTTTAAGATGGAGATATCTTTACGCAAAGGGGAGTGTTTTTAATTCTAAAAAGGCCAAGGGGCAAATTGCTCCAGTTGGCTTTGCCTATGATTACGATCAGACCTTTCTTCCAGAAGAGATTAATATTTCAAGCGATGTGGTTGCATCATTGATCAAACTGTGGGATATTTCAAGCGGAAATACTTCTATACCATTGAAAATCTTCTTCGATGTGATCCCATTTTAGGGCTGCATTGATGATTTTGCATTTAAAATTATTTATTTGATTAGTAAATAAAATTTTATTGGATGAATGATTAGTAAACAAAATTTTATACAAATCAAACTCTACATGGCTTCATTTAATAAAAGTGAAAAATTGTTATAAGAATTATTTGATCCATCTGTCTATTTAAAGCTTTTAATTTAGCATCAGTACCATTTAAAATATTTTTTGTATGTAGATGATTTCATAAATACATCCATACATGGACGCAAGTAATTTTCATATTTTTATATGGCCATAAATAGTTTTCAGTAAATATAACCCACCTAAGATTTTTGTTTGTCATGAATTTTTTACCGGTTTGGATTGAAATGAAATTCAGTACCATGAAAATCAAATGATGTTAAACAGATTGCACGGATTGATTTCCATTTAGTAAATGAAGTGGGACCAAAATTGGCGACAACACTGACTTCTTTATTGTCGCTGTGATAATAAGTAAAATAAAAAATAAAAAAATACTAAGTTGACAATTGAAATGTGTTCACTAATGTGACATCTTGATTATTGACCATTTGACCAAACAATGAGTTTAAAATAAGTGGTGTCAATGGGCTAAGCTCAATTAGGCTCACTTAGGTTAAATAGGTTGGGTTATATAAAATGTTATAAGTATTTAATTTAATAATTTAAGATGCTTAAGTGGTTAAGATGTTATTCTTAAAATCAAGTCTTGGTAAATGAATAAATAGTAATTTTCCCTGAAACTATAAATAAACCGTAAAGGGAATTAAGGGGAGAAACAACGCCGCCAGAGCGAGAGAAGAGACGATCTGTATTGCATAAGGAATGGATGCCTCATAATTATTTTGGAAATATATTATTTACATTAAATTAATTATGGGAGGATTTATCAATAATTTTGGGAGTTATTAAAATAAAGATAATTTTAGGCAAGATGGAAAGCATAAATGACATAATTATGATTTATTTTGAGTTAAATAAAATTAAGATGTATACATATGTACTTTATATTTTGCTTAGATGACCCAAAATAAATATGTTAGCTAAATTATTGATAGAAAGAATTTTAATGCATTTTTAATGTATGTAAGATGATATTAAGGGGTAGAATAAAAAAATGATGTTAAGAGAACTAAATGAGATATATATGGAAATAATATTAAAATATTATTAATATATCTTATATAAATTGCCGATTGGGAAAAATGGAAGTCATTGTCATTTTCATGTTTTTTGGAAATTTACAATTCCGTCTAGTATTTTTGTGAAAATCATATGCTATCATAGAGTTTCTGTAAAATTAGAAGATAGTAGGAGATTTTGTAAATTTTCAGAAGTTGGCATAGGCATTGGGGATTGGGCTGGACTTAGGCTGAGCCCAGCTGTTGACGAGCCCGAAAATAATTTGATGGGCTAGGAACCAAGCAAACCTAGTTAGGGCCCATTCTAGGGCTTGTCGAAAATGACGGGCATTGGCGACATGACGACAATTGGTGGTAGAATAGTAGATGGGCTTAGGCCCTATTTTGGAGCACAAAGACTAAGTCCAGGAGCCGTCATATGCGGATAAGCCTAAGCGGAAGCCCAAGAACAACCTACTGGAAAGCCTAGCAAGGCAGGCGGCAAGCTCAAGTCGCCAACGTGAAGGGACATGTGGCACTATGTGGTGCTTCATTTTCGAAATGACGTAAATTGAGCTCTATAAGTCTAATTTGGGCACTTCAGGAGTCATTTCTTATGGATTTGGACATTCTGAGTTCAATAGAAGGGCTAGATTAGCAAATAAGGCTTAAAAGTTTGAGTTTTAGGGATAGAAATGTACTTTAACGGATTTAAGGTTCTAAATCCTTGGGATAGTATCCAAACTTAAAAGTGAGTACTTTTAGAAAAAGATGATGACATATAAGATATGTTAAATGCTTAAAGAATTAAGTAATTGAAACAATGTGATATATTGTTATGATCTTAATTGCATGACATGATCTTATTTACTAAGTTATTATAAATTTACCTATTTTCCTTTAACTCTCCGATGACCCAGTGGAGGTAGCCAATGAGACAGTGGTAGTGTGATGAATTATCTAATTTATTTTTAGGTAATAAGTGGTTCGACTTGGATGTAAACGTTGTGAGCATGATTGTAATAATTTTATGAACATGATTGCTTGGATGAAATAATGCAAGTTTATTTATAATTTCCTATTTAAGATGATTTTATCCAATATATGGAAAGATCTTGAAGATTTAAATGACTTCAACTGAAAATTAGGACAAAAACTTATAATTTTTAGTTCAGGCTATTATAGCTGTCGACACCACATAATTTGCTTCATTTTTAATATCTTGATGTTTAATAAAAACTTCACTTCATCTATGGCATTTAGCATCGTTTAGGACAAAAAATCTTTTTATTTATTTAGTATCACTATACACAAGCCCTATCTAAAAATATGTATAATCATTGTAAAGTTATATTTTTATCATCTAAATAATCTAAAATATTTTTCTTTGTTGATAAATAATATAAATAATTATTACATTTTAATATATATGTAACTGTATTTAAGTTTTTTTTTTGTAATTTACTAATGAATCTATATTTTTTAGCTAGTATAGCTCATGCACATATTTGATTTGGGTGAAATTTGTTCTTCCAGTTAACTAAATGAAGATAGTGAATTTCCATCAAACATAAATATGTTTAAAAAAGAAGGGTGACATGGAAGAAAAACCATTAAAATAAGAGTCACGATCTAGAATACTTGGATGCAAAGCCTTTTTTATATTTATTTGAAAAATTTTTATATAATTGTTAATATATGTGTATTTAACATGTATATTAATTTTTACTAATTTTGGAGACTTTTCGATTTTTTTGATTTTTAAAATCAATGGAATTTTTGTAATTTATGAATTATAAAAATGCTACTGATTTTAAAAATAAAAATATCTAAAATTCTCCAAAAATGGTAAAAATTGATACACATGATAAATACATTTAGATAGACAATTGTATAAAAAATTTCAAAAAAATAAAAAATAAGGTGAAGCGCACCCGGGTGGTCGGCACCTATAAAACAATACATCATACATAATTTATTTTTAATATCAAGTCTATTAAGTTCATTCTAATTGAAATCTAACACAATAATGTAAAATTTTCTTTATCTTTCTGAATTTTTAATAATTACATTATTAAGATGTTTATTTTTGAATTGATCTTAGTTCCATGATATTAGTGTCCAATTTTTTTCCTAAGTATATTTTATTATGTTAAACATAATGTGTGGATTTGATTTGAAAAATAAATAATTAATATTATAAAAAGCAGTGTGTATGATATGTTCGAGTATGAAGAGCACACTGTAGCAAAGCAATAGCCACAGCTAGGTCGTGTTTTACAACCACAAGGGCGAATCAGAGCCAGAAAGCGTCTTAACCTATGACAACCTGGCAGGAACGTGATAGACTGTTATGAGGAATTAGTTAGTGGAGGAAGGTCATTCATGTAAATAGTACAATTGTTTCCTTTTACATTGTCTGAATTCTTGCTATTTTTGTATTCCAAGAAAACTCAAAAATGTTCCCTCTGTGAAGAGGAACCCTATCTGATCCTGTGGGAGATCGATAGGAATACATAGAAGAATTGATTATTGCCTTCTGGTAATATCATATCATTTGGTATCAGAGCTAAGGAGCAGCGCACTGGTATGAGCGTCGGGCACGCAAGACAACACCATTGGTTTTAATGGTAAAGAAGCTGAAAGCGGCCGACAAGTAGCACAATGTGATCGGAGGCAGCAGTTTTAGTTCTTCCGGTGAGCAATGGGGACATCGTGCTAATCCACAAATTTTATCACTGGAGAAGGAGATGATGAGTGTAGCTCAACAACTTAAGGATCTATAAGCAGGTATGAGGGTGCTCTTAAACTCTCGTGGAAGCAAACACCAGAATTATGGCTCATCATCAGCGAGTGGAGTGGAGTTGACTTCCAAAGAGGATTCATCTTCAGAAGGAGAGAGAAAGGAACGAAGAGAGCATGGATGGTACTGTTCTGTTTAACAGGAAGAGAAGCAGTTCAGTAACAAAGAAGGATGGAAGCAAAACTTGTCGGATTGAAAAAGGCAGAGGCACAGGGATTCCTTTCTGTGAAGAAGGATAACAACTAATCAATTCGGATAGTTCTAGCAAGGAAGATTGGATTTCCCGATGTTTTCGTCAGGAGATCGGAATGCATGGTTACTTAGAGCTCAAATTTATTTTGAGTTGACGGATACCTCAGAGGAGGATCGGGTAAGGATTGCATCATACCACTTGGATGGGGTAGCGATTCAATGACTTTATTGGGAAAGGAGATGCCGAGAGGTTAGTTCTTGGCGGCATTTTTGTAAGAATCTAAAGGCACGGTTTGAAACAGGAAGTCAGATTAATGTTCATGAGGCACTTACTACAATTAATCAACGTGGGACATTGGAGGAGTATTTAGAAGAATTTGAGAATTTGACAAATCGTGTTAAAGGTTGGAAAGAGAAGGCTCTGGTGGGCTCTTTCATCGCTGGTCTTCATGAGGATTTGGGCGCCAAGGTGCAGTTGGTGAGGCCGACCACATAGGCGGAAGCTATCAAATGGGCCAAGAGATTTAATAATAAAATGCTACGGGCCAAATCCAACACTAAATTGTCCAAAGGTTAGCATCTTGAAAGAGGTGGCAGTTATGGATAGACAAGATGTTGTTTATGCAGCCTGGTTCCAGTAAAGGAACAATGGAAAAATTTCACAACAAGGCGAATCCGAGGGGACAAACATAGGGAGCTCGGACTGAGTTTCCATTGAAAAAGATGTCGTGGGAACAATTACAGGAACGGAGGAAGAAAGGGCTCTGTTATAGTTGTAACGAGAAGTTTACAAGAGGACACGTCTGCCTAAATAACAATTGTATGTTCTGCAGCAAGAGTGGCTTGAGGATGCTTCCGAGGAAGATAGCGGGAACATGTTGAAAGAAGAACTAAAGGATAAGAGAAGTCCAGAATTATGTTGTATTTCATTATAGGCGTTGGAAGGGGTAGATAATTTTCAAGCATTAAAGGTAAAAGGAATGACTAATGGAATTGAAGTGGTGGTTATGGTTGATAGTGGTAGCACACATAATTTTGTGCACCAAAAACTAGTGAACCAGCTGGGGTTGATTGTTCGACCTACATCAGTGTTCAGGGTCATGAAAGGGGACAGTTCTGCATTGGCGGGATAGGGAATTTGTAAGGAGGTGGTCATTGAAATTGCAAGGGGCATTCATACAGTGGATATGTTTCCCCTCACTTTAGGAGGGACAGATATTGTGTTGGGAGTGGTTTGGTTGAGGAATCTGGGAGTAATTACTTCGGATTGGAAGAAAATGGAGTTGAGTTTTACCTTGAAGTGGATCTCATGTAGGGTGTGTTTGGTAATGGGTATAAAATGTCAAGTTAAAACTTTTCACTCTTTATAACTACTATATTTTTTAATCATTTTTTTCATATTTTCCTATACAACTATTTTACTTTTCAATCATTTCTACATAATTACCTATATAACTAACCTATCTATTTTAACTTTATCCTCTTTACTTCTCACTATTATCCCTATTATATCACATCATTTGACAACTTTTACTCTTCAAAATTTTTCATAAATTTTTTTATCCATTCTCAAATACACCCATAATTTGCAAGGGTTGCGCTCTGGAGAAGTTCAACTTGCTTCCCGACAACAATTGAAAAAATGCAAAAGTCTTCATGTCAAATGTTCTTGCTCCAAGGATTGGAGGTGTCTCTTCAGCTAACTAGGGAGGAACAAAAGAATCAGAAGGAGGAAATAGAAGGGGTGCTGGATCAATTTTCAAGAGTTTTTGCAGATCCATAGGGTCTTCCCCCCATAAGAAATATTAATCATCGGATTGAATTGGCTCCCAATGCATCACCCACATCCATTCGACCTTATCGATATCCTTACTATCAAAAATAAGAAATAGAAAAGCAGGTCGATGAGCTCTTAAGGAAGGGATGGATTCAGCCCACTGTAAGTCCTGTTTCTGCACCAGTCCTAATTAAAAAGAAAGAAAATTCGTGGCAGATGTGTATAGATTACCGAGCTTTGAATGAGATTACTGTAAAAGATAAATTTCTTATACCCGTCACTGAATAATTATTGGACAAAATCTCCGGAGCTTGTGTTTTCTCTAAATTGGATCTTCAGTCCAGATATCATCAAATTCGTATGCAGCTAGAAGACACACATAAAACAGCATTCAGAACTCATCATGACCAGTTTGAGTACTTGGTCATGCCATTTGGGTTGTCCAATGCCCCGACTACTTTTCAAAGCCTCATGAACCGGGTTTTCGCACCATTCCTTCGTCGATTCATCTTGGTGTTCTTTGATGACATTTTGGTGTACAACCCTTCATGGAGTGAGCACATGGATCATCTTAGAGCTGCGTTACATTGCCTACAACAGAATGCTCTCTTAGTGAATTGAAAAAAATGAGAATTTGCTAAGTCTCAAGTTGGTTACTTGGGTCATATTATATCAGAGAAAGGGGTGGAAGTGGATCCTGAGAAATTGAAATGTATTCAAGAATGGCCTCGTCCCACATCAGTTAAGCAGTTGAGGAGTGTTCTTGGTTTGACGGGTTATTACCGCCGCTTTATTAGGAACTATGGATTGATAGCAGTTTCTTTAACATCATTGCTTAAGAAGGATGGATTCTATTAGACTCCAAAGGTAGAAGAAGCTTTTGAGAAGCTGAAACAAGTGATGTGTCATCCGCCAATTTTGAAGGCACCTGACTTTTCTAAGCCATTCACATTGGACTGTGATGCATCAAGAAAGGGGGTGGGAGCAATTCTGAGTCAATAGGAGCATTTGGTAGCCTTCTTTAGCAAGGCATTATCAATACAGAGTCATGACCATTCAGTTTATGAACAAGAGCTAAAGGCTATAGTACTAGCTGTGAGAAAATGGAGGCCTTATTTACTGGGTAATAAGTTTACTGTGCGTACAGACCATAACAGCATCAAGCATTTGCTCAAACATCCCATCTTAACCCTGGAACAACAGCGTTGGATGTGTAAGCCGATGGGTTATGATTTCGTGGTAGAATACAAAAGAGGAGCAAACAATGAAGCGACAGACGCTTTGTCTCATCAAATGGCCATATCCGAGCTATCTATCTCCACCATTTCATGCCCTTTATGGTAGGAAATTTTGCAACAAAACAAGAAGGATTTGTCATTGGAATCTATTCGACGGGTACTGGAACAAGACCCTATAGCTTACCCTCACTACAATGCACATAATGGACTGCTATATTACAAAGGAAGGGTAGTTCTTCCTGCTGGTAGTAACATCGTTCCTCAAGTTTTCTCTTATATTTATGATTCTGTTTTGGGTGGCCATTCAGGGGTTTTTTGAACATTGAAATGGATCGGGGAGCATCTATTTTGGGTTGGAATACAGGAACAGATTAGGAAGCTAGTGGCATCATGTGATATTTGCAATCGAGTCGAGTAGTCCACCATGCATCCTGCAGGTTTATTACAGCCCATTCAACTGCCACATTGCTTATGGAAGTCACATTAGACTTCATCAAAGGTCTGCCCTGTTCAAATGGAAAGTTTGTGATTCTGGTAACGGTGGATTGGCTGTCCAAATATGCCCATTTTTCTACTTTGAGTCACCCTTTCACAGCTTCGGTAGTAGCTAAGAGCTTCATTAGTAATGCGGTGAAGCTTCATGGGTTACCTAAAGCCATTATTTTAGATAGAGGCCCAGTTTTTCTTAGTCATTTCTGGGGGATACTTTTTAAAGAATAGGGCATCAAGCTCAAATATTCTACAGCTTACCACCCACAGTCAGATGGGCAAATAGAAGTTACTAATCGTATGCTGGAAACATACTTGAGGTGTTTGGTGTTGCAACGACCGCAGAGGTAGCTTGAGCTCCTTCCCTGGGCAGAATACTGGTATAATTCTTCCTATCATACTACTGCTGGTATGTCTCCCTTTAAAGCTTTGTATAGATATGATGCTCCAACCAGTCTAGCCTACGAGACGGGGTCCACTAATGTAGCTGATGTGGATGAGTGATTAACTTTAAGAGACTAGGCAATCTGATTGCTTCGGGAGAACCTCCTTCAAGCACAGCATCGTATGAAAAGCATGACCGATTGTCACCGTCAGGAGGTGAAATTTCAACAAGGAGATATGGTTTATCTTAAACTCCATCCCTTTCGGCAGTTATCTACACATTTTCAATTGGCCCATAAGCTTTCGCCTCGCTTTTATGGACCTTTTAAGGTGCTGGAAAGAGTGGGTTAGGTGGCTTATAAATTGGAACTACCGACCACTTGTCGCATCCACCCCACTTTTCATGTTTCTCTCCTCAAGAAGTGTACTGGTGCAACTTCTTCAATAGCTTCACTTCCTCCTACTGATGGTAATGGGGAACTGACATTGGAACCGGGACAAATATTGGCATCCTAACAAGTCTTAAGTAGGTTTGACACCATCACTGAACTTCAGGTTAGATGGATGGAACTTGGGCCTTTCGATGATACTTGGGAAGATAAGTGTCATATTCAGGCTCTTTTCCCTCGATTCATCCTGGTGGACCAAGATTTGTCTCAGCCCAGTGGAAATGATATGTTCGAGTATGAAGAGCACACTATAGTAGAGCAACAACCACAATCAGGTCATGTTTTACGACCACGAGAGCGAATTAGAGCTAGGGAGCGTCTCAACTTGTGACAACCTGGCAGAAACATGAAGACTATTATGAGGAATTAGTTAGTGGAGGAAGGTCATCCATATAAATAATACAGTTGTTTCCTTTTCTGTTGTCTAAATTCTTGCTATTCTTGTATTTCAAGAAAACTCAGAAATGTTCCCTCTGTGAAAAGGAACCCTATCTGATCCTGTTGGGAGATCGATAGGAATACATAAAAGAATTGAGTATTGCCTTCTAGTAATATCATATCAGTGTATTTATTTAACTGTTTAAATCTGATTTAGGATGCTAATTGCTACTAATTATACATATATCTGATCTGTTTAATTAAAGTCATCTTAATATGAAAAACATGAACAATAAATGGTTCAAATGTGAGGGAGGATCTGGTAGAGCATGTGCTCTGCCTTTATCTAACAAATGAAGCAAGTCATAAAAATATATAGTTTTTGCACTCCCAAATCAAATACATAAGTAGTTTTTTTATGGAAAAATCCAAGTAGTTTTTTTTTCCTTATATCAAGTCACGTTAACTGCATATTTGTCTTATTCATGCTTAACGGATGTGAATTTAAGAATATAACTAACAATATATAATGTGACTAAAAAAATGTATCAAGATGATACACTGCACCTAAAAATGATAGAACCGAAGTCGAACCTAAATGCCCTTATATCTAAGGCAATATCGAAGTAGCTACGTGAATTTACAATCTCATGGTTGGATATATGACAACTATCCAAGCCTAGGCTCAACATGCGCCCAGTTTTTTTTTATATATTTTTTTACTTATGAATCAATCAGTATCAAATTGGTTACTATATATTTACATACATATACAACCATACATATCACAATTGTTTCCTCACATAATACAAGTTATTCATGTAGGCTTAAGTACATAACATAATATCATTTGATCTCATCATTACTAATGCACATGAGTGCATCACTTATTTTTCAAAATTTCAATTTCTTACATGGGCCCAAGTATAATGTTTCCACGTATTTTTATACCTTCTTATGATGTTTTTTTAGCATTTTGGATGACAATCTTTGGATAGATTAAATGTTGAAAATATAACTTTAAAATTGATATTTATATAGCGATAGTTGTTGGTCCGAGTGGTAAGGAGCTTGGTTCCTCTTAATGTAGTTATCGATTTGAATCTTGTGAATGAAGATATAAGCACCGGAAGAGGAAATGAGGTCATAGATACTGATCTTATGATCAAGTGGCCCCATTGGTAATGGAATGCACTCTAATTAAAGTGCATTCGAATTTAGTCTCAATAGTTGTCATCTTTCCTATGTGAGGTTATTGTCAACATGTGATGGCTATGTGAATCTTGTACATGCTTTTATTGTAAATATCATATTATTATTATTGTTATCTATGGAGAGTATAGAACAATCAAATTATTCAAACTTCTCTGCATTTTCTTTTCCTTTTTCCTTCTATTTCTCTTTATTTTGACTCCCCTTTTATTTATGATAGACTCTTTAAATTACCTTTTTTATCACATTCTCAATACAAATACTTCCACCAAGTCGAAGTGCACTTTCACCTCTTTAAGAATTACTCCAAATATTAAAAAATCATTTGTGTATTGCCGACTACTTATCACAACTAATACATTCTCATAAAATGATGATATGTAACTATTGCTTTGGTCATTATAATAAAAGATACTAAAGTCATCTTCTTATTTAAATAATTATTTAAGAAGTGTAGAGAGAAGGAAGAGAGTCTGCACATGGTTTTTGTTAATTTAGAAAAAGCATATGATAAAGTTCCAAGAAAATTAATATAAAGTGCTAGAAATAAAAAAAGAATTATTAATAGATACATTAATATTATTAAAGATATGTATAAGATGGATAAAATGAATATGAAGACTATGAACGAAGATACAAGTGTTTTCCAATTATAATACAAAAAGTAAAAATATAATATGCGGCTTTAATAATAGTGGCTACCTTTACGAGGAATCAATTAAGATTTCAAGCCAACTAGTATAAAAATTAATCACTTTTGAGAATCAATGATAAAAAGAGAAATTCTGAAATATATTATAAATAAAATTAAAAGTTGGATAAAAGAAATGATGAAGTGCTTTAGAATTTTTATACAACTATCGAGTTCCAATTACATTAGAAGAAAATTCTTTTCGAAACAATAATTAGATAAACAACGTCATATGGGAAAAAAGTGTTGATAGTTAAAAAATACCTTGTATGTACAATAGATATAATAAAAATGTGAATGTTAAGATTGATGAATAGTGAAAGAAGAAAATATAAAATTAGAAATAAATAATCAAAAAATAAAATAAAATAATTAAGAGGTTTGCTTCTTAAATGAGAGTTGTTATGGTGAAAAATTTTCCCCTTATGTTCTTAGGTGAGGTAGATCTTGAAGACTAGGATCAGCAAGGGTTTTTAAAGTTTAGAAGGAGTAGGGAAAGAAGGTGGATTGGGCAAAAAGAAGACAAAACAGGAATCAAATTAGATAAGAAGTGTGAGTCATGGCGATGAAGGAAGATGAACTTATAGTAAAAGAAATTCAAACCTTGGTGATCTAACAAAGGACCTACCTAGAATCAAACCTAAAGGTAAACCTTCCATCTTATGCTTGATATGGGCAACCTGTAAGTACAATAAAGAACTATTCAATGCATCTATGTGAAGACTATGGAAATTGACATTAGCTGCGGTTTTGCAAAAGTTGAGGAAAACCTATATAGGTCATCTTTCAAAAATGAAGAGGATAGAGATCACATTCTAAAGGGATGCCCATGGATATATGGTAGAAAAATTATCTTTATGATAAAATTGGACAATCCAATGGATAGGGAGGATGTAGATCTGTTTTCAACTCCTATTTGGCTAGTTATTAGAGAGATCTCCTTCTTAATCGACCATTAGCGGATGGGGGAAATAGTAGGAAGCTCGTTCAAATCACTCACACCATGAATGTTGTCCACATGAAAATGGAATAAGAATTAAAGTCGAGATTGACATCGAAGAAGCTTTATGCAAAGGAGTTTTTATGCAGTGTGGGGCTTCACAAAGGAGATGGCTACCTTTTTAGTACCATAGGCTACTTATCTTCCGCTACATACGTGGAAAAATTAGGCATTCTTATAAGGACTAGGAGGGATTTTATGGCGCTACAAACCGAGACTTCACTTCGTTACCTCAAGACCTTATAGATTGGTAAATATGAATCAGGATTATTGCCCTGATCACACGGCGGGATTTTAATTGGAACTCATCCAAATTTTTTTTGTTTTTTCATTCACCATCATTTCATTTATAACATAAGTAATGGTACACTTGTACATATCCTTTAAACCATTTCAACATGCTGTTATACATCATAGGCCCTCTTGACTTAATCGCGTCATTGTCATTCCAGACATACATTCATCTATACATACATTCATTCATTCCTTCATTAGTTCTCCTAGAACTTACAACTTTAAATAAATTCATATATGTCAGCATACCTGCATACTTTCATTCATATCATTCCACTCACCATGGCTAATCCTTTTAGCCCATATGGTACTATATCATACCTTTTCTTCATTTCTTAGGTCCTTGACCGCTTGAGTCTCCTAGTACCTGTCTGAGATTTGGAAAATCAAACGTGAGTGATAACTTAGTAAGCAAACATTTTATCTTTTAGGACAAGACTTCCTTCAAAATCATTTTCTAAAATATTTTTCTCATAAATCATTTTGGACAGGGGACATTTTATGTCCCAAAACATCTCGACATAAACAATATTTGGCAATAGACATTCTCATGTCCACAAAAAGACATTTTTCCATATAAATCATTTTGGAATTGGATGTTCATATATCCTAAAATATTTTTCCACTTAAACTTTGTTGGAAACGGACGTTTATACATCCTAAAATATTTTTCCACTTAAACCTTGTTGGAAACGGACATTTATATGTCATAAAATATTTTTCACATAAACACTTTGATAATGGACATTTTTATGTCCAAAATACATTTACCGTAAGCTTTTTTGGCAATGGACATTCATATGTGCACAAACACCTTTATCCCTTAAACTCTTTTATAAACGAACATTTTTATATCCACACATGTTCTAATATAAATCCTTTTAGGAAATGAATATTCTCATGTTCAACCATTTTTTCCACATAAATCTTTTGGAAATGGACATTCTTATGTCCAAAATATTTTTCGATATAAATATTTTTTCATAATCCCCATCTTGGGCCTTGTTTATAGCAAACAAGTCATAAATCCTTTTTATGAAAACTTTTACTTAGAAATCATTTCTTTTTATTATTTATATTTACACATTTTGTGTAAAACGCCCTGCTTTTAGGGTAACTTATACATAATGGCACATAGAAATTCAATTTATGATAATTTTTTGTATAAATGCTTTTATATCTCAATCTTTTGGCTTTTGAAAAGAAAAACATATGCAAAAAATATTTCTCTTTATCCAGTGTGACACTTAGCAAGTGAACATGCTACATTTTAGAAGAGAATCCTTAACAGTACGCTAGCCAGGCGACTGTTTATTTATCATGCCCCCATTTCAGGGAAGTCGCCGCTGACACTCTTGTCATCCCTTAGCGACTTGACTTTATGTAGAGTGGGCTCCGGTCATCCCAACCATGCTCTATAACCTACGTATTGTTGAGATTATTGATCATGCGCTTATCGAATAGAATGGTTAATTTGATTTTGATGATTAACAAATAATTGAAATATCATTAAAAAGGATCTAACACA
>JAXCLR010000073.1:42126555-42142087 GCA_035584095.1 Annona squamosa
AAAGGAGAAAAAGGATAATGAGTTGTTGGGATTTTGGCTCTCGTTGATTTTTTTAAAAGAAAAAACAAAAAATGAAAACGTGCTTATGCTTGTTTGTTTTTTTATTTTTTTTTAATAAAAAGAATGAATGAAGCAGAGAACGGGTAGGTATTTCTGTTTTTCCGTTCTTTTGTTTTTTTTTTTTGAAAAAAAAGGGGACAACGAAAGCTATGCAAAAAGGTACTGGAATCCGACTACTCAAAACTCTTTTTTTGAATGCTGAGAAGAGGACAGATTGATGCGGCAACGGCGAACATGATCTTTTTTTTCATTGTAAATAGATGAAAAAGATGGGTCTCTAATAAGCTTAGAAGAGAGAGAGAATGGCAGATTTTTGGGAGACTTTTTTCACTGTCCATGAAAGGAGAGGAGGGTCCCTTTTATAGCCTTTAAAGTTTTGCACATTGGTATTTTTTTGATTTTTTTTGCACAACTCTATTATTTCTTTTTTTTGCAAAATTCTAACAAAAATGGACTTTTTGGTAATTTTATGGGTGATTTTTGAAAACCACCCATGGGGCCATGGTTTTGGATGCATTGTAAGTCAAATCTTTTTTTAGCCATTGATTTTGTGTATTTTTGACATTTTATTTATGTCTTGATTATTACAAGTTTTCCTCAATTCTTGATAGGGCCCGCATTTATTGATATGCTTCATTCATTTTAACGGTTTAGATTTTTAGTTAATAAGTTGGAGTTATCACTTTTATTTATCATTTGAAAATATTGTAAATTCTCCTCTTTCTTTGGTCAAATTGACTTTGACCATTAAAATCTCCTAAAATAATAATTATTTGTTTAATCCAAACTGTTCATCATGTCAATTCCGCTCCAATTATCTTGAAAAAATATTCTTTACTTTATCTTGAATGCGAATTGCCCTTGATCTGCCATATGGATTAGTGGTCGTCACTTCCATAGTGGGCTTTGAGACTTTGGAAGCCTATGGATCCTACGCAATTTTGTGCTTGCATATATATGGGTTAAAAGTCAAAATGAATCCACAAAACTTTGGATAATAGTAATTTTATTTGAAATTTTATTTTATTTTATTTTATTTTATTATTATATATATTATTATTATTTTTTCTTTGCGTTTTTGTGTGAGGTGTCAACATACAACTTTGTAGGACTATCCCTCAAGCTCTTCCGCGACTCTGCCTCGCCTGGCTCAGAGTCATTCATGCCTCCTGCTCATTCTAGTCACCCTCATCATCCCTTTGAACCCCTGCATCACCTTCATAAAAATTTTTTTTTTTTTTCAACCTGTTCATCTCCTTCTGGGGAGCCTCCAACTATCAAAAAATCAACAAGATTAACAGTAATTCAGAAATCAGAAAAAGGAAATCAGCAAAAAAGAAAGCGGTTAAGTACCTCTACTTTGATTTTCTTCCTCTTTGCAATAACCTCTTCAAGCTTCCCATGAATCTTCTTCCTGTCTAGACTATAATTTAAACTGCCCATGTCCTTATCCAATCTAAAGTTTAAACAGTGGATCGGCAACATAAAGATAGATGAGCTCAGAGTTATTTCCCGCTTACCAAATTCCTGCCCTCTGTAGAAACTCTTGTCAGCGAGGCACACTAGAGTGCATGGAAACTGGGCTAATCCACATCCCAAGCCTTGAATTGTTAGACAAATTGCAAAGCTTGATATTAGTTCAAATGAGGCCTAGGCTACACAGCTTGCCTTTGCACAATTAAAGACCTGGTGTGGAATTGTGGATATTGAGACAATTTCAATGGTTTAGATTTGTTGAGGGCATCAATGTTTCCTCACTTTTTATCTCATCTTCAGAACAAATCAAAAACAACTTTGTTTTTCGGTTGAGAGCATCAATTTCTTTGTGAATCATTTTGATCCCTCCATGAGTTGGTATCATCTATGCAGTTCTTTTTATGTAAATCTAATTGACTTTGAAAATACAAATGAACCGTTGGATCATCAATTTGGTTATTATAAAACTTCTCTTCTCTTCTCCTCTTCAGGGCTGTTATTAGCCGATCTATACAATCTGCTATCTTAGAAAAGGATTGTTGATCGGTAAGGATTTTTTTTATTCTAATTTGTTCACCCTTTTCTCAAAGTAATCCAATTGAGGAGATTGTTGATTGATAGTTGTTAATTAATAAAATATTCTGTAAGTATTTTGAATCAATTCGATGGGTAATTATTTGATTTTAATGTGAAATTTGCTTTAAAATATGTTTTGGCAATTTCCGAGCATTAGATATTTATTTAAATAATCTATAATCTTTTTGCTTGAAATTAAATTATGTTCATTGCAACAAAATCAAATAGGTTTGAAATAATTTTAATATATTATCTTGACAAATTAATACAAAGAATTTACGAGTTTAATTGTTTTATCGCAGAAAATTCGTTCATAGCAGCCGCATTAACAAGTGCACGGCAATTCACGGCCCATCAAAACTAAGATGGCATGCTCAGAAACATTACCAACAGTCGTCCACCAATTCTAAGCAAACCGGCAATATATATATATATATATATATTAAAAAAAAACAAAATTGAAATCCAAAGAAAGCACATGATATGAACATTTAAAAAACACCATCTGATTTGGGCAATACAAGCGTAATGCAAAGCATGATGGAACGTGATCAGCAAGACATTAGAACTATGATGGCATAGGAAAATTCAGCAAGCACGGTACATATGTTTCAGACGTCCAAAGATGGCGAGAACGCAATTACCACTCGCGCAGAGTCAATGCAGATTGCAAGTGCTACATCAAAACACGGTTTGTGTGCATGAGATGAAGTTGCGCTACCCATGCCATTCTTATAAATAGATGCTGTGGCCAGGCTAACACACACAAAATTCACTACAACAGAATTTTCAAGGAGAGAGAGAGATGAAGACTTCAACCGTGGAAGTGGGGATCAAGTTTAAAGGAGTAGATTTTTCTTCTTTTTTATCTTCGATTTTCTGTTTATTTGAGATGGATATTAATTTGTATTTTTATTTTAGGCTTGTGTTCACTGTAATTATATGTGGCTAAAAACTTCATTCTAGAGTTGTAATGGATCTTGTTTATGAACCATCATTAAATTATAATTTTTCTTTGGGTTTCTATTTTAATATTAGATTATTTACTTAATCTATTCTTAATGCTTCTATAACATTGGCTAGCTTATAAATTGATTTTTGAATTTTGTGTGATGCTTGAAACAGATAGCACGAAATTTGACTAAAGGTTAAGTAGTACATGATCTATATATAATCTCGAGGTTGTTATCTCTCAGGATGTGTTAGATTTGCTAATATTTATAGAAATATCTAGTAGCCATGTGTAGTCAATATTATAGATGTTATTAATGCTACTTGTTATTTTAATTTATTATGGTTTACATTAAAAGTAAAATTAAAAAGTAAGATTTATGCAGTCATCTAACAAGGAGTATAAATAATACTACATTAGACTAATAATCTATATTAATAAAATAAATCGAAAAATTATAATAAAATCATGGGGATAAGCAAGTGAAGTTGTAGCCCTAGACTCATCCATCAGTAAGAATTTTTCATTTAGTTTACTCCCGTTCATACCAACTTATCTTTTCTCAATCTTCTCTTTCATCTTTACTATTTCACTTTACGCATCTTAATTTTATTCATCTACTTAAATTCTAATTTTTAGCTTTTAGTAATCAGTGAATAATAAGCATTCAAGTTTATGTGAGAACAATACTCTTCTCATTTATGTATATTACTTGTGCAACCGATACGCTTGCGAAAAAATAGGCAATATTACTAATTCACTTAATATGATGAAGAATTTGAAAAGTCTTCTCATGGGGTATTTGGATTCAAATATGTATTTTCATGATGGTCAAATTTTTATTGGTACTCTGAAATTTGCCTTTCTAATCTAGAAAAAGATTGACCATTATTAAGGATCAACCGGTTTATTTTAAAATTTTTTATTGAAGTTATAACTTGAGAAGATGACAGGTAGTGATGTCCAGGTAGTGAAAACTTTTCTCCATGGTACAAAGGTGGCCCATATGTATTTTCATAAAAATCAGATTGACATGGGGAATTTGAAAATTAGTTCTACTCAAGTGGCCACTAGGATTGACATGGGGAAAGAGATAGAGTTTGTTGATTTGTCCAAGAAAAATTAGGAGAGTTCATTCATCCTGACTTATATATTTTTGAAAATGAATTGCAATCAGGTGTAGGAAACTTTTAAAAATTTTGAACTTATTCTTGGATGAAGGGTTAAAATTGAGCTTCATTAGAGTATTTTGTTTGAAAATGAATTAACGTATCTAAAAATGAACTATTTAAAGTTTTGTCGGTAAGTAAGTAATTAAGTTTTTGGTTCACATGTTTTAACTTACCTAACTATTGATCAATAAAGTTCATCTCCATTCTTAAATTTTAATTAATTAATTTTTAAAAAAAAAATTTTAATTTTTTTAGAATTAGTAATTTATGTATTGAGAATCACCAAGGTGTAATGAAATTCTCTACCACTTCCTTTGATCAACTAGGTAAGAGATGGGATTGCTGGAGACTCCCTTTGCTTTCACAATGTCCTAATTAAATAACTACAAATTCACTTAGGCGTTTGCCTATGTACCTCTAGCCTAGATACTAACTTCTAGTTACGAAATACAAATTTAATTAGACCAAAGATCTAACTCAATATATGATCATTAATTAAAATTCAAAAAGGATTGAAATTTGTACCTAAATTATTCTAATGTAGTGAATAAAGAAAGCAAATAAACATGTAAAGTAGTAAACATTACACTACAAGCAAGTAAGAGAATTTAAAGCAACTAATAAAACAATTAAAACCTTTATACACCTCCTTGACAATGGCACCAAAAAAATTGATAGAAACCAAGTTTTTATCATTAACAACATTATGATCATCAATTTAATTATAATAACCGAAAAATATTAAAGCTAACACTATATAGAAGATAGCGTAGAATAATGGCGAGTAAGGTCAAATCCACATAGAGGTGATAAGGTTTTGAATTGTTTAGAATTTACTTCAATAAAAAAAGAAAAAGAAAAGAAAGTGCAATTAATTAACAATATTAAATCTAAATTAAAAAATAATTAAATAATTACAGAAATAAAATTTAAATATGAAAGAAGTAAATAAAAATATATTAAATTTAATCTAAAATTACAAAGCATTAAATAAAGCTGTAAATCTAATCAAAAAAATTAAAATTGCAACAACTATAATATACTGAAAACAAACTTCGAAGCAAAAATCCTTAGTGCTTTTATTACTTGGCCCGCTCAAGATTTGGTATAACCCAGTAAGTGAGAGAGTTGTTTTTTTTTTTTTTTTTTTTGACCTCTATTTATAAATAGCCAATGATGGTGCTGGTTTCTAAGCCTAGCGACGTGGGATTCCTGCCTTTTAAAGCTTCCGGCATTGCTGCCTTTTCGACTTCTTCCCTTTCTACACTGTAGACACTGGTCAGTTTACTGTTGGTCGGCTGGTAGTTAGGAATTTTTCTGTCAGTTGAGAAAGGGGATGCGGCAATTTTGCTGGTCGGCCCTTGGAGCTGAAGTTTTCCATGGCCAGAATTTGCGGAAAGATGTTACTACCGGATTTTGCAAATGGCTTAGCCGGAGCTGCCGTGTTGCTCAGGCGGCGATGGTCGGTGCATGGATGCTTGAAATTTCATGGTCGGGCTTGGAATTTTGATGGAGTTCGGTTATTGGTGATTTTAGTGCTGGTTGTGGTGGGTTCTACTTTCCTAGGCAAGGCCATTTTTGTGCTAGTGGCAAGTCATACCACCTCTTACGCGTGTTCGTTCACCCTCATGTCTCCACGTCTACCATATCCCACAAAACATCCGGCTCGTAATGCCATTAGCTACAAAATTTCCTAAATATATGGGATCATGACAAATAGCTACGATGGCTTATAAATGGAGGAGAGTATGAAACAGGAGACTCGAGATTTCCACACTACAACTCTACTTCTTTCAAAACTCTCAAAGATAACTATTAACATTATAATCCTATTCTTCCCCCTAAGACCTTCAAAAATCTCAATCCGGTAAAAAAAAAAAACCTGCCAGCGTATGAAGGCCCATTTTAGACTTCTACTATTTACCCTATCTTTGGCTTTTCTATTATTTCTTTCCTTTTCTTTTTTGCTTTTATTTTTCACTAACTTTTTCATTTTTTTCATTTTTATTTTTTTTTTTGGTTTTTGTTGGTAGCACTCGTTGAGAACACACCATGATCTCAATGGGAAGCAGATTAGAAAGGAAGCCTTGGTGTTTCATAGGAACAGTAATGAATTATCCTACAACACATCTCAATCTCCCAAAAGTTTAGGATGGAAAGATTACATAGAGGTTCCATACTTAACTTTGGTTTTTTCAATTTTAAAATATTTTTAATTGAAATCATTTATTACGTTTATCTATTTGTATTTATGAATTTGAAAATTATATATACCTCAGACGTTTATATCCTATATTTATATTGCACTTTTAAAAAATTTAATAATTATATATTCACTCTCTTCAAATTTTTTTAATAATTACACTTCATCCTGAAAAAATGCTGCTCTTTAAGGTATATAAGTTTCCAATTTAAATTGTTTCCGATTAGCATGATAGAACGAGATACGTTTAACAGTTCGAATAATTTAGATTTAAAATATATTATAAAATTTAACAATTAGGGACATTCTTTTAATGGTATCACCCACCTTAGATGATTAAGAATGCCTCTATCCAACATTTGAACCTTCATCTCAATGGATCTCTAACTCACACTACTTTATTGTTTATACATACCCAATTCTGGCCGCTTAAACATTCAATAATATTTGATGCTCATGATAAGTTTGCATCGTTATCTACTATATTTATAATTTACATTTTTTAAAAAAAATTTATATGTTCTCTCTTAAAGATATTTTTTCTAAACAAAATATAAGTTTCCAATCAAAATTATTTTTATAGCATGATAAAACAAAATGTGTTAAACATGAAAAATAATTTAGATATTTTAAATTTGAAAACCAATGGTAAGCATAAACATGAAAAATAATTTAGATTTTTAAAGATATATTAAAATTGACCACCAATGGTAAGCAGAAACATGACGAATAATTTAGATTTTAAATTTTAAAAAACCATGGGTAAGTATGGATTAACTTGGTTTTTTTATTTTGCAAATTTCCACCAAGTTAAAATTATTATAAATAATGTAAAATTTTGAGTTGGCATAGATGCAAATAACCATAAAGTATATATTAATCAATTTTCTAAATTTAAATAGAAAACAGAAGAAGATGCTTAAAATATATAAAGTTTTATCCAGAAATGAAGAATATCTTAAATTAATAAGTAGATAAAGTCTTGTCTTTCAGAACTTGCAAACTAAATAGGTTCCAAAATTGGGCAAGGTCGGGTTAGCATGAACACAATACAGTCTGATACCGATTTATAGCCCCAAATGCCTAATATGCCAAACACACTGATGCGTTTTTTGATGCGTTAATTATTCACAAATTTCCATGTCAACAACACGCAACGAATTCAGAATTCCAATCCACTTGAAATCATCTATTTCTGCTGCTCTGTTGGTACTGCACATATAAGCAAGCAACATTATTTGGCAATTGCTTTCCGACTACTATCTTCTTGCTTTCAAAGGTCCCTCAGCAGGAATTAAAACCCCAAGCACGTAGACAAAAAGCCAGGACTCAACCAAAATCGCGATGGACAGAAGAATTTTCACTCATGCAAGGATATGTTTGGAGGATAGTTGAATCCAGAATTTCAGCAGCCCATTTTTTTCGGTTTTTTTTTTTTTCCTTCCACTTCTTTTTCAGGTTATATATCAAAATAATAAGAATTCATCGGATATAAACAAGCGAATCTGATAGATTGTTTACAAAGTGAATAGAAAAATGAAAAATGTGAAGAGACAAAACCAAAACTACAGGATAGCCAACACAATTTTGCATTAAGTGTCCAATGATAGAGTTTTTATGAATCAGTCAAGTTTTGAATAGAACCCTCTAGAATTCCTTGGGAACAGGGGATATATCCTCTTGCTACATGAGATGCTCATAACTTTCATATCAACTAACCTGACGGTCTTAATTCTCATGCAAGAACTTTCTGCGAAGTTGACAATGTTCTAGATTTTCGTCATTTGCATGCAATTCCACTATCATGGCTCGAGTGGATGCATCTAGAGGAAAATCTCTCCTACCCATTTCAGCGATGAGATGAGAAGCCTCAAGGATCACCTTCTTTCGCAAGTACCCACGCACCAATGCATTGTAGATACTCCTGTTTGGCTGGCAACACTCCTGCTCCATTTGCAAGAACTGTTCAGCTTCAGGCAAACGGCCTGCTTTACAAAGGCCGTTTATTAACATATGAATATTTTAGCACCAGGCTCCAATCCCCTCCTGGCTGGGAGGCAACTAAAAAGTTCCATTGCAGGGTTCAGTTCTCCTGCTTTAAACAACCCATTTATAACCATTGCTTTCCAACTCTTTAAATAACTGCAATGACTCCCGAAGATATTTTCTTTTACATAAGCCATCCATCAGGATGCCATATGTAAAATGATCTGCACTTAGTCCATTTACTTGCATCTCATTGAAAAGCTGGAATGAATGTTTAACCCTCCCAACAGCACACAAGCCACCAATGAGAGTATTAAAGTAACAACATCTGGTTTCAACCCTTTGCTATTTTGTTCATGAAAAAGCTCCACGGCATCATTTATGTTACATTTCTTGCGGTATCCGTTGATTAATGTACTGTAAATCACAACATTAGGCTCATGGCCCATATCCACCATGTAGCGGAATAAATGTATTGCAGCATTCATTTTTCGTGCCAAACAGTATCCATCTATCAATGTAGCAAACGTGACCATGTCAGGCTCTAGACCTCTTTCACTCATCAATTTTAATAGTTGCTGAGCTTCCATAATCTTTCCTTCTTCGCAAAAGTCATTCACTAGTATGTTGAAGGTTCTCATAGTTGGCAAGTGTCCTTCATAGAACATTTGCTGTAACAGATTCATTGCTTCTTTCCATTGCCCCAAACTAGACAGGCCATGAATTAAAGAATTATAGGTAATAACATTTGCTGAGATTCGTTGATCAACCATTTTATAAAATAGGCCAAGGGCTTCCTTCAATTGTCCAACATTGCAAAGACCGTGAATTAATGAACTATAAGTACGAATATTTGGCACAATCCCTTTGTCAAGCATTTTCAATAAAATGTCAACGGCCTCCTTTAGAAGCCCTTCATTGCAAAGACCATGAATAATTGCACCATACACGAAAACATCAGGCATACAACTTCCACCAAGCTTTTCCATTTTCTGAAGCAATTAAAGTCCTCATCTGATGTTCTTCACCTTGCAAAGCCCATTAACAAGAGTCCCAAGAGTCACCGCATTGCAAGGGCACCCTGTCTCCACCATCTTTGCAAGGAAAGTGCCAGCTTCTTGGAGCTTAGATTCTATATAAAAACCATTGATAAGAGTGCCTAGGGTCACAACATTTGGCCGAATGCCACATTTCTGGAAGCTCCCAAAAATAGCCATGGCATAACGGAGGCCCCTCAGGCGGCTGTAGGAATTGAGTAGGATATGGAGCGTAAAGATATCAGGGACGACACCGACCGAACTCATTTTCCTGTACATAGAAATTACAACTGAGTGGTGTCCCATTCGCCCAATAGCAAACAGAAGGCCATTGATGGTGCGAATGTAAGGCGGGTGGCAACTATGAATCATACCCTCAAACAGGTGTTCAATGCATCGTGTAATTTGATTGAACCCACATCCGCACCACCTGCTTTGGGAGCTGAATCCTGGAGATAATTGAGCAGATGGAGGAAGCGAGCAGGAGATGGTGGAGATGAAATATTGTTTCCTTCTACTGGTGCGGTCTTACTCGTAGAAAAATGGGTAGGACCGGAAATAGGAATAGGAATAGAAGGAGAAATTTGAAAGGCGCATTGAGAAGTTCGAAATGGAGGAAGAGGAGGAAGCATAGATTCGGTACCATTTTCAACTGCTAAAGCCGCGCTTGTAGCTCTCAACCAGGCGGGCATTCCTGCGAAAGCAGCCGCCGCAGCTGCTGCTCTGCGAGGGCGAAATCAGCCCACAGATTGCTGAGGGAGCATTTAGCAAACATTTTAGGTGCGATGTATACAATTGTACTCCTACCGGATTATCAAATATTACTTTTATTTTGTATTCTAGAAACTAAAATACGTAAAATTTATGTGCATTATATCTCTCATATCCCTAGAAATCAATAACGACAGTTACTGAAGGCTTTCGAAATCATTATTCAATTCTTAAGCCCTCCAAGGTATCTTGTTCAGCCCTTTGAAAGTCCTTTATATTTAAAATTATGTTTTTTATTTATAACTTAAAAAATATTTATAGAAATAATTTTTATTCACATTTGAATAAAGTGATAAAGTAATGTAATATGATAAGGAAGTAATTATAATTGAAGAAAATAAAATTAAAATAAATAAGACATTTATATAGAAAAATGTAAAAATTTGATTCGAAAATAGGGTAATTAGATAGTTAAACTATTACATCATATTGAAAAGTGTGCGAAGAAATAGAAGAAATATATATTTTTCCAATTGCCAAATAAATTTAATAATGAAGAAAATTTTTGAAGGAAATTCTTAAAAGAGTTAGAGAGTGATGTGATATAATATAGGTCATTATTAAGAGTAAAAAAAAATAAGAATAAAAGAGATAGGCAAATTGTATTAATTGAAATATGATATGAAAAAGACACATGATAATATAAGGAATGGGATTCAGATTCTGGACTATTACAAGCTCACCAACTTCAGCTTGGTTTGAGGGCAAATCACAATTAACTCGACTCTGGAGTTTTACCCACTCGTTTTAAATCAAGACCTCAAGCCTCATTTGATAACGAACCATAACTTAACTCTGAACTTCTTCTCACTCATCTCAACTCAAGACTTTAGGGCTTTTGTCCTATATCTACTGGAAGAGGACCACTTTGATACCATTTATAACGTCCAGTCCTAAAAAAACCATCTTGGGTCTATGGGTTATGAGTACAATAGTGTGATATTGTCCCTTTTGGCTTAATAGTTTAGTTCCACGGTTTTAAAACGCATTACATTATGTTTAACCTGAAACCCACATATAAACCCCTAGGAACTTTCTTCCTTTTTTAATTTGGGATTTAGTTCTGGGCTGTTACACAAGCCATGTTTAAACAAGAAAATGAAAGAGGTGTAAAAAGTTATTTTATATTTTTAAGAAATACGTTACCATTTTTATTTGATATAATAAAAACATAAAACTGAAGAATATATACAAGGACTTTGCTTTTATAAAATTCTTTCTTCTTTGTAATCCTTTTATTTTTAATATGTTGATACTTGATGTAAAATTCACTCCATTTATCATATTTAGTATAATTTATATTATCATGAAAAATCATTCATTGTTTATCATTATTATGCATAACTCCAAATGTGTAAAACCAATATAATGAAAAGACTTAACAATGACTATTAATTATGTAATTATATTTCAACATCTAAACCATCTAAAATATTATTACTATGTGAATAAATGATTATATAAAGTATTATTCTAATATAATCCATATTTATATGCTTAAACTAATGATTATATCAATAATTGATGTTTTTATACTTTTCATGCTTTTAAGTATTTTATTTTTAATTTTAAAAATTAAACAATAAGTCATTTCTCATGTAATAAAAAATGTAAAATTATACATGGGATATTTATGCTTAGGCCCACACAGATTATTAAAAGTTTTAAAAAATTAAAATAGATTCTGTTTTACTTTAGGTGCATTAAAGGTAAATGCACTCAATGCACTAAATCATTTCTCAAAGTCAACACATTTGGAAAGGGGTCATTCTCTAGAACACCTAGGTGAACTTACCTTAAGTATACCCAGAACCCTTTTACAATTTTTTAAATCTTTTTCGAAATTCATATATAGGCCTGAGTGTAAATATCTCATATATATATCTTTTATATTTTTTATATTTTTCATATTTTTAGATATTTTATTTTGAATTTTAAAAATTAAAAAGACATTTCTCATGTGCCCCACACATGAGAATTGTTTTTTTAATTTTTAATATTCAAAATAAAATACTAAATAATTAAAAATGCAAATTTATATATATGAGAATTTATGCTTGGGCTCGCATAAATAAAAAAATTCTTAAAAAATAAAAATAAATTGCTTTTGCTCCGGGTGCATTTAGCTTGTGCACTAATCATTTCTCTAGATAAAAATTTAAAAAATGCAATTATACAGAAATATTGAATTAAGAAAGGAGGAAAGAAAAGTGCATTTTATTCCTTTCCCATTGATGGCATGACGTAAAAGGCTTATTAGATTTCATTTATTTGATTAGAAACTAAGTTTCTCCTGTTCAAAAAATGTGAGCAGACCCTAGTTAACAAAAATGATAAATCAAGATAACAAAATCATTTAATTTATATATCCATTTTAAAGCTATTAGTTAAATACTTAAACCATCTAAAACATTATTCCTATGGGATGAAAGCTTTCGTAAATTATTATAACATTCTAACGTTATCCTTACGAGGAAGAATGCTCTTATGCATAGAGTCATCCCATTTCAACCAATTTTAAAATTCAAAACATTATAAAATTTTAGTGGGAGGAAGATACAGACATGTAGTGATTCCACAGGATCATTCTTCTAATATAAAATACATATAAAATATATAAATATTAAGAAATATTATTTAAATTTATACGTATAACATATTTTGTAAATTAAAGATCAATGACCCCATTAGCCTGACTTAGCAAACCGCTTATTAACCTGGAGGAAAATTTATTTTTAATTTTTTTAATTTTTATAAAATGTTTAAGTATATTTAATTTGTAAATCAAGTTTTGCCATTTCATTTCATAAATGCTGTATATAAATTTTTGATTGTTGAACATGGGAGTTTAATTAAGTCGTACATCACTCTATACATTGGGCTTTAACCGACCAGTAGGGGTGCAACTTGGGCCAGGTTCGACCCGAACCCGAATTTAGGCAGTGTTAGAACCTGTTGTTGCTGAGCCCGAACCCGAGTCGGTCTCGGGTTCGGGTTGATAAGAACCCTAACCCGCTCAACTCGAACCCGATGTCAGTAGCCATATAAGATGGGTTTTTCCCAAAACGGTGTCCTAATATCTACTTCCTGCCCAGCCGCAACTTGATGTCCCCCATTCCTTCTAGCTCCAGCCTGCCACCCTGCCCCTCTGCACTTGCTCCGTCGACTGCGCCGATGGGCAACCATTGGCCCCCTACGTCGCCGACTGCCGACTGTGTCTGCTCCACCAAGTGCGTCGTTTTCTTCTATGCCGACTGCCGACTGTTGGCCCCTTAGGTGAACGATGTCGAAGGTAATGGGTTTGCAAAAAATGGAAGACTTGAATCTTCTGATCGGGTTGCGGAAAGCTGGTTCCGGTGGAATGGAAGTTCTCTCCAAGGTTGAAGAAGAAAGCAAGGAGCTTTGGGGATTTTTATTCCCTATTGCCGCACAGGACATGTGATGGGTTTTGGAGCTTTGGCTTTCTTCTCCGGCGGCGGTGTTGCGTCCTTCAATCCATGGCTTCTTGCACAGGCAACTTCCTGCATCAGCCCCAGCAGTGTCCCTACATTGAAGAAGTACCCTCTTATTGGCCTCTAGATACATAGCTTCCAAGTGAATCTATAGCACATTTTCCTTAAATAATTGATTCTTACAGTTCTGAGAGCATCACCATTTGGTGAACATCTGGAAACATACAAGAACTAGTAATAAATTTCATACTTTGGTTGTAGACCTTGACGAGTGATCTTGCTCCCAACTCAGGCTATTTATCAATTTTATGGGAACATGATGCTTTTGAATGTGTGTACTTGAGTAGCATAGGATGTATCAGATTCACAGTCATTCAAACCAAATGACAAAGAGTGTAACAACTTGATTCTGCTCTTAATTCTACTTGTTGGACGATTAGTTCTTAATTGGTAGAAGTTGCATTGGTGGATGCATGGACTATTTTTATACTAGATTTCCATGACCCTGAAGGTTGTCTTTTCAGGATTGTTTTCTCGAGGCCGCCCAAATGCCCAGTCTCCCAAGTATGCATTAGCAGCAGGGGAAGGATTTATTTCAATCCAATATGCCAACAACCATCCTGCAAGTGGTGCCACTAATCTGGGTTCTGGATCTCCCACATATGCTGCTTCTTCTCATTTGATTTGGATTGTAATGGTGGCATTTTACTTGTATGCATGCATCTTATCTATGCTACAGTTGGCCAAAGCTGCTCTAGCTTCTCAATTTGTTTCTCTAATCTTTTTTTAGTTCATCAAGACCAATACTGAAATCTCTACAAAAGTTGTCATTTCTTTGATTCTTTGATAGGAATTTTGATTAGACCTAAGTTTTCATAGTAGTCTATCAATTTCCCAAAGTCTTTATGTTAAGAACTGGGATATGCATAGGGATGCCTTTAGTCTTTTTTTCTTGTTAAATATATATATATATATATAAAAGAATGCATTTGATGTGTTGCATTTTATTGATCAATGTACCTCTCCTATTTTATTATTGCAGCATTTTAGAACTTGTTGTTGGATCCAACAACAAATGAAAAAGAAAGAAAGAAATTTTTCAGGCCGAGTGCAATTTCTCCTCGGGTAATTTTTGTTTGTACATTTTTTCCATAGCTCATCCATGTGCATCCAAATGGCTATCTCAGAACTTACATTCACCGGCAAAAATAATTTTTCCCCAAAGTCACTAATTTTTCACGAATCCTTGCATCCAAAGCATGAATGCCACCACTCAAGAAACAATTTCAGTTGAGAAACAACCGTTCAGGACATAGACTGCCAAGAACACCATGACTAAAACAACAATAATTTAACTGGATGTTGATTAAGAGTGGTCAAATTTAACTCAAGCTGCTTATTACTCATGCAGCACTAGGTCATCTTTTGGGTGAACTACCATCAGACTGATGCCTGAACAAACCTTACCCACAGGATGGAGAGTCATGCTCAACCTATCTAGTCCTCGGGATGATCGAATTAGAATATAAGGACTCAGACCTGAGGTTGTGATGTTTGTTGTAATTTGGTTATTTGAGCTTAAGACTTGTGTTGTAGACTTTGAGTTAACTTGGATATTATAATTTGGAGTTGGATGCTTGAATTAATATAATCTTATTGGACTTGATATTTTGTGGTTTTTGAATAATTTTATTTTATTGCACTTGATACGATAAGGTTTATCTTACAATTAAATGGTAATATTGATGTATATAATTGTGATATTAGTGTTAAATTACAGAATGAAAAACAGTTGTATTTCAACGTTCTAAAAAATATAGCTATTATTCCACTTGATGCAAAGAGAA